>JAUMJK010000355.1:0-312500 GCA_033558105.1 Coccyzus lansbergi
GTAAATTCCTATTCAGAGTTCAGACTGCTATTTTAGAAACAGACCTAAAACCTCTCTAAAGTGGCAATCCAAACTTCCTGTTCTTCTGCAAGCAGTTCTAAATGGGCTCACAGAGGGTAAAAAGCTAGACATCCCCCTCCAAACTGTTGAATGATGTGACTGATGACTAGAAATAGCAATTCAAATATCTTTTCAACAGTAAGTATGATGAGTCTATTATTAGTAAAAGCACACGGGGGGAATTCCTCTCTGGACTCACATTATCACAAACTGCACTGTATGACTTCCAGTGGCAAGTGTGTCATAGACTCAGAGAATAACCAGGTTGGAAGAGACCCACGGGATCATCAAGTCCAATCATTCCTATCAGACACTAAACCATGCCCCTTAGCATCTTGTCCACCCGTGCCTTAAACACCTTCAGGGAAGGTGAGTCAACCACCTCCTTGGGTAGCCTGTTCCAGTGTCCAATGACTGTTCCTGCGAACTTTTTTTTCCTACTGTCCAGCCTAAATCTCCTCTGGCAGAGTTTGAGGACATTTCCTCTTGTCCTGTCCCCTGTCACTTGGGAGAAGAGGACAGCTCACTCCTCTCTACAACCTCCTTTCAGATAGTTGTAGAAAGCAATGAGGTCTCCTCTGAACCTCCTCTTCTCCAGGCTAAACAACCCCAGCTCTCTCAGCCGTTCCTCATAGGGCCTGGTCTCCAGCCACTTCACCAGCTTCGTTGCTCTTCTCCGGACTCACTCCAGAGCTTCAACATCCTTCTTGTGGTGGGGGGCCCAGAACTGAACACACATGGCCAAGTGAGTAGTCAGCTCACAATAAATACCCAAGCAGAATCCTTGTTCTTAACAAAATCTATATTTCCATGTGCAATTAAAAAAAAATATCTGAGATTTTAGTAAGGTTCTGCAGAGGAGATCACCAAATACCCACTGGATAACATCAAGTGACAGAAGGATTTCAGTTCAGTTCTTCAGTACTGCGGAGTCCAAATAAAAAAATCAAATTTTGAAGGATTTCAACATAACCAGCATACTGTCTAGACAAAGACCTTTTACCACCCAGTTACCGAAGGACACGTATTTAAATTAATATCCTGAATACCACGTTTAACAAGGACAGCAAAGAGCACTACATCAGCCTTTTGAAGTATCAGTAAACAAACATTACTTCCCACTTTGAACCAATGGTTGAACACAACTCCCCCCCCCCCGTTTTAAACATGTTACAAGGAGGATGTTAAATCACCAACAAGACCTATAGGGTCTAGACCTATGGGCCAAGCAGAACAGGACGGAGGCGGCATTTCTAGTGCAGGCGGATGATGATGTGGAGGAACAGCTGTGCCTCCTGCCTCCAGCCTGTCCTCACCATCAGGAATTGGGCTCAACGCCCCTTCTCTGCCCCTTCACCTCCAGGGCAAGGGACACACAGCGAGCCCCGCACACCTGCGGAGCGGACCTGTCCGAACTGCGGGTGCCAGCAGGAGGATCCGCAGGGCGCACGTGTGAAGGAGAAGGGACTGGCAGGCTCTGCGCAAGGGGCTTGTCTGGCAGAGCGGCGTGTGTGGCGGAGCCAGCTCGAGGGGAAGGTGACAGACTTTGGGCCCCTTCGCCACCTCTTACCATCTCGATGATCTTGGTCTTCCTCCCCGTCTTCTTCTTCATGGTGAAGATGTACTGCGCCAGCACCACCCCGCCGACCAAGGCGCACACGCTGGCGCTCGCCACCGCTCCCATCTTTGCCACCGCCGTCCTGTCCATGGCAGCTCACAGCCGGAGGGGGAGCCGGCAAAGGCACCGGGGAACGAGGTGTCACCCCCGCCGGCTGAAGGAAGGGCAAGCGGCCCCCACTCCGCCGCCGCCGCACGACCGACTCGGCCGCGCCGCACGTGCCCCGCGGGAGGTCACGTGCTCGCGGGCCGCCCGGCGGTACCACACCCCGGGGGGTGGGGGTGGGGGTGGGGAGAGAGAAGGAACACGGAACGGCAGTAGGGAGTAGCAGGTAACCCCATCGTGGGCGAGCGGTTTATGCGGGGGCGGCTTTAAAAACGTAAATCACCACCAGAAAGGTTCGGTTTTTCCTCAGGGAACGCAAAAGAGTGATTATTTTTCCCTCTGCTACCCCCGCACTGGAAGAAATGGTAGAACCCGCCGGTCCGCGGCGCCGCTGCCTAAACTACATTTCCCAGGGCCGGCGTGGCGAACGGGGCCGCCGGGCTCGGGGCGCTGCCGGACGGCGCCGCGCCTTTCGCTTCGCCTGAAGCCGCCCCGGAGCGCGGAGCCCCCGCGGGGTGAGGGAGGCTGCGGCCCCCGAGCAGCTCGGGGCTCCCGCGGGGGACGGGGAGGCTGCGGGGAACGGGGAGGCTGCAGCTCCGGAGCCGCTCCGCCCAGCGCTGGCTGGCGTAACGACGGTAACCACCTGAGGTGACAAAAAATGACTGTTTTTATTTGCTGGACGCTGTTTCCCTTAAAGAGGAAAGGCGCAGGCTTGCAGGCTGCGCTTGCTTTAAAGGATGACAAGGGCCTGGCAGCCCCTATCTCCTCCCCGGGTCGCGTGTGTTCAGGCACGGGCTGGGAGATTCGAAAGAGCTGCCTACAAAAGGATTAAGTCTCTTCTTGCTCTTCCCTCCTCTGCCCCTTCTTAAAATAGCAGCAGGTAGCGAGCAGAAAAGCTGATTTGTGCCCTATGTGACCGAGTTCTTTAGTCATGTCACTCGGGCATCTTCAAGGCGATTACTTGGTGGAAGTTTTGATGTTGCCTGTTTATGTCTTCATTCTAGTCCCTAAAAATAAGTTCTCTTGCAGAAGGCTTGCATCAGAATTTCTTTCTCCTGATGCTCCTTGGTAACAGAAAAACTCAGTTCTGTGACTATGAAAGCTTATTTTCTTAATGCTTGTTACAGGAGGCTCTTAACAGTTTACAAAAAGCTGCTTCTTTTTCCCCTCTTCATAGAACTAGCAGTTTCACAACTACTTTGTAAACTACCGACAAGAAGTTTCCCAAAGTTGTTTTCTGAACTACATGACTGTAAATAAACCCAAGACACCCGAAGCTTATATTTATTCAGCTCACAACAGAGGAAAGTGAAGCTAAGAGGTGGAATTTACTCAGTAAAAGCTGTTGCTACCAAAGAAGTTGTTCGTATAAACAGTTGTATGTGTGTTGTTAAACGCTTTACCATGTTCCGTTTCCTTTTCAGTAAAGAAGAATGTCGTTGTTTAAAGCTAGGGACTGGTGGTCCACAGTACTTGGAGAAAAAGAAGAATTTGACCAAGGCTGTCTGTGCGTTGCTGATGTTGATAATAGTGGCAGTGGACAAGGTAAATCTGGAATTACATGGTTGCTGTCTTTTAAGATAAACAGCTGCAGTTTTGCTTTGAAAGCTTGTAAGCCAGGCTAGTTGACTATCTAGTCTGATGTCTTTAGTGTGTCCTTATAGGCTTAAGAAGACAAATTCAATGTAATTGCTCTTTTGTTTATTTGTAAGTCTCTAACCATCATAATTCCTTCTTATGTTCAGTAGTAATTTCTCTTAGGTATTATTCCCTTAGTGGTAGATATCTTTAAAACAAACCATTTTTAGGTAGTCATGGAAGCAAACACATATCATAAGTTGTTGAAAAATCTTAACAGGGGTGAAAAGGTAAGAGCAGCTAAGATGAGAATTCAGCAAAATAAACAGCATTTTATGCCCAGAAAATAAAGCACCACTGAAATAAGTAACTGTCATGGTTTAGCCCCAGCACAGCTTGATTGGCATCTAAATGTGAGCAGTTGTTATCCCAGCCCCTCCCCCCACATTTCCCCTGGCAAGTGGAAGGGGAAATAAGAGAAAAAAAGACTTGTGGGTTAGAAACTAAAATAAATTAAACTTTAATGAAACAATAACAAAAATGGTATTAATAAGAAAAAAAATGAACAAATATACAAATTGCACACTCTTTCCCTCACCACTGACACTGCAGAGCAGGCATGGGGAAAAAGACACAAACTGAACTCAGTGGCTAGAGGGAGCTGGACTCAGGAACTCACAGATTCAGCATCAGGGCAAAATAGACAGAAAAGGCCCTTGCTAGGTATTGGCTGTCAAACAAGAGAGCTTGACCCTTGTGGTCCCCCAGTTTTATGCCAAGTATGATACATAAGAGATGGAATGCTCTCTTAGTCAGTTTGGTTCAGTTGTCTTGCCTTTTTTTTTTCTCTCCTATTTCCCTTTTCTCTGTTTTTTGATAGGAATGGTTGGACTAGAAGATCCGATGGGTCCCTTCCAACCTGGTTGTTCTATGATTCTATGATGCTCTTTTGTTGTGAGGGAGCTGGCTGGGAGAAGAATTTGGCATCATAAAAGTGGGTGTTTAGCTGCCAGTCAAGCTAGGTTGCAGCTAAACTGTAACAGTGACTCTGCTGTAGTCACTTGTCTATGTAATCATTCCTAATGTGGAAATTTAGTATGAAACTTGGTGATGTGTTTGAAGACATATTTATGATGGTATGTGTGTATGTTTTTTTAAATAAATACTTGAGATCTTACTCTGATACATATGCTCATCTTGGAGCTTTGTTTTTGCTCAGCAGAGGTACTTGAGTTTGATTTCACCGTTGACATAATATTTTAAAATAATTTTTATTTTAGTTTATCCCTTTTCAGGAGGATTTGAACAAATTTGTGCTGCTGCTGTTTTGGTGTACAGCCTTTTCCAATAGAAATTGATGGAATCACAGACTAGATTGAAAAAGAAGGAAAAGGTTGGAAAAGACCTTTCACTGCCAAGTCCACCACTAAACCATGTCTCTAAGAACCATATCTACACATCTTTTAAATACCTCCAGAGACAGTACATCATCCACTTTCCTGGGCCCCCATGAGAATAAGAGCTATGAATCTTGAGACTTTTCTCAGCTACAGAACCGTTAATCTGTTTTTTTCAATCCTGGTTTGTGGGGCATCTATAACAGACTCCCACCATATTATCTTCCCTGTTGGCCTTTCCCCTGATTCTTAACCATAAACATTCGACGCTCTTATCACCATCATCAATCTCTAGACAGTGAAATAAATCCCTAATGTACAGGGCTACCCCACCCCATCTCCTACCTTGCCTATACCTTTTGAAGAGTTTATAACCATCCATTGCAGCACTCCAGTTGTCTGTTATCCCATCATGTTTCTGTGATTGCAGCTACATCACAGTTTTCCAGTTGCACGATGCCTTCTGCTTTCTGTTTGTTGCCTATACTATGTGCATTGGTGTGGATGCAGTTCAATTGACCTGTTGATCCTGGCACCAGTATTTTGGCAGAACTCCTAATTTCTATGTGGTTGTTCTCAGGTGCTTCTGTGGTTTCTAACATGTTAATAAGCCTTGAGTCTTTTCTTCTGTCTGCATCTCCATCCTGTGCCTCCACTGAGATAGCAGACTGAAGAACCTTGCTAGCACAACATCCCTCAAATGTTAGTATGCTGCCTCCAGGCTTATTTTTAATGAGTCTAGGTTTATCCCTTTCCCCTTCAAATATGATTTAAAATTCTTTCAGTGAGCTCTGCTAGTTCCTATGCAAAGATTATTTCCCCCCTTTGAGACAGATGTGCCCTATCTCTTGCCAGCAAGCCTCAGGTCTTGTAAACTGACCCATGATCAAAACCCCCCAAATTTTGCTGGAGTTTTGAGTAGTCTTTTCCTAGTGGAAAAAAATGTAATTGGTATAAAAGCAAGACTTAAACAGTGTTGTGGCAGTAGTAGTCTGCTGTTCTATTTTCTTTTTGTTTTTTAGACTGAGCTCTTTTTTCTTCCAGAGTTCAGAACTGAAAGTGAATTGACTAGTTCCAGTTGCCTAACTATGTGTCAAAATGCCCTCAATTAAGCCGAAGTATTTTTAAGGAATTGATAACTAAAGTGGATGTAGTTTACTGATAATGGGTATCAAACTGAGGAAAAGATGAGAGTGGAAAAAAAGTATTTTTTTTCCCTGAATGAGGGCTTTGGTTCTGCAAGTTTTGTGGCTGAAGAAGAGAGGAAGCAAGGAGATGTTCTGAGCTTTTGTTGTGGGGTTCTGTGGAACTATGCCAAGTCTTTAGAGCCTGGTGAACTTGGTTTAGGAGTACTTGTATGTTTTCCTGATTTGTGGACAGGTTTTATTGGTTTTGATTTTGAAATGCATTGATATGATGACCCATATCTAGAGGCAATAAGTACGGGCAACCAACTTGACTTTGTTAGTTATTATGAAAGGATCCTGTTTGGGTTTTTTCATTAATAATTTTTTGTTATTCTCTCACAACCAAATGACTACTTGCTTAAGATACTGGTTCCAAAATAACTCTGACTCTTTGAGATAATGAATCTTTCTTGAGCAGGTGATCTCAAGACCTAACTTTGTTGACCTGATGCAGCTTTAGTTTTCATTTAGATAAATGTCACTGGATCCAATTTCAAACTTTCAGACTTCTGCTGGTATGGTACATGCATGCACAAATCCAAGTTGTAGAAGCTGAAAGTTTTGAAGTACTCTTAAAAACTAGAATTGGAATTTTTAAGAATGAACGTCAATTTAAAATGATGGAATAGTAGCAATGACCAGTGTCACCACTATAATTGTCCAATTTAACCCTTTGCTGACAAATTTTCATGGAATTACAAAAAAACCCTACTTGCTAGGCTTACCTAGAAGGCAGAGCATAATCAACATTAACTGAATCATGTAAATATTCTGTGGTTTTAGGGTATACTTTGAAGCACTTCTACCACAAATTGAATACCATATATGCTATTCTATTCTGTAGTCTCCTTTGGTTAATATTTTTTTTGTTTCATAGATAAAATTATTGTGGGAAGTTATATGGGATATCTCCGGATCTTTAATCCACATCCTGTGAAACCTGGAGATGAAGTACAACCTGAAGACTTACTCTTGGAAGTGCAGTTACGAGAACCAATACTGCAAGTGGAAGTGGGAAAATTTGTTTCGTAAGTCAGCCGCAGTCTACGTTGCTGTTTATTTAAGGCTTAGATGTGATTTTCTTTCTTTGTTTTGGAGAGTGAGTTTTCAGTTTCCAAATAGGTAACTGTTAAGCATGTGTATGAATACTGTAGTATGCATTTGATCTGCTTTTTGAATTGTCTTGATAGGAGAGCTCTTTTTACTTGGTGCATATGTGGAAGATAATAACTTTTTTTAAGGTATGATTTTTTTTTTTTTAGAAGCTAGTAGAAAGAAGAAAAACTGTTAGTTGTTAAGAAAACTTGAGTAACATTTTATGATGTAAGATATAATGCTGGCCAGCTCTTTTGGGTCTGATAGACGACTGAAGATCTTTAACTCCGGTGAATTTAGTGGAAATAAGTGGCCAGATAGCAGAGAGATACTGTGACTCTAGGGAAAAGGCATTATGTTTAGGTGGCTGAAGAGAATCTACTTAGAACTGTATTTTAAAAATGAGAGGAAGAAACAAATGGATATCAGGATCATCCCCCCAAACAAGTATTACTCAGCCACATACATTACTTATTTAAAATTCAGTTCCAGCTGCATGGAGCCTAAATGAATTAAACTACGAGGCAGAAGTTATAAACCTAGAATCCTATATTCACATTCTTCTTCCCTCAAACCTACCTAAGCAGTATTTCCTTAGAGAAAGTTCTTGTGCTGTAACTATAGAAAATGGTTTAGATCTTTTCATAGGGTAAGATAATAGAATTCCTGCACAGGGTCACTCTATGAATGCTTGAGTAAAAGAACAATGGTTTCCAACTGATGTAGGCCTTTCAGCTTGTGACCTTTGGTCTTGAAGCACAAGTCTTTCCCATGATTAGTATAGGTTTTTCTCTTATTTTTAAAATAAAGTTCATGTTGTAGTATTAGAAGTTAATTTAAAAATTAAAATGAGCCCTTTAAGCCTTTGGCTGTAAGAGAATCTACTTAGGAGAACTTTATTTTGGAAATGAGTTCTGAAAGGTTTAATTTTGAAATTAACTTCAAATACTGCAGCATGAATTTTGGAAGCTAAGTACTTCTGCGTTTTTATGCCAACATCTAATATCCAAATGTTTGGATTCAGCCCACACCTGAGAGCGATTTCAACATGTTATTTGAATTTTATCCTTTATGCATTTTGCTTGGAATGTATCTGAAAAAGGTGCCTTTTTATCATCCTTTACAGTGGTACTGAAGGACTTCATCTGGCTGTGTTGCATTGCCGAAAACTCTGTGTATATGCGGTTTCAGGTTAGTTTACAGTGATTTTAAGTGTGTTCTGGATTAGGCTAATGCTAAACTTAGTGTATCTATAGTGTTTACTCATCATCCCTGAAGAGCCACAGTCATATTCTCTCACTTAAACTGATGTGTGAAGAGGAAACATCACTAGTAATTAGGTGTAGATGTTTCCCAGGGCTTAACAGATTTGCTGATGTGCGCAGTGCATGAGGTGCTGTGATGTGTGTGATGTTCTGCAGTTGGTAGTGCTTGTGAACGACTAGTTCTTATTACAGTTTTAGGAATGGCACTACTGTTCAGCATGCTGTTGAACAAATGGTTGTTATATGACAACTCACTTAGCTCTTTAAAAATGAAACAATTACGACTGTATCTAAATTGAAATATCCAGAGAATTTCTTAGAAAGCCAGAAAATTTGTAATGTAGCCCAAGAGAAGACAGAAGGTTAATAGTGGCAAGAAAATGAAACTATGTTTTTTCTTAAATCCTCACTCCTTTACTACCTTTATCTGGAAATTCTAAATTCTGTGTTCTCCCTGCTTGTCAAGAGGAAAGTCACAAAATATCTCTTCTATGCACTGAATTCTCTCAATTCATGCTTAAAGCAAAGTACATATTTAAGAGATCTATGTATTGCATCCTGATCTTCAAAATTCAATAGAAAAGAAAACTATACATTGTTTTCTCTGTGCGGGGACAGCTGTAGCTTGCTTGCTTCCTATTCACAGCCTTTTAGGCAGATAGGTTGCAAACACACGTCCTTTCTCCAGCTTCTTTTTTGTCTTCTAGTTATCTTATCTGGGGACACCTTTAAAATTCTTTGATGGATGATACTGTGAGGTGTACTGCAGTTTTCATACTTTCCCTTCTCTGTAACAGTGCTTATGTCTTAAGATTGTAGCCTACTGGTACAGTGTTTATTAGAACTTCTAGAATCAGAAATTAGAATTTTTTTATTTAAAATTTGCATTAATGGCATACAACAATAAGTCAACCTAAAATTCTTTTCTAGTTGTAATTTGCTGGCTGATCTACATGGCTTGAGCATATAAGTAATAATAAAAGTAAAGTTTTAAATCATAGACTTTTCATACTAATCCACAAGCATTCATGTTGTAATGGTAATTCCTGTCATCAAAACAGGTGCTTTTGAACAAGCTTCTCTGAGAATAATGATCATTATTTATGCTTCCATGGCAAATTATATGTTCATGAAGTGGGATCTTTACTTGCTTTATACACGTTGACGTATCTGATGTTGTTAGCAAAATACTATTCTGCTTCCCCCTGACAAATGAAAGGCACCCTTCAGAGGTGACTAAAGTATGAACTGGGTATTGTGTTTAGAGTCAGTATACACAGACTGACTACTTTCTAACTTGTTTTTCCTCTGCTGTGGCTACTTAGGTAGTTATTTATCAGCCAGGACTTTCCCCCTCATTTCTGTTCCAATCCTGCTTTAGGATTAAGGTCTTAAAAGTTGTATGGCATTTTAGCTGGAGAAGCTGCCTAAAAGGTTAACATCAGCTGCAAATCTTTCATAGAATATTGTTTAAGATGTTGTATACTTAAAGTTGTGGTAGGATTTAGCTTGCATATCATTCACTTGAAACACCCTTTTCCCTACTGACGTGACTGTTGTCATTTTCTTTTGTAGCTTGCTAGTACTAGTCCTTAAGTGGTTTTTCACATGATGAAGAACTTTGATTCTTCATGGGTTGCAGGAAAGACTTGAGGTTATTAACAGGGGAGTTTTAGCTTCAGTCTGTTTTGAGAGATTTTTTTTTGATTTTCTGCTAGTTCCCTGAAGGAATCAGGAAATTAAAGTTCATGCAGATGTTTTCAGAGAACATGATATATATCAAAATTATTTTTGTTACCACATGTTTGTGTCTTATCTTTGCATTGGTGAACACTGCATTGAATTTCAGGCAGAATAAAGGCAAGTGATATGTGTGCCTTAAATATGCCCTATGCATAGCTTTGTGAAGTTTTAGCTTATGACTAGCTGCATCTTAATTTGTGACAAAGACTTACAGCTGAGGCTGGCTATTGGATATAGTATATTTACTGAATGTCTAGAGAATCATAAGAATTTTTCTTTAGGTAGACTTTTCTTGATCTTTGAGGTTTGCCTAACATGAAGAAAAATACATTTAAGTAATAATCTCAGCCTCTTATGAAGTTTTTATACCATATTTAGTGTAACGAGACCTTATTTCTGCTTCTCGCCATCTGGAATTCTGTAGCATGGCAATTTTTTTAAGGAAAGAAGCAGTGTGAGCCTTTGTATCTCAAAGTCAGTAGTAGTAAGTTACATTTTTTTCAGGTTGTTTAAACTGATACTCCTTTATTTCTTCTACACTGCATGGATCAAAGATAGAACTATATATTCATTTCTTGTAGGAACTCTAGGAAATGTGGAACATGGGAACCAGTATCAGATCAGACTGATGTATGAGCACAATCTTCAGAGAACTGCTTGTAATATGACTTACGGTCCATTTGGTGGTGTTAAAGGTAAGATCCGTGTTGCATATTCTTTATTATCTGTTAACAGTTGCTTCTGTAATGCGCAAAATGTCTGGGTTTGTAGCGGTGGCAAACAGCCCCCCCTCAGCCCAGGGTAGAGCCCCACTGTGGCGAGCTGCTGCAAGGGAGCTGGAAGGATAGGGGGCTGGGGTGGTGGTGGGAACGGCCCTCGGCCAGGCGGCTTCGTTCTCTTTTACAGTTTTTGGAATCTCCTTTATAGCTTCATCACCAATTAGTTCCCAGCACAGACCGCTGTGCTGCGGCGGTCCCCCCCTGCCCCGTGCCCTGGTCCCATCAGGGGTGTGCAGAGACCAGTGCAGCCAGTTTAGAGGGGTGGGGGGTTAGTGCAGTTGTTGACGATCCTGCATTCGGCTCAGAGTTATCGCTCTGCTTTTTAGAGCCGACATGCACTTTTAACTCTTCACAACTCTCTACTCCATTTCAATAGTTAAATTAGACAAATCTTGTCATAGTTAATCCCTCTCTTGGAGAGGGTATGCTGGGGTGGTCCTCGCGCAGGTAAACTACTTTCACGAAACGATAATGCAGATGCAAACGAATCACACAATGAATCAATTTGATCCTAGTGAGCTGTTTATTAGTGTCCAAGCGAGGTTTTTTTATGCCTAACTCTGTTAATACAGGCTATGGCTTCCATAGTCTTCTCTGGAATTCTTGCCACATATCTGCCAACAGTCTTGCTTTAGCAGAGGTTAATACATGATGGTGACAGTGCTTTAAGTGTGCAGCAGTGTGCTTGGATTGTTGACAGCCTGACCTGTGCACCACATTCTAGATGTGAACTAACATAGGGCGAGGGTTCTTGTATTTATTGCCATCTGTTACTGCTGTGATGAATGTGTCTCTTATGGCCATACTCAAGCATCCTTGAAACAATGTGAAGGTGAAAGAGGCACTTCAGGGGTAATGTTTACAGAGCTACTGAAGCAGGCACAGGAGAATGGCAGTTGAACAGGAAGAGGAAACCGTGCATACTGGGAAAGCATGTTGTGGGAGTGTTAGAGAAGAAGGTGAATTTGAGTCCTTCTGCAGCATAATAGTTCATCCGAGGAAGTAAAGAATGCTGCAGGAGTTGACACAGAGCACTTAATCTAAGAAGCTGCTCGATCTTACTCAGATTTCTCTTGCTGAAGATTATGCTTTTTTTTTTTCTTTTTAAGGAGGTTTTAATCCTATGCCTTCAGTGGTAAGGAAACTTTCTACCAGCTATACCAGTTAACACTGGAAAAAGAAAAATAGGATAGAGTTTATGTACACTAGTTGGCCCTGATGTCCTTTCTTTGGATGAGCAGTCATTTGGTTTCTAGCTATGCTATGTGTCTTTTTTTATTGGTCTGCTTCCAAAAAACTTCCCTGTCAATTTAATGCACACTGCTGAAAATGTCAAGTTTTTTACTGCTTGCTCTTACCTCAGGTAAAATACTTGCCTATTGGCGTTCAGATTTTTTCTGCAAACGTTCATAGTGCAATTTCTACTTGTGCAGATGCAGTCTGTACTGTCTGGTGGGCCACTACAGCTGTAGCTTTAACTGAGATGCCACGTGCTTTTTATGCTGGAAGGTTGTATATACAGTTTTGAAAATTGGTATGCAAAGTCAGCACAGTTTCTGTTTCCCATCCTACATCTGTCTCTGTGGTGGCCTCCACTTATTCCCTTGGAAGAAGTTTCAGTTTCTTTTGAAAAAGGAAGACTGAACTGTGAAAAAGGTATCTGAGGCTTGTCTCTTCTGGTCTCCTGCCCCCTGCTTTACAGAGAAACCCATGGGAAAAGAGCTTGAACGTGTCCTCTTTTCCTGAAGTACCTTCTATAGTGTGGGATGGGGTAAATGGGGTTACAAGGGATGTGTAAAACAGGCTAGAGCAGAAGTCTGAGGCTGGATGACTAAAATTGGGGAACAGTTTCGTAAGTAAGCAGTAAGGTATTCATAAAGGTGCAGAAAGGAACTCTCTTTCAATCCAGAAGTTCTGAGTTCCAGAAAATCCTGCAGTTCCCTTTAGATCCTTATGGGGCTGAAGAAGTAGAGATTTATTGAGACCAAACTTTCATTTTTCATAATATTAAAATTTGCTTTAGATTGTCTTAGTGTAGAACCTGGGTCTCTAATTTGCAAAGCAGCTTAGTCTTTAGAATACCTCTCTTTAAAGAGGAGCTGCATGAAACTTTTCTCTTGAGCATTGTTTGACCTAGAATCTTATCAGAGCTTTTCAGAAGTTAAGCAGAATAGGTGTTAAAGGCAAATGCTCTACTACTGTTCTATGTTTTGGTTTGGTTATGAAGCTCTACTAAGCTTCCTTCATACGTTTGTAGTTAAACGTGTACTTACATAAACCATTCCCTCTCCCTGCTCCCTGCACCTTCATTAGGGAGGATGGCTTCTCACAGCATCTGTTACTGTGGTAGCTGGGGAAGAACATCTTTGCAGTTGTTTGACATTTTTGAAATATAAAACAAACAGCACTCGGTGTGTACGACATTCTCAGTCAGCTTCCCCCGGTGTATGTTTTTGCTCCCCTGTTCCTGCTGATTTGAAGCAGTCTTAGATTCTTGTTATAATATCTGTTAAACTGCAGTTGTTGAGCTGACGTGATGGAGATCTAAAACATACCAAGTACAACTGTAATTGCTCAACTGGCGATTTTTCAGTCTTTTGTATTAATAAAAAAGATGTTGTAAATTGAGGAGAGAACTGTGATGCAAATGAACCTATTTTGCAGCCTAGTTGCTGGTAGATTAATTCTTGATAGTATCTGCAGACTAATGATTTGATGCTGTGACCAAATTCCGCATCGAAGAATTGACATAGATGTTCTTGTAGCAGAAACAGACGAAGACAGTCAACAAACTAACTTATTTAGTCTCATCATAGAAGGCAGAAATTTAAAGTAAAAAAATTCTTAAAATTGTGGAATAAAAAAATAAAAACAAGAGAAGTCGTCCAATGACTTGCATTGATTAACAGTGTGCGTATCTTTAAAATAGCAGGGTGTGAGTTACAGTTGTCACCACTAGATGGTACTCTCATTACAGTTATTGTTTAGTAGGCAGCATCTCTAAAGCTTCACTTCAGCTGATTCTACAGGTGTATTTACTGCAAGACTTAATCAAGTATATAAAACACCCCTTGTATAGCTTTAAGTGTTTTATTAATTGAAATAAAGTGTATTCTGTTGATTGTAGAACTTAAGAAAAAGACAAAATGAGCTTGATTCTCGCTTTCAGCAAAACTATTAGGGACCAGGGATGTGAGAAATAACAAGAAAGTCCCTTATATATTTATCTAGATACCCAAACAAAGCTAATGGGAATGTTTAAAAAAACAAAAGTAAATGGAAAAACCCTACAAAGGTGAATATATAAATCAAGCACGATGTAGGCAGCTAGTTGTGACCTACTTGCAACTTTAAAAATCTATAGTAAAGGGAAGGATTATAATAGAATTCTGTGTTCTTTTGCTGCTTTATCTCTCTTTATTCCTTGCTGTCTGAACACTGGTGCTAAAATGAGAACATGAAACGTGTCAAATGACATAGGAAGATCATTTAATCATTTTATAGTGAATATATTCTCTATTGTTACCCCAGACTTTCAAAAACTGAACTTAAATTATGGTTCATTGCCTTTGTTATGTAGAATGCATATATCTGCTTTTCATATTTCTGAACTCTTCCTCATTATCTTAGAACTGTAAGTTGAGTTTGTTCTTCAGTGCTCTTATTCTAGCATTTGGGTCTTTTAAGAAAAGATGATTTGTGATAAACCCATCAATTCATAGTGCTGAGTGCTGTTTTTCAACCAAGTGAACTCTTAACCTAGCCACAAGATGTCACAGACCTTAAGTAATGAACAGGCTGTACAGTCTTCATGTTTTATTTAAAATGTAAAGTTTAAAGAATTTTACATAACTCCACTGTAAGCTTTTTAAATTTTTTTTCCTAAGGGAAATTAAAGTGCAAAGGCATACACTTTTATAATTTGTATTGCACCCTTGTCTGTGGTGAGGACTCCAGTCTATAAAATTTTCCTTTATGCAACCTATTTCATCACTTAATTTTTATAAAGTCAAGCCTTATGCTGTTATGCAACCAGAGACTACTGTATTAACAATTCAGCTTTAATATTTATGAAGCGATGGTTGCTGATAGCTTACAATATCTTGGAGACTATTTTTTGTTTTCATATTTGTAGTATGTCATTCTGAGTCTTTATAAGAATATACTTCAGTCAAGTGCCAATCTGTAGGGCAAGATTATGTTAATAAATCTGATCAGTTTATAATAGCAACAGTATAGTTTGCTTAACTCTGGCTTGTTTTTTTGTTTGGGAGAGAAGTGAGGAAGTCATTTAGCTTCTTAGGCTTCTTTGGAATCTTTGGTTACCTAAATCATAGAATCACCAGGTTGGAAGAGACCCACCGGATCATCGAGTCCGACCATTCCTATCAAACACTAAACCATGCCCCTCAGGACCCCATCCCCCCGTGCCTTAAACACCTCCAGGGAAGGTGAATCAACCACCTCCCTGGGCAGCCTGTTCCAATGCCCAATGACCCTTTCTGTGAAAAACTTCCTCCTAATGTCTAGACTAAATCTCCCCTGGTGGAGCTTGAGGCTCTTGTCCTGTTGATTGAGGCTTGAGGCTCTTGTCCTGTCCCCTGTCACTTGGGAGAAGAGGCCAGCTCCCTCCTCTCTACAACCTCTTTTCAGGTAGTTGTAGAGAGCAATGAGGTCTCCTCTCAGCCTCCTCTTCTCCAGGCTAAACAACCCCAGCTCTCTCAGACGCTCCTCATAGGGCCTGTTGCAAAGCTTTTTTCTTATTACCTTGTCTATCAAAGATGACTTGAGTGTTTCTAATGTGAACAAGGATGTTCTTACACTGCTATGGTTGCTGTGTGGTTTAGAGGCAGCTGTGCTGATTTTACAACAGTGCGTATACTAGACACAGCATGAAATGTGCTGGTTTAGAACTCTAGTTTGCCTACTGGATAGTATCTTCTGTGAAGTATTAAGATTTTTAAGGACAAGTAAATAATTTAAAATTTTTACTGGGCTGGTAAAGCCTATATGTTGAAGCATTTGTTTGATTCAAAGTAACTGCTGAAAGAAAATTTCTGGTGAGTTGCATATTTTGAGATTGTTAATGGAATGGACAGAAACAACTGACTTGAATATAACGTCTTAGATGAGAATTCTTTTTCTTTCTTACTCTTCTTTATGCAGCAGTGTACCTCCTGTTCAGTTCTTAAGGCAAAACATGGTATTAATTTAGAAATAGTCAAATGTTTAGTCAAATAGTCAAATGGGTTTACCAGAGGCAGGTCCTGCCAAACCAACCTGATTGCCTTCTATGACAAAGTCACTCGGCTGCTGGATGAAGGAAAGGCTGTGGATGTGGTCTTTCTGGACTTCAGTAAAGCCTTTGACACAGTTTCTCACAGCATTCTGCTGCGGAAACTGTCAACCTCTGGCCTGGACAGACACACACTCTCCTGGGTAGAAAACTGGCTGGATGGCCGGGCCCAGAGAGTGGTGGGAAATGGTGTTAAGTCCAGCTGGAGGCCAGTGACAAGTGGTGTCCCCCAGGGCTCAGTGGTAGGTCCAGTCCTGTTCAATGTCTTCATCAATGACCTGGATGAGGGCATTGAGGGTACCCTTAGCAAGTTTGCAGATGACACAAAGCTGTGTGGAGGTGTCAATCTGCTGGAGGGTAGGGAGGCTTTGCAAAGGGACCTGGACAGGCTGGACCGCTGGGCAATGTCCAACGGCATGAGGTTTAACACGGCCAAATGCCGGGTCCTGCACTTGGGGCACAACAACCTTAAGCAGAGCTACAGACTGGGAGAAGCCTGGCTGGAAAACTGCCAGGAGGAGAGGGACCTGGGGGTGTTGGTCGACAGCCGACTGAACATGAGCCAGCAGTGTGCCCAGGTGGCCAAGAAGGCCAATGGCATCCTGGCTTGTATCAGAAACAGTGTGACCAGCAGGTCCAGGGAGGTGATTCTCCCTCTGTATTCAGCACTGGTGAGGCCGCTCCTTGAATATTGTGTCCAGTTCTGGGCCCCTCACCACAAGAAGGATGTTGAGGCTCTGGAGCTAGTCCAGAGAAGAGCGACAAGGCTGGTGAAGGGGCTGGAGAACAGACCCTATGAGGAGCGTCTGAGAGAGCTGTGGTTGTTTAGCCTCGAGAAGAGGAGGCTGCGAGGAGACCTCATTACTCTCTACAAGTACCTGAAAGGTGGTTGTGGAGAGGAGGGAGCTGGCCTCTTCTCTCAAGTGACAGGGGACAGGATGAGAGGGAATGGCCTCAAGCTCCGCCAGGGTAGGTTTAGGCTGGAGATTAGGAGGAGGTTTTTCACGCAGAGGGTCATTGGGCATTGGAACAGGCTGCCCAGGGAGGTGGTTGAGTCACCTTCTCTGGAGGTGTTTAAGGCACGGGTGGATGAGGTATTGAGGGACTTGGTTTAGTGTTAGATAGGAATGGTTGGACTAGAAGATCCGATGGGTCCCTTCCAACCTGGTTGTTCTGTGATTCTGTTAAACGGTGTTCTGTGTATTGTTTGAAAGTAAAAACAAAATCACTATTACTTGAAGCTTACGTAGCTTTAGAGTTTGTGACATAAATTTCCTGTGGTCAGTTGTGCATTAGACTGTTTGATGGGCAGGATAGTAGTTCATGTATTAACAAACAACAGTTTTTAAGGAGTGAATTCTAAAATTCTGCACTTTGAGGACTGTATATAAAGAGGAGGATGAGCTTTTCCAGGTGCAGGTTGAGTTCTGTGGTTGTTCTCCAGGGTGTAAGTGGTATGTTAATGTGAGTATATAAATATTCTCAACGATTTCATTTTTCTTTTTCAATTTGTGATATTTATATTTTGCCTTCTACTTGAAAACTAGAGTAACAGCAAATTCCAGTGGGACAGACAAACTCTTGGGTTACTCCTGGGTAGAATATTTATTTTATTTAGTGACAGAGGGAAAGCATAGGTTAGTAACTTTTCTTTCTTAACTGCAGAGGTATTTTTGGATGATGTTGACTTATAGATAATGGCTTTTTATGTTCACTGCAAAACCAATATTACTGTATTATGTGGTTTCATGCAATTTATTTGCATTATTTAATACTGTAATATCAGTGCATTAATCCTGCTTTTATGTAATCTCTTCAAATTAGTTGATAAATGATTTAGAATTGGATCCTCCTAGTAATGCACAGGTTTAGGAATTTACTTTTTAAAACTGAAGCCTCAAGTTGGCTTCCAGAATAGTTAAAATTTATTTGAAGTTGTTCAGTGGATACTGTACCAATAAAAGGAAATAATAAAAAAATAGCAAAGGGAAGGAAAAAAGAAAATACAGCTTTGACATGAAAAAGTTACAGGCAAAAAAGTGTGAAAATGCCTTGAACTTATCTTTTTTTTTTTTTTTTTTTTAGCAAATGGCTGTGAATTCATTTTACTTTCATTATAGTACTGGCCTAGAGGCAAATTGTGTTTGAGTGTTAGAACAAAGAGTGCTATATGGAGGAAATTTTTTAATAATGAAATACAACATATGTATAAACCATGCAACCTTGTAACAGGAAACTTTATAAGAAGGGTAGACTGTGCTTAACTTTTCCACAATTCTGCAAGAATGAATTTTATTAGGTGTTAGTCAGAAAAAAAATTATCAGCTGAGTTTTATGCTGTAAGGTTAAATGATTCTTATGACTATGTTTAAATGCAGCAGCAGTATAAATTTGGACTTTGATTTATTGGCTAGTTCTATTAGGGAGCAGAATGTTTAACTGCTGCCTTCCTGTTAAATTGCTCCTGGATAATGACAGATTATTTGAAAGGCTTTGTCTTCCTGATTTTTCTTTTTTAATGGAAGAAATCTGTTGAAGACTGCTTCTAAATGGTTTCTCATGTAACTTTGGAAACTCTTCACTGCTTTTTTAAAACACTGGAGTTAGAACTTCTTCTCTAGCTTGAACATCTGAATGGAAAAAAATCAAGGAAAATAATCTCTCAATCTCTTACCATCCACTTCCTTTCCCCTTCCTCAGCTTAACAGTAATGAGTGAGAACATAGTTTAGCTGAAGTAAAAACGCCCATTGCCTTCAGTATGTGAGAACTTCAGTTATAAATTGTCAGCTATATCCCTTAATCTGCATGTCATTTAAACAAAGCACTGTAATTAAAATGAAGTAAAAAACAGTTGTAGAATTACATAACTTTGAGAGCTGTTGTGTGTGAAGGTGAAAAACTTGTTTTGCAAAACTTTTCATATGTTTTTATGCAATGCTTTTTCTTATTTCTTTATTCGAAGTACGTCACTCAAACGTGTGCACTGGTAATATAAAATATTTTGTATTCTGCGTGTGCGGTTATGGCTTCTACAGTACTCCTGCCAAGAATCTGCGAGTGTCAAAGAGAACAAGAATTACCTCATATGTTTTTAATAGTGTATATATATTAATAATGACCCAATTTTGCATTTGTCTTTTTGGTGACATATTGTTGACTCGTATATAGTTCATCATCGCGCTCTCATCCCTGGATTATTCTTCTTCTTAGTGCTCTTGCCTGCTATTCTCTGGTTTCCTGTGAGACGACGGTTTGAGATTGTATCAGATGTTTTACTTAAGTTTAGAGAAGCTGTCTCTAACGTTTAGAAGTACATTATATGTTATTACCCAGTCTAACAAATAGCTTGGCATGATGAATTTTCTGTTACTTCAAACTTACGTACAGCTTTATTATTTGCATATGCACTTTCTCATTAGATATTTCAGAATTTTATGTGGATGTATTAGTCTATCAGATGTTTGCTGCCCCATACCTGTTTCATCCAAAAGAAGGCAGTTTTAATTTCTGTTTAGTCCCTTTCATCATCTGAATGTTTTTCAGAAATCTGTGTATGTAGCTTTTGTTTATTTTTGTAGTGTTCATCTGTGACTATTCCATCACAAAAAAAATCTCTAACTCATAGAAATTTATTTGGAAGGTTGCCAAACCCTTGACAGTTGCTTTTCCTAGAGGGGTGAAATATACATTCAAGGCCAAGTTGGATGGGGCTTTGAGCAACCTGATGTAGTGGAAAGTGTCTCTGCCCATGGTAGGGGGTTTGGAACTAGATGGTATTTGAGGTCCCTTCCAACCCAGACTATGCTATGATAAGATATGATACTTTCTACTAATTGTGCTTTTGGGTATTCTCTTTGGTGGAAATCTTCCTGTTAGAAATAACTCTACTACGTAATTCAGGAGATATTTTTCTGGAGAAATAAGTTCTAGTAAGTACCTAATAAGCTAGTGGTGAATAGGTTTGTGTATTCTCCAAACACAGAAAAGAATGCAAAGACAGTGGTTTGCCTGTACAGAAGTGAGAGAGAAGACTAGCAACGAGAAATAAAGATCAGTAAAGATGTGACAAAGTAATTTTACTTCAGATTCATGAGGAGAATTACAGTTTTGTGGTACCCAGTTGGTGTTGATCGTGGCCACAACTTCTTGTAGTCCTTATTGATAGGTTTATCATTGGGAAACTTGGACAGCTGTGCATATGCAGATGAATAAAACTTGGTGTCACCAAATGACTAGAAGTTCAAGAAGCTAGAAAATAGGAAACTTTAGCTAGGCTTAATTTTATATACTTGCTTAGAGTTGGGCTCCTGTATTTTCCACTGGGTGACAATGCAAGCTTTGGTCAGTGCGTCTTGAGCTTACATTAATTGTAATTCTTACTAGGTAGTAGAGCCTTTCCCTGCTGGAACCTACTGGTGCTGTACAATGTACATTTCAGGTGGCAAAGTTTTAAACTTTTAGGAGAACAGGACAGTTCTGAGGAGTTTTGAAAAAAAGCAATCTAACAAAAAAAGTTTAGCAGAGCTAAAGAGAAAATTTTGAGTAATTGGATTCCAAATCAATTTTCATCATGTATTACCAGGATTGCCTGCTCTATTGCCCCTTGTATAAGGTGTTCATAACTTAAATAATGCTGCAGCCTTGCTAAAGTTTTCAGTTTATTTAACATGACTAAGTCTTGATTATAAGTGTAGTGTTTAATAAAGATAAATATGAATACCTCCCTCCCTCAAATGTATATGACTAAAGTGAATAAAAAGGACAAAGGATTACAGCAGAAATAAATTATATGGAATTGCTCTTTAGTATGATGATTGTTTGGAATGAAAACGTGTCAACTTGCTTACCTGCAAGAGTATGAAAATAATATTTTCAAGGTTAGTGGCAAAGTAGTATGATGATTTGAGTATTTGCAGTGCACTTCCAACAGTCTTAATATACAAGATAAAAAATTGTTCCTGCAAGTTAAATCTATGCTGCATTTCCTGAGATTACCAAGAAGGAAACCAATAGGGATGTCTATTTTTCTTTTTTTTTAATAAACACATAATTCACTGACTTATTTGACCATAAAGTAAGAGTTAGTCCTGTCTGTATGATGGTTGCTAACCTGTCAGTCTGACCTCAGTGCCAGGGAAAGTCATGGAACAGGTGATCTTGAGTGCTACCAAGAAGCACATATAGGAGAACTGGATGATCAGGCCCAGTCAACATGGGTTCACAAAAGGCAGGTCTTGCCAAACTAACCTGATCGCCTTCTGTGGCAAAGTGACTCGGCTGCTGGATGAGGGAAAGGCTGTGGATGTGGTCTTTCTGGACTTCAGTAAAGCCTTTGACACAGTTTCTCACAGAATTCTGCTTCGGAAACTGTCAGCCTCTGGCCTGGACAGGTGCGCACTCTCTTGGGTGGAAACCTGGTTGGATGGCTGGGCCCAGAGAGTGGTAGTAAATGGCGTTAAATGCAGCTGGAGGCCAGTCACAAATGGGATACCCCAGGGCTCAGTGCTGGGTCCAGCCCTGTTCAATGTCTTCATCAGTGACCTGGATGAAGGCATTGAGTGCACGCTTAGCAAGTTTGTGGATAGTACTAAGGTGGGTGGAAGTGTTGATCCACTGGAGGGTAGGGAGGCTCTGCAAAGGGATCTAAACAAGCTGGACTGTTGGGCTGACTCCAATGGCATGAGGTTTAACACGGCCAAGTGCCGGGTCCTTTACTTTGGGCACAACAACCCTGTGCAGAGCTACAGACTAGGAGAAGTCTGTCTAGAAAGCTGCCTGGAGGAGAGGGACCTAGTGGTGTTGGTCGACAGCTGACAGAACATGAGCCAGCAGTGTGCCCAGGTGGCCAAGAAGACCAACAGTATCTTGGCTTGTGTCAGAAATGGTGTGACCAGCAGGTCCAGGGAGGTTATTCTCGGCACTGGTGAGGCCGCTCCTTGAATCATGTGTTCAGTTCTGGTCCCCTCACCACAAGAAGGATGTTGAGACTCTGGATCAAGTCCAGAGAAGAGCAACAAAGCTGGTGAGGGAGCTGGAGAACAAGTCTTACAAGGAGGGACTGAGGGAACTGGGGTTGTTTAGCCTTGAGAAGAGAAGGCTTAGTCTACAACTTCCTGAAAGGAGGTTGTAGAGAGGAGAGTGCTGGCCTCTTCTCCCACGTGACAGGGAACAGGACAAGAGGAAATGGCTTCAAGCTCTGCCAGAGAAGTTTTAGATTGGACATTAGGAAAAAATTTTCACAGAAAAGGTCCTTGGGCATTGCAACAGGCTGCCCAGGGAGGTGGTTGATTCACCTTCCCTGGCGGTGTTTAAGGCACAGGTGGACGAAGTGCTCAGGGGCATGGTTTAGTGTTTGATAGGAATGGTTTGACTCGATGATCTGGTGGGTCTCTTCCAACATGGTTATTCTGTGATTCTATGGCCAAATGATCTGAATGTGAGAAGTAGCTGCATTTTGTTGATATCTTTGAGGATGTTTAGTCAAGTTATTTATTTCTAATTTTAATAGGATATGTGAAACTTCTTGAATAGGTATAGGTGTTCCACCCAAACTTCTGTTATGTAAACTCCCAAATTTGCATTGTAGGCTTCAGACTGCTTAGACTTTATTAACAACTATTTTTAATGAATTCTGTGGATATGAATTCACATATTTCAGAAAGCATTCTTCAGCAAATATTTTCAACAGTTCTCCATCAAAAAATTATTGAAGAATCACAGTGTTTTGGGAAGTGCTTAGGAATTATGAAGTTTCTTATGCTAAGCAGACTAGAAATGGAGAAGTTGGGGAAAAGATGGGGGATTTCACTGGGGTTTAACAGAGGGATTTTTTTGTTCTTTTTGGTTTTAAGTTTTCAGGTCTGTCTTAAAGGGAATTTTATAGATAGTAAATGTAGTGCACGATGATGACTTAAGATGCTACTTATAACTTTTGAAGGTACCTAGAATACTGCAAAATAAAGTCTTTATTCAATTTTTATTAAGCTTAGTGAAAGGTCTGCTGTTCATTTGTGATTCATTAAAAACATCCATGTGCCTTAAATAATTCCTCAGTCAAAAGCTATTGATTTGGATGGCCACCTGCTGACAGTACTTGTCTTTATTTTACTTTTATTTGTGGGAGATTAGCTAGTTAAGTAAGAAGTTCTATGATATTTTATAATGTATCATATGTATAACCAGATGAGGGCAGCTTGTCATTGGAAGGGGACTCAGTCTAGAATTTCTCCTACCTTCTTTAGAAAAAAGTACACGTCAGTATTGCAAGATCTCTATGAATGCAGGGGCTTCAAAGAAAATACCTGCAGTCTCCAGGGCTTGAAAAGAGGTTACTGAGCAAGTTAAGGCAAGAAAGAATTTAAGGAAACCATTTCTACCATTTCTTCAAGAATCATTATTCAGTTTAATTTATGCATACTATCATTCTACTATTGGCATATTGATTTTTTTTTCAGTGGTCACTTTTCAAGACCCATTCAATTTATACTCTCTGTAATTAATCTGCTGTGTTATAAAAGAACAGCTATGTGTTACTGCTTCCACAACTCCCTGAACATTTTTTCTGAGGCTATTTCTTGCCCTGTAATTTTGAATGTGGGGAAAACTTTGATTAATATGAAGGTTGTAATAAACACATTTTAGTACTATAATCTCTTTGGGGCATAGACTTTATTTCCCATGTCAACACAGTGCCAAATACCAGGTTTCTTTCAGTGGGAACTTGTGTGCTGGATGTTGCAGTTGTGATACTTTTCGGATCTGTATATTGGATGTTAGTCTCTTGTGCTCCTTTGAACCATACTAATGTTTTTCTTAACGGTCCTTCCACCATCTCAGGTCATTATATGGTTTAATTGAATCATCCCTGAGTTTCATAACTTAGCAATGTCATCTTATGTAGTAATAGATCAAGGTATATCACAGGTCTCTAAAGGATTGATTTTGCCAGTGAGGGCTGATTGGCCTTTGGATATGCTTTAATGTTCAGTTTTCCCTTTCTGTCTAAAATCCTTCTTATGCTGTATGGCGGACAGAAATCTTAAGAGCTTAGTTAGAGAGAATGCAGCATATTGGCAGAGTAAACAAAAAAAAAGTTGTGTTGTTTTTTTCTTTTTTTTTCTCATGGCAGCTTTGACTGCATATTTTCCTGTATCCTGACCAGGGAGACGTCTTACAAAGTGGGCTGTTGCAGAAAGAGTGTCTTGTGTGCTGGGACTTGTGAACATGTTTTAATGCACTACTTTTATATCTGGAAGGGATTAGAAAATAATTAAAGCTACCATCAGTAGAATAAGGATTTAGTGCTTTTCTTAAACACTTTCCTTAGTTTCTCTTAAACTCCTATCCACTTCTCTATTTTTATTTCCTCCCTGTTGGAAGGAAAAGCACTTAGTAAATCTCAGCTGGAGCATATGCACACTTTGTGTATCATTTGGGAAGAGTACATGCATTAGCATCGAGTGATACAGGATATTTTTCCTTGTCCTCTTTATGTATGCTCAGGGTATTGCACTGCCTTGGCAGTGCTGTCAGGTCCTCTGCAGCTGAAGTCCTGAACTTTGATCCTTTCTGTAGTAAATGCAATGAGTAAACACCAGACCATTGTGGCAATCAATTCAGAGTTCTTTCTGAATGTACACTGACATGTGCTTCCTGCTTTGGGTTAGGGAAGTAGCTGAAGACTTGCTTGCTCTTAGGCATACGTTGTTTTAAGAACTGCCTGACATATTTTTCAAATGGTTTTTCCATTAGTCAGAAATGATTTCTGAAGTGACTTCCTCACAGTTGACCCAGATCTGTTTTGCTATAGGAGCTGCACTCAGCAGCAAGTTGAATTCTTCAAAATGGATTTGAACTAGAGGAGACTGTCTTCTATGCTGGGAGAAAATTTGGACGGCAGATTTCAACAATGAAGGAGAACAGTGTTTCCAGTCAGGATGCTAATTTTTGTCCCATTATGTTGGACTACAGTTTGTGTATATTGCTTCACTGGCCAATGCACTGTGGATTTAACTTTTCTATTGTCAAATTAAGAAAAAATTTCCCATATATCATTAAAGAGCTCTTAGGCTCCTGGGTGTCTTATAAATGACAACTTATTTCACTTGATTTCCCTGATGCTTGCTTCCATACAAGGCTTTTGACTAAAGCTTTTGATTGCCCGTGAAGGCAGTGAAGTTACCTCTACTGATATGTCCCTGAAATCTGTAACTTTATGAATCTTTTTCTGATGTCTAATTTTATTTCATTTGATGCTGTATTTTTCATTGCATGATTTCACATGGTGCTCAGGTCTTGTGATTGCATAATATACTACAAAATGATTTTATACCAGAGGGGAGACTCAGAGTAGAGGAAATCATCAACATGCAAAATAATTGAGCTCCAAAATAGCTTTAATTAGAAGCGTATTTCAAAGAGCTACCACCTGCCTTTCATTTTGGCCTTGCATTAGCTCTAAAAATATCTTGTGGTTTAAAACTGTGACGTAAATATAGTCATATCATGCTAGAATAACAGAACTGCGAAACAACAGTAGCTGGACTTGTGCTTAAAAGTAACGCTTTCTGGCTGAGAGACATTCCTCTTGAGGCACAAGCTGTTGAAACTATGTAGAGCACACTAAGTGATTCCACCTGATCTGCAGAAAACACTATGGGTTATATTTTCACTTTATAAATATGTCACAAGCAAAGCCAACTGGCTGCAATAAGCTTTTTTGAAATGGACATTTCTGGCTGAGCTTTCAGAAGACTGAATTTCTTAAAGTGAAGCATAAAAACTCCATTCACAAGCTACACATTAAAAACAAATGGCCAGAGGAAATAAGATGACCTATAAAAAGTTGGGAAATGAGAGATCATGCACAATTTAATTTTCTTTAATTATGCTTTACGTGTAATGTTTTGGATAATTGGAATTTGATCCACTAGTACAAGACAGTTAAAATCCAAATTTGAAAATTACTATGTAAGAACAACACAAATATGATGAAGTGGTAGGTATATAAAGAAGTGATGCTGTACTCTTAAAGGCAAAAGAGTGATTACTGATTCAGTCTTGGGTGCCTGAAGTATATTTCTTTCTTTAGACAGTATGGTTCAGTACTGCAGTATGCTTGGAGATCATTTAAGTTCTCTAAATAACTTGTCATATTATGTCATGTCATATTCAATCGTATCACAACCGTTAAAACAGGAGCTATTTTATCAATGATATTTGTGTATGATTAGCAATTATGAATGTTAAAGGTGAATGCTTTCATATGTGAAACGACACGTAGTTTCATATATATTGCAGAATATGCTATAGTTCTTCTATTCATCATTTTCATGAGATAATGAAATTGGTAAGAATAAGATTGATATTCATAACCTACATGACAGCAGGAGCTATTACTACTTTTTACTTAAGCCATAACACCTCAACACCTCTACTGACCTTTACTTTCTTCTGTTATCTGAGTTGTAATATATCTACTAGATTACCACTGCATACCAATTGTAGCTGAAGAGTAGAAATTAATAACAAATTTTATATTTTAGACAAGCTTAAATCCTGAAGGTTGTTTTCAGAAGCTGTCCACAAGCATCAGTATACCTAGTAGTACCTGAATTTTAATTCTATCACAAAATATTTAAGATTTCTGTGTTAGTAAGGGCATTCACTTTCATGTCTTTTACTTTAAATTGTGCGAGATATCAAGCAATATTTAGAACTTTTCAAAACAGCAGAATAGCAGCATGGCAAAAATTTAAATATAAGTATTGTTGTACTTACGTATTAATTTTTGTGAATTACTTTATGCGAAATTTTTATTTTTTCCCCTAGTTCTATCTATACCTTTCTTGGGAAGAGAAGATGAAAAATTTGAAGCCTCAAAAAACAAAATGCAAATGTGCTCTACTACTGTGCCTTTAAAAAGTGTTTAAAGCCGATAGCTGTAATATTTTTGTCTTCATGTTTTAGGTAGCGGAGAGTTTCTCTGAAGCTATACGTGGAAAGTTAACTTTCTGGAAGTGGGGCAATCAAATGCAGGTTTATTCTGTAGTACACTTCTGATGGCAGAGAAATTCATAGGAAAGTGTGAAAGGGGAATTTGAAGACTCTATACTCAGACTTACAGGGCTGTATTCTTGAGAAAGATGTAAAATAGAAGTGGAACTGAACAGTTAGCTGATGTAAAGTGTTCAGAGGGTTTTCAGTGTGCCTACGAAAAATGAATATAAATGTATGTGATTTTGGGATAATGGATGCAGAATAACTGTGATCACATGGACATCTAGATTCTTAAGCACTGTTTTCTTGTTGTCAAAAATGCCACTAGTTATTTGTAGTATCCAATAATTATACTTTAAGTTAACTATACTTAAGAGACGTTGGCAGCAACCAGTGGGCTGGCACCTTTTACTAGTGATTGGTGTTTGTACGAGTTTCTCAGTACTTTTACTGGTTACTTGTAGTTTTATACAGCTGGCTGACTCATAATTTTTCTAGATTGTATTAGTAACGTGATAATAATGTCAGCAACTGTTGGGAGATACAAACTAGGTATCAGTAAAAGAAATGTAGATGTGGCACTCTGGGGCATGGTTTAGTAGGCGTAGTGTTGGGCTGATGGTTGGACTTGATGGCCTTGGAGGTTTTTTTTTAGTGCCCGCCTCTTTTCTTCTGATCTTAATAATACTGTGATTAACACTGATGGCATACAAGTGCAAACCATGTCAAGTTCCTTTCAATGATTTCTACTCTTTGCTGATTAGTGGTATGAGAAAAACAAGTATCTACCACAGTGCATTGGAGTAGATCAGAGAAAACATGCAATGTCGTCTCGAGTGTCATATTTGAATGATCCTTCTCTTGACTTCATCTAGTCCAATTCCATTTCCCAAACAGCTTCAGGTAAAATGTGCCCGGGACTGTGTGCAGTTCTATTTTGAATATGTCCATGGAAGGATTTTCAGATGGAATTTCATGTGATACGGTTTGTACCTGTTGACACTTGTCCTGTAAATGAGTGCCACAGAGATGACTCTATCTCTGTCTGTTCATTCTCTCCCATTAGTTATTTATGCTCATTGCTGATGATACTTACTGGATGAGGGAAAGGCTGTGGATGGTAGTCTTCCTGGACTTCAGTAGAGCCTTTGACACAGTTTCTCACAGCATTCTGTGAAGAAGGAAACTGTTAGCCTCTGGCCTGGACAGGTGCATGCTCTACTGAGTGGAAAACTGATTGGATGGCCAGGCCTGGAGACTTGTGATAAATGGAGTTGACTCCAGCTGGAGGCCACTGACAAGTGGGGTTCCCGAGGGCTCAGTGCTGGGAACAGTTCTATTCAATATCTTTGCCAGTGACCTGGATGGAAGGCATTGAGTGCACCCTTAGCAAGTTTGCAGATGATACTAAGCTGGGTGGAGGAGTGGATCTGCTAGAGGGTAGGGAGGCTCTGCAAAGGGATCTGAACAGGCTGGGCCGCTGGGCTGAGACCAATGGTCCAGTACCTGAAGGGGCTACAGGAAAGCTGGAGGGGGACTGTTCACAAAGGCTAGTAGCTGAGGCTCTACTCTAGCCTTCATATCCCTTTTTGCCTGTGAGTATCAGGTCCAGCAGAACACCTCTCTGGTTTGGCTTATCAATCATCTGAGTTGGAAAATGTTTTTCAGTGAAACCTCCTAGATTTCTCATGCCCTGCTGTTGTCCTCCTTACAGATACCAGGCTGGCTCAAATTTTGACCTTGAAGAACCAGAGCCACCCAGTATGAAGCTTCTGCCAGTTGTCTGAAAGTTGGCTCATCCACATTTTCCTGATCAGGTGGCCCGTAGCAGGTCCTCCATACTGGTCTGCTCAATAATCCTGACTCTTAAGCTCCTGACTGGCTCATCACTGGTCCACAGGCAGAACTGCATGCTCTTTTTTTTGCTGAAACAGACAACTCCCCATCACCATCCTAGTCTGTCTAAATACATCTATTGCAGCACTCCACTTCTGTAAGCTAGCCTTATATGTCTCTGTGATCCCAATAAGGTCAGAGACCTGTAACTTCTAGTTTCTCCCTATACCATGTGTGCAGCAGAAACATTTCAGAGGCCCTCAGAAAGGCTATGAGAGCTTTCTCCACAAGGTTGCTGTTCCACGGTACTTCCTTACTTGGATTCCTGTGCTTGAAGTGATTCTACTTCAGCCCTGCTATGTCCCTTTTGTTCATGTCTTTTCAGGGTATTTTGCTTGCCTATCAACTGCTCTTTCACCTGATTATTTCAAAATCTCTCCCTCCCCTGTCATTCCTAATGTAAATTGCTCTTACTGAGTTGGCAAGCCTGTTGGCAAAGACATTTTTGCTGTATTTAATCAGTGGATTCTGTCTCTTCCAAACAGCTGTCAATCCTCAGAGGGTCATATGGCCATAAAACAAAACTCTCCTGTAGAAACCTGCAGTGCAACCAGTTGTTGGCCAAGAGGGTATATCCTGTCTTTCTTGTGCCCTTCTTCAGAAGCATCCAAGAAGAAAACCAGCGAGGTCCTCATGTCCTTAACCATCACCCCTGCAGCTGTGTCATGCTTCATCCTTTCCAGGTCACCCCTGGGAGTTGCTATGCTTGTCTAGAGTAATTTATGTAAGGTTGTGATTCCCTCATGTGCCACTTTTTAAAAAGATTACTGATTCAGGATGGTGTCCTACTGTCAGCTTAATGGCTGTTGGGTAAGTACCAGATCTGGCTTGGGACTGGGGAGGAACTGTGTGACCTGAGCAAGGGGAGCTGGAGTCCCAGAGGGAAGGAGGTGAGCAGGACTGCTGCTGCCAGCAGTAGCAAAGCATTAGATTGGTTTTGCTCATTTTTCTCCTCATAGTCTTAGTGTGCTTCAAGTAATCCTTGTATAGTTGCTACAGTTCTTTTATGAATATATTTTCTTTTTTTTTAAAAATTTTATTTACAGTAATAGTATTTGATTGTGTCAACTGTTAGTGACAAAAAGCAGGATTGTAGGAACCTTAATGTTAAATACCTTTTGAATTCACATATGCATCTTGCTCTATTTTTTAATGGAAATGTGTAAGGTACTTATTGAGAAATCACTCCATTATTTTCTGAATCATGAGTAAATAAAGTCATTGCAGTGTTTTTGGCTAGTGTTTCAGAGAGTCAGTATAAGCAGCAAACCAAATGTTCATTCAGAATACGATCAATAGCTGCTGTAACCTCTTGAATGCCTTGTACTTAGGTGGAGAATGTCAGCTACAAGTTATGAATAAATCAGGCAATTCTGTAATTTGTCCTATGAAGAATATTGAAGAGGGTAAATGGTAAAGGCTTAATAAAGCTGCTTCATACAAATAATTCAGAGAAAATGTACTAGTTGGGCACATTTAAAAGGGGGAATGTGTGTATGTGGATCTAATGTGCTTGTATACTGTTGAATATGTTTCTGATTTTTATAAGCAAAGAATTCTAAGATTGAACAGAAGCCCTAGACCCTGCTTTATAATTTAAAAAGTCTGTGTAGAAAATCCTAGGAAAATTACAGCTCTAAAACAATTGGTCTTGCTAGAAAATTCTTTTGGAGATCTGTGTCAAACCCATAATTCTCTCAAAAATGATTGCATTTAGTCAATTGCATTTGCTGTTAACAGAAGTAGAGAGTTTACATTTCCTATTAAGCTGTATGAGTTTAATCTACACATGGAAAAGGAAACACATAAATATTTCAAGTTTGCAGTGTAGTGCTACAAACTTCAGAGTGTTATAAACTTCTGAGACTTAAGTCATCAAATTGAAGTTGCTAATGAAAGGTGGTCACTGGTTTAATAAGCTACTATAAAGACTATATATTTAGTTTTTCTCACTTGCAATAATAGGATAAAACCCCAAAAGATACATTAATTTGACAAAATTAATCAAAATGTCAATCTGACTACTTTTGAACAGTACTTTAATGTTTTCCACATTGAATTGCTTTTGTATAACATTTTAATTTATTAGTATAGATTCTGACACTTTACAGCTTAAAAAGATGAGTTTTCATTGTTTATTAGCTAAGTTTCTTTTCAAAACCTCCAAGGATTCTCATGTTTAGTATGGGCTATGGGATTTTTCTAGTATTGAATAAAATTGTTTCCTATATTTTAATTTATGAATTTCTCAATTGGAAATGCTATTACTGCTTTGCTAATGCAAAATTTAAATGCTTGATACTGCCAGTTAAAGTTATCCCTCAAAATGGATACATTTCAGGAGTTCTTAAATAGACGAAACCAATGAGACTGCATTTATTAAGAATGACCTTTAAGTTTTTCGGAAGAGGTCTCTGTAGAACATAAGGGAAGAAATAAGTGTTGTGATGAAGCATTTGAGTTGTCATCAGTGCTCCTGAAATTGCACTGTTGAAATTTTACAATTCTATTGATACAATCATTGGTGTGAAGGACTGAAGTATGTTGGCTTCTTCACTATAGACTGAGAGGAGATTCAGCTTTGTCTCGAGTTGACTGAATAATGGACATGGCTTGAAGTAATTTACTCCAAACTGTTTTGTTTTTTTTTTTTAAATTTAGTTTTTTCAGTCTTACTGGTAACTCTGAGTGGCTCTGCTTTGTTTTTCCCTTCCTAGATGAGAGAAAATGTGAATGGAAAGTGGATATTATTTTCATAATGCATCCTTATGGACCTTCCTGTTATGTTGCTTAAGTAGATTTGAAAGAGTGGAATATGTTATTTTTAAACCACAGTTGTTATGGCTGCTTATAAGGTATATAGACATTTAAGAACCAGAATAATTTGGGGTTCTGGGAGTATTGAAACATTTCTTGAAACTGAAATGGTAATAGTTATATCTTCAAGGATTTTGGATTGAAATACAATATCTAACTTTTTTATGCTCTTAATATATTCTGAATGTTATTCCCCTCAAAATCTAGTTTGTTTATTTTAGTAAATAAGCTTTTATTGAGGTTGGAGTATTTGGTGTTCTTTTTCATAGTAAACACTTGTGTAAATTAAAATGAATCTTATTTTTGTTAGGGTTACTTATGAGTGCAAATTTAATTTACTAGCAATTTTAAGATTGAAACTATTTAAATAACATTGATTTGTTTCCTTTGTATTTCTTTTATTTTTACTTTCCTTTTTTTAGGTCGAGATTTGATATGCATACAGTCCATGGATGGGATGCTTATGCTGTTTGAACAGGAAAGCTATGCTTTTGGCCGTTTTTTACCTGGTTTTCTTCTGCCTGGTCCCTTGACTTACAGCTCTCGGACAGATTCTTTCATTACAGTGTCTTCTTGTCGACAAGTTGAGAGTTACAAGTATGTGTTCACATTCAGTAATTATAGCATATTTTGGTACTATTATTTAGTATGTAAGCAAATTAAAAGCAGTCATGTCTGAGTTTTGTTGCCTTTCCTAACACTGTATCCCAAAGCAGGTGGTAGATAGTTGCAGGAAAGAAGAAAAATAAAAAGTATGTGTTCAGTTTTGGGCCTTTTGCTACCTGAAAGACATTGACAAGGAGACGTGAGCAAGAGGGGCAATGAAGTTAGTGAAGAGTCTGGAGCATGAGTCTTGGGAGGAGCAGCTGAGGGAACTGGGGTTATTTAACTTGGAGAAGGGGAACCTGAGGGGGGACCTTATAACTCTCTACAGCTACCTGAAAGGAGGCTATAGTGAGGTAAGCGTTGTGAGGTTGTTACTTTTCTCCCAAGTAACAAGTCATAGGATGAGAGGGAATGGCCTCAAGTTGCACCGGGGGAGGTTTAGAGTAGTTATTAGGAAGAATTTCTTCACAGAAAAGGTTGTTAAGAATTGGAAGGGGCTGCCCAAGGCAGTGGTTGAGGCACCATCCCTGGAGGTGTCTAAAAGACATGAAAATGTGTTTCTTGGGGACATGGTTTAATGGTGAACTTGGCAGTGTTAGGTTTATGGTTGTACTCCATGATCTTTAAGATCTTTTCCAACCTCAGTGAGTCTGAGTCTATGTTGTTGAGTGATTGCTCTCTCTGTACAGTCACAGAAGAAAGCATATGGTGTGTCCTGGTAACTTTATGGTCCTCATTTATTTGTATAAATGTGTTAAGTTTACTAGTGTAAAGCATATCATGATGTCCTGCAAGTACCAGTTTTTTCCCTGCTTCATTTCAGTCTAATCTGTGCTTTTAATGTTGTTGGCACTATATTGCTTAACAAGATGGTCCTACCAGTTGTTTTGATGGGATTTTTACTTTCATGCCAATAGGTCTTAGTCTGATAGATCTGTTCAGTTTTCAGAAGACATTTAAGAAAGTGTTTTGGCTTTTGTGATCTTATGATCCTCTCAGAGGAATGAAGGGCTGGTGTGAAGAGATGGAATCCCCCTGATCAAACATCAGAGGAGGCTTATTAACCTCCTTGACTGCCAGATTGAGGGATATGTGCTAAATCCAGCATGTAAGTGATGGTTTAGGATATGAGTCAAGTGGATTTAAGAGGGTTGGTTTCATAATGCCTTAAAGGAAGTGAGAGCTTGTTTTAATTACATATTTACAAACACCTCCAGCCTTACCAACAAAAAGGAGAAACTGGAAGTTGTGTGTGCAGTTAGAGATGTGACGAGGTATCCTGCATGACTTGAGGTGCTGTGATTGATGACTCTAGGCTCTTCAAAAAGACAAGATAGACAAAGGGGCATTTGTGTTCACTGTGGAGGAGCAGCTTGAATACCTGGGATTCTTTTACAGAACCACCATTTTGAGAGTGTTAAGCATCCTTCTATTTAGAATCAAATGGATGCTTGAGGAAGGGGACTGTCTGTTATGAAGCCTTATTTAAACAAGAAGTTTCCTAATTGCAGGCTCTTCTTCTCATGGAAGACAAGTATCTGCTCGGAGGCTAACAATGGACTCTGCAGTGGTGGCAGGCTTCTGAGGTGCACTGGGGAAAACTTTTTTGATGCAGGTGCTAGGCAGCCTGGCTAGGGAGGATGCTTTGCTGAATCCACAATTTGGAAAGAAGAAAGGAATGTTTTGAGAAGTGATAGTTGGTACCTGCTATTGATTGTTGCAGGTATGAGCTGCAGTGACCATGCGATGGCATAGATTAAGATCCTGAGGGAAGTGAGGAAGATAAACAGTGAACTATTGACTGTAGATTTCAAGAGAACAGGTTTGGGTTGTTCAAGGAACTGTAGGCAGGATCCTGTGACATGCTGCACTGAAAGGCAACAGAGCTCAAGAGAGGTGGTGAATATTCATGGATAACCTTCTCAAGGACTAAGAACAATCTGTTTCAATGTTCAAGAAAATAAAAAGTAGCAGAAGGCAGCTTGACTGGAGCAGTAGCTCCTGTGTTCAAAAGGAAAAAAAGAAATGTATGACATGGAAGTTAAAATGAACTGCTAGGGAGTAATATAAAACATGTGGACATGCAGGGAATGGGATTGATAAGACATAAGCTCAGTTAAATTTTCTGTTCGTAGAGAGTCTAAAGAATGAGGACTTCCATAGATACTTCGGATGTGAAAAGGTAGATCCACTTGGGGGAAATTGCCCCACTATTGAACAGATTGTGGAACTTTTAACAAAGGTGTGGAAAGACCAAGAAACTTAATAGCTGATTTGCCTCGTCATTTCTCCATTAAAACTGACAAATTCTACTCTGAGGCTTTTTGAATTTATGTCCCTAGCAGTAAACTGAGGTGGTGTGGGTTTTAGGGCAGAGCAGCTACCCATGCTAAAAAATACCCCAAACAAGCAAACAAAAAAACAAACTAAAAAATGATGGAGAAGAGGCAGAGCTTGTTAGCCTTCCATAGCAATAGTTGTCCACAGTTCTAACTAGGAGCCAGAGATGAGTGGTGTTCCTCAGTAGCTTACTTTTGAGTCAATATTTCTCTGACATCTTTATCCTGGACAATAAGACAGAATGTGTATTCTAAAATTCAAGGATGATGCCACATTGTCCGAAGTGGCTAATATAAAGAGGGTAGGTCTACCATTCAGAAGACTCTGTCAAGCTGGAGAAATGGGAAGACAAGCACCTTAAGGAATTTTTCAGAAGTAATTATATCAAAGAAAATAAGAAAGCTGCTTTTTATAGGTAGCACCTTATTAGGAATCTGATCTGTGTTAATCTAACATAATGCTTTGTCACATTACCCTGCTCTATCGCCTGGATTTCTCAAGCAATACTCTTTATTACGCTGCTTTACACTTGATCAGATGGCTTTTAGGATTCTGGATATTGCATGAGCAGATAATAGACAATGCATATTGTTTTCTTAATACAGGGAAAAATGTGCCGCAAGTAATTTAGGAGGAAATTTGTTAGAGTTTATTAATATTGTTAAGAAATAAATATTTATCTTAACATTAGTATCTCATATGCTTTCATTATGTTTAGATTTTTGGATTTTACAACAAACGTGGCTGAATTTTTTCCTCAACCTGTCATTAATTCACAAGTGTGCTATCTTGATTTTAGGAAGGTATAATTTTAAAGGAATTCTTCACTTCAAATCAGGTTACTGGTCTTTGGTACCAACTATAAAGACATGGTGACATGCCAATCTCTAGTGTCTGTCTGAACTATTAGAACGTTGAAATACAATTAAGTAATCTTTTTAAAGTGAAGGAAATAAACTCTTCTCTCCTTACCACGTCTATTTTCATGGTTGTATTAAACATGGGTTTTTTTTGTTTTATTATAGTAAATGAAAAAATATAGCAGTTACATCTAGTGTTGTTTAGCAGAGCAAGTTGCCCAATTCCAAATTAATCACCATCCTGTACATACAGACCAATGCCTTAATTTGAAAGCAGTAGTTCCTGTGTTGATTCTGGATTCTTTGGAGATCTAAAAGTAAAATACTTTTAACTTAAATGATTGCATACTTTGTGATAGCTGAATCGAAAGTTTGTGTTAGTTGTCTTTTGCTCGAGTTTTGTGATGAAAGGTTTTGTATGCAGGTCATGGTACTTAAATACCAGTATGTGTTCCTGTTCAGTGGGATTTTGCTTTGAAAATGGTGTATTAGTCCCTGATGAGTTAATAAAATTATAATGTGCTAGCCAAGATTATCAATAAAATATGGTGAATATGGAAAATTTTACTAGGTAAGAATCTGCAACTTCTTTAAACTGAAAAGTGAATTTATTCACATAGAAGATGCTTAAAGACATGACAGTTGTACTAAAAGTTAATACTTACTTAGTGTTTTTAGCTAGGTCATAGCATACACTTTAAGCAGTTCTTAATTGAAGTACATAGTTTACATCTGCAAGTAAATTATTTTAGAAACTAAAATCCTTCAGTAGCAAGCATCAGAATACCTGCATCTGAAATGTGATGGCTTCCTGTGTCATAATTTTAATGTATAACTTTGACAGTATACAAAAATATGTACTTCTATTTGTTATACTTGAATTGGAATCCGCAGAATTGTATTGGTTCGTGCATGTGAGCTGCTGATATTCCATGGCTTCTAGAACTGAATGCTATCTTTTGGACAAGTTTTTGGGTTCTGTTTATTTTTGTTGTTCTTTTTTACTTCACTTCTGTAGAAAACTAGTATTTTACAGGTTACCTAATGTGCATACATTAAAAACAGGGTAGTTCAGTAAGTTTGGACACCTGCACAAATTCAGGAAAGAAACAGTTACAGGAAAGCCAATGGAGACGTAGTTTGAATGTTGAGGATTGCATAGGTGTAAATGAGGACGGATGTGTGGAGTTTTATAGCAGTTGGCATCTTTTGTCTTCATTGGTTGGCAGCTACAAAAATGCAAATCCTCAAACCTCCCATGGTTTGCTAGATGTGTCAGCTGGTGGTGCCAGCTCACTGTTATCTAGTGGATTAGAACCACTTAGTTTACTTAATGGGTGTGCTTGAAGGTGTAACTGTTAGGTGTAACAGAGTGTATTTCGGGGTAGGTTCAGAGGTTTTTTTAAACTTAAGAGCAGAGAAGCTTAGTTTTTATTTAAATCCTAATTTCACAGTTTAAAAATATGTTGGTTTCTTGCTTCTGTCTTTATTGCCTGAATTACTATCCTCTAGTATTTTTTGCTGTTGAGTTTAGTTTAACACCAGATAAAATCTGAATAGAAACATTTGTTTTAATTTCTGCCATTAGACTTAGCAGTTATCCTACAGTGATATTTATTTTAACATCTTTGCTCATGATAGATGTGTTGCAGTAGGCTTTCTAACAATTCTTTTAGATTTCACTTTCACTGTGTAAGTGTACTGATACTATAATTATTGTATTTTGGTTTTACTCTGTGTAAGGGCATTAACTACGAAGATATATTTTATTTTTTTAATTCTTTAAACTTCCTATAACAGATACCAAGTGCTGGCATTTGCGACAGATGCTGGTGAAAGACAAGAAACAGAACAGCAGAAACATAGTTCTGGAAAAAGGCTTGCGGTAAAACCTGTTTATTTTACATAACCTGTATGGTACGCTACATACATGTTAGAAAGACCAATGCTAAGTAAGAAATGGAAACATTTTCTGCTCACAAAGGACCTGATCCAATTGCCATTAAAGGAAATGGAAAGACTCCAGCAGATTTCTGTTAAGATTTCTTTGGGCCTCAGTTGTTTAAAGTTGAGCCTTAAAACTCACTGTTGTTCTAAGGAAAGAAAAAAAAAGAACTGTGTACTGGAAATAATTATTTGTAGTACAGAGCCTAAACTATAGTAAAACAGATGAATAGATACATCTGAAATATCACTCATGTTCTTAATTTAAGTCTGTTTGTGACTATATATTGGACTTAAAAAATTAATGTAGTTCTACTTGAGGGATCCTTTGTACTTGGAGAACTCAGCAGCGAAAACTGTTTCCATAAATAGTCAGTATCCTGGACTCTCTTTGTCAAAAACCTGTGGATTCAGTTGTCTTCAGGATGTTCCTGTGGCCGAGTTGTTTAATATTTGAGCTTCTTTCTGTAAAGAGGAGAATTTCATTCTCTGTGGTCCTGCAGTAGAATTGCTTGACCGCTAAATAAACTGCATAAAATGATAGATTCAGCATATTTCAGGTTTTACCCTAAAATATTGAGAGAGTGTCTTCCATACAGTGGCTAATAATAGGTTTTTTTTGAACTATAAGTCAGTCAGAATACTACATTTTGCATGAGAAGGCATAATTTTTAGATAAGGAATTTGGAAGCTTCATCACATATGCTACAAATTAAATACTTATAAAAATTTGAAATGAGAAGCACACATGGAGACAGATGTAATAAGTCTGTCTTTTTTTCCACTTTTGCTTTGAAGATGGCACTTCCAGCTTCGTATATTGGACATGCCAGTATGTTTACCAACACATGCTTTGTTCTTAAGCAAAATGAATGATACTGTTTATATAGGAAATGCTGACAGTTCAAATTGGCTATTTTTTGACTTCAGAAATTCTGAATTTTGGTTTAACCATCTTGGTAGCAGTCAAAAGCAATGTGTGTGAATCAGTTAAAATTTCTCAGATGAACTGAAATAATAAACCAATGAAATGTATCAATAAATTATGATATTTTTTAAAGATGTTAATGACATAGGTAAGGTGGGATTTGTAAGCACTTTCTTTTACTGAGGTATGTAGTTGGAAGAGTAGACAAGCTGTCATACACACAAACATTATTCAGACTGGAGGGTTTACATTAGTGGCTGGAAATATGAATATTGACTTACCTAAAACATTGTCTGTTTTTCCATTTACATTCATTCATAGAATAAGTTATAATCTTTTGGTCTCTAGTTTTGCTTTTAATATCTAGGGACATATACAGAGGCAGATTTTAATGATTCTAATAATCTTTTCTTGGATTTAGTAGCTGAAGTATAAAAAAAAAATTTTGAATGGAATGTGTGTTTAAAATGTAAATATAATTAAGTGAACTGCATAACCATCAATTCATGACTATTTCCAAAGGTGGATGATGTTTTTGTTGCTTTACTCACAATAAGTAGTCACCAACTAACTTCAAAATAAGAGGATAACTAGTAATTTCTCATTGAATATGACAACCTTGATTTACTTTTCTATCTGTGTTAATGATATTCAGGTAATGTGATAAGTTCTAAGACTTCTCTATAAAAATTTTATCTTTAATACACAGCTGTCAACTGAACTCTGAAGCTTGTTTTTTCTTTTGCAGGTGGATTGGGTTTTAAACATCGGAGAACAAGCACTGGATATATGTGTTGTCTCCTTTGATCAGACAGTTTCTTCTGTTTTTGTGCTTGGTGAGAGAAACTTCTTTTGCCTAAAGGATAATGGGCAAATTCGATTCATGAAAAAGCTTGATTACAGTCCGAGCTGCTTCATCCCTTATTGTTCAGGTTTGTAAAAGGAAAATTCAACTTAACTTTAGCTTGGTTACTTTTACAGCTAAGTGTTTGATATTTTTTTCTGAATAAGCTGTTGATATGTAGACAATGTGTAATCAGAACTCTCTTGTTGGATGAAGCAGATTATTTTCAAATATTGTGTAGTGTGAACTGTTATTATTTTTAGAATCTAGATAGGTATTTTCTTATTACCAAGTTGAGGTGCTTGTCTAGTATTTGAGTAAGTTTACCCAGACTACCAAAGCCACAAACGTGGAAGAATGAGCGATTTTTAGAAGAGTAAACTAGTGTTTGATGACCTTCTGTCATTTACATATAGTTAAAAAACCCAAATGAATTCTGTTCTTAGGAGATGAAACTAACTTCTTACATTGTATGGAAGCAACTTGGTTGGATGGCATTATAAAACTGCAGATTCTTCTTAGTTTTTGAAACATTAGTGTCGAATAGCTATCTGATAAATTTTTGATGCCATGTCTTATCTGAGGCTTAATGTCATTTTGGACTTAATAGATATGATCTTAACAATCTTCACATTTTATACTTTGATGTAGCTTTGATTTAAATTACACTATAAATAAAATCTACAAATGCATACATCTTTAATCAGTATTCACAGGTCAGTGAATTAATGAAGAGTATAAGTAGCTGATATTTAACAAATGTGTATCCTGTTATATCTATCCTACCATGCTAACATAGCAATTATGATTCATTGTTAGTCTTGTCTTAAATTACCAAACATGGCTAGAACCTCTGAAGGTTGTGGTGTGTGTTACGTAGTATACAAGTGAAATTGGTATTCATAATTAATCACATATATTCTTTGTTATTGTCAATGTAACTGTCATAACTTGTGACACTTTGTTTATACTAAATTAATTTATAACTAGTAATGGCTTAGAAATGAAAGAAAAAATAGCATAATGATCTAAGTCTCAGAGAAGAGTACTGACATTTGAAAAGCTTTTATCTTAAAACTGATTTTGTGTCTTGAACAGTGAAAGAAGGAACGATAAACACTCTAGTTGGAAACCATAATAAGATATTGAATGTTTATCAAGATGTTACACTGAAATGGGCTGCTCAGCTTCCTCACATTCCTGTATCAGTAAAAGTAGCAAATTTACAGTAAGTAACTTGTTAAAGTTTACTTATATTCAGATCAGTTTCCAGTTGTGAAATTTGCTTTCAGATCCTAACAAACGGTCCTGAGCTATGTAACAAAAAAGCTCACTTGTGAAAAGGCAAATTCAGTGTTTTTTCTTTGTTTCACAAATTAATGAGCATACTGTTAGTTCTAGAAGAATACTAGAATTGTGGTACTGTGCTTTGGATTGCAAAACTTCACTTTTCATTCTTCTAAAGAAGAAACTACTCCACTGGAAGTATGAGACCCCAAGTTCTACCTGCCCTCAAGAAAAACAGCAATCTGGTAGGATCCTTCATTGAGACAGGAAAATAGGGAATCTTAACTGAAAATCTGCTCTTTATTAAGGAATTTAAGAGTATTTGAATTCCAGAGATGGTTTGTTGGAACAGAATATTCAGCTCCAGTGTTAAACTGGAAGTTAAGGAATCATTTAAATTACTCAGAACTGTAGTGCAAGAGACCACCTTTTCTAACATATGACAGATCAGGGAAAAACTGGTTGGATGGAGCATTGAGTGTAGAGAGGTTTTGACACGTTGATAACTTCTACTGAGTCTGTCATTGAACAATTACAGAGAATTTCAGCTAATGTTTTTGCAATCCAGTTTGTGCCTGTGCTGTGTGCCAGCAGAGCTGTGGTAGGTGTTGACCACCTAGTGCCTGTGGCCATATGTGATGCAGTAGAACTGTCACTGTCAGGTAGATTACTTCTTATCCCCAGCATGCTTCTGGCTGCTGTGCCAACATACACTGGGCAGTGGAATATCTGATCATGTAATGTGTTTTAACAGACAAAAATGCAACATCTGACTAACTACCATTACTGATTTATGCAGAATAATCTGAGGCATATTTTTGTTTTGTTTGGTACTAATGATTACCTAATGATCATTTAGTAATTCCCATTTTAAGTTTTTCAGACTCCCCAAAGAGAGTTGTGCAAGCTTTCATCCAACAGGTCTTACAAGTAAATTATAAGGAATAGTCTCAGTGGGCCAGTTAGTATAAAACAGAAGTTAATTATACAGGATATGACAGTGCAGTCTTTGAAGCTTGGAAAAAATACTTGTGTCAGGAATAGATTGAACAAGGACACTGATTTTTACATCAGCAGATTGTACTAATATATAGAATTATTGTTTTTGAAACTCATGTTATTGAACCATCTATTTCAATAATGCTTTTAAGAAATTCATGCAGATTCTGCCTGTTCCATGTGAACTTTAACACTCAGTACTTGATCTTCGTGAGAATTTTGAAAACCTACTGATTTATGCCAGATCATTTTGCTAGTTGGATTCAGAATTCCCACAGACCTATTAATGCTAGGATTTGGTTTGGGGTTTTGTTCTGTAGAAGGTGGAAAGACAGCAATATAATTACACAAGCCCTTTTATACAGGTACTAGTAAATAAAAGAATGTCTATGGACCTAAAAGGTGGAGAATTCTAGGACTAGTGTTTCAGAGCTGTGCTGCTTCTGGCTTTCTGTTTAAAAACATGCAATATTCTTTTAATTCTTTCTGACATTAAAAATAAAGATGAGCTAAATGGCAAAAACTGTCATAAAGCTTACAGAAGTAGCAATTTGGCTTAAACAAAAATGTGGTTTTTGTTTTTGACTGTTTTGAAAGGTCATTATCTGACTCAATGTGATGATTTTCTGATACCTCACTCAAGAGAGGCCTCTGTCTCAGCTGGGGCCTCTGGGCACTACTGTAACATAAATAATGAGTGGTTTAATAAACATAGAGTTGTTAATGCTACGCTACTGAGAGATTGAAGTGCCTTATGTATGATGTACGTCAATTAATTACTTTCCCATCCTTTCCACTTTTATCGCAATGGTACTTACAAAGTAAACAGAGCATTTTGAAAGCAGTTGTCTCTATAGGTCATGTATGTTTATCTGCATTTTCTTGTTGGCATAGTATCTATTACTACTAATGTGTAGCTTTGGTTTCCTGGGTAAGAGAAGTTATTTTATGTAAGTCCTCTTGGGGCAGTGATAGTGATTGCCTCATAAGGGCAGTCATATACTTTATCCTGCAATCTTTATGGTCTGCTTCTAAGATCAGCTATTCAAGTGCTTTAGAGAATTGCAGCTAAGTAACTTGTGTTTCTAGAGCATGTCCTTCCTTTTTCTTCATGAAATGATTTTCCCTTTTACCATGATGTGAAATGCAACTTTTCCTTACTGCAGTACTAGTATGTAAATAATGATAATAACATACTATAACATTTGAGATTAAATTCCAGCATAAACTGCTTGATTTCCATCACATGTTGAGAAACAGGCAAGGAAAAACAGAATCAAAGTGGTTACTTGTAACATTTTTAGTTAGGAGTCTTGCCTCTAAAGCTGCTGGTTTTTTAAGCTGTTGAACTACAGTTTTTTTGCCGTCTATTAAAACCCGAGTGCTCTCTGTCAGGAAATTGAAAATTTCCTTATAAAAGCTTGTGATTGTAAACTTGAACTACAGGCAAAAAATTGAGAGTTTATCTTATTCTATGTTTTACCTGAATATCTCTATAATTGTGATCACTGAACTGGGAGTTCAATTCTAATCATTGTTAAAGAAGTTTGTCCTTTATTTTGTTAGAAATTTATATTCTAGCTCTGTTAATGCATAGTACTTAATCGCTCCTTATGATGTTGCTTTGATATCAAGGGGACTTCTACATACTTAACACTGCCTGGATTGTTTCAGAGGTAAAACCACTTACATTGACAATTTGGATTACTTTAAACTGCTTAGAACTTCGTTTCAGCACAAATTCATCTTCCTATCGATAAGCCTGCTTGTACAGTTACATTTTTGCATGCCCTACTTTGTCTTCCTTAAAGTTATTGCTATGCAAAAACTTTCTCACTGAAGCTGAAACTTGTGAAGGAAACAGTTTAGGTGTTTTGGCCGAGTTGACCCCGAACAACCCACCCAAAACCAAGAAACAAACCCATTTCAGAGTGTTTTGAAGAGTAACTGAGCATTTTTTGCAAGCAGAACACCTGAAATTTGGGAAGTTACACAAAGGAATTGCAAGAATTCCTACTTCTCTCAAATTCCCTGTGTTGAAATGGTAATTATGAGTAGCAGTATTTGCTCACCATAATTATATAAAGATCTTAGCATTGAATTCAAACCACATTTTTTTCTTGCTCATTAGTTTCCATTTTTCTATTTCACCAGAGATGGCTTCTCTAAGACCTTCCTTGTGCCTCCACATTGGCTTTGCAAAGGGAATTTAATGAACAGTATATCTTAAGTTCATAGATTATAATTTATATGAATTTGTCACATTTTGATAGTTGAGATATGGTAGATTTTCTTTTCTCTCTTTCTCTTTCCCACTCATAATTCAAGTTGTGTGGTGGGCAAGCTTGTAAGAATATGATTCCTACAAAGCTATTCAGAGTTCTTGTTAGCTAAAGCACCTCATATAAAAGTAATTTTTTTCCTATTGGCAGGGATTTGAGCCTGTTAAGGCATGTGACTTAATACTGCCCCACCAAAAAGGCAGATTGTGTTTGCCTGAATCATCTCAAATAACATGTTCAGAAAGTAGCAGAAAATCACTTTTTAAGGGCCTATCACAAATCGTATTTGTTTTTCTGTGCCTGAATCATCCTGTCTCCATTTTATATCCATAAAAGGTCCTTGGAGTAGGTTGAAATACTTAGACACTACTTTTCTGTTTATTTGGCACTAATTCACTTGGCAAAGCTGTTCCTAAGAGTAGTGTGTTTTAATGACCGATTGATTGCACTAAGTATTACTTTGACCTGGCTGGCCTGAAACTAGAACATTACGTTAAGGTGCGTTCAGTCTGAGGCAAAAGAGTTCATATTGCTTGCCTCAGGGAAGTTTCCATCACAAACATCTGAAATGCCACTGCAGATTAAGTTAAAACCACACAGATAGAGCATTATCATAGTTGTAGGAAAGGGATTTCTATTTTGATCACTTCCAAGTTAAAAGCTTGGTTTTGCAATAGGTAAGCATGAACCCTTGAAATCAGGGACTATTAGGTTTTGTTTGTGTACAGCCTTGAAGTTATGTCTGATAAGCTGATGAGTGAAAGGTTGCCTGGCTTTTTTCTTTTGAAATGAAATAGACTTAAAGCTTCCTCAAATACTACATTCCCCACTCCCCCCGCCCCAGTCAGTATTTCATGTTGTCCTTAGTTTTGGTTCATTGTGCTTTTGGCTATCCATCAAGAAATACATCTGGTGGTATCTATAGGGGGAAAAAAAAGTTGATTTCATGTGAAATTTATTACCAAGGACAGTTCTCAATAGTAAGCCAGCCTTTTCTTGAGGTTTAGAAGATGTGTAGTGGGAAAGAGAATTCATCCCTCTCCATTTAATCTATTCAGAACTCTTACTACTTTAGGCACCAGTTTGTCAGTGAACTTTATGTTCAAATGAAAGATATTTTCACCTTCGACCTAACTGAAACGTAATTAGAAATACCGAAAAGACAAAGCTTTAGAGCTGCCTATAGTGCTTGTCTACAGGTAATTGGATGCTTTGTGTGTATAGTGCCTTGTACTTTTAGGAGCTGTGTCTGGAAATTAGAATATGGGAACCAACATTCGTTTGTGAGCATTTATATGTACTGTATCTGTGAGCAGAATGACTGTTCTTTGTGGAAGAAAGATTCTTGAAGCAAATAACCCAGAAGAGACACATATACCTTGTAAAATGTGTGGTTCCTTGTATTACAAGGAGTTGACAGGCATGGGTGAGTTGGTGAAAGTTACTAGAATACGTGCTTTCACTTTCATTTATTTGACAGTTAAATATAATTTTAGTTAGTAATAGAACAGAATCATTTCTGAAGGGGAAACATAAAGCAGTCTGGAAAGGGTTTTTTTTTCACCAGAAGAAATTTATCACTTTTAAAAAAAAAAGAATTTATGAGTTTCTTAAAATATTAAATTTCCAGAGCCCAATATTTTAGCTTGACTTAAGCTAGTAAATAGATTTTTATTATTTGGGATGGGGGAAAAATAATTTTCTTTTTAAACTAAAGTAACTGTTGAAAAACCAGGAAATAAAAGTAGACTTCTTATGTTCAAAACACCAAGTAGGGTGATATAGAAAGCTTTCTCCTCACTGTAACTCTTTATGAACTTCGAATCTACCTAAGTTTATACTGAGGAATGATACCACAAAAATATCAGTGTTCCATGTTTTCACCAGATTCAGTTTTGCTTATTTTGAAATTAAAAAGTGACTTACTGTTAATTGCTAGCACTACAACTTACCATGGTATTTGAAATTTACTTAGTTTATTTAATTTTGTTATTGCTTCTGCAAGTATGATCGCTCCCTGCTTGATTATAGGGGTCATACCTGAACTTGTAACATTAGTGTTGTGAACCACCAGTCTATTAAGATTGCGTCACTTTGGGTTGGAAGGGACCTTTACAGGTCATCTAGTCCAACTTCCCTGCAGCAGCAGGAACATCTTCCACTAGATCAGGTTGTTCTGATCCCCATCCCATGTGATCTTGAATGTTTCCAGGGAGGGGGCCTCTGCTACTTCTCTGGGCAACCTGTTCCATTGTTTCACTACCCTCACTTTAAAAAGTTTCTTCCTTACATCTGGTCTAAATCTATCTGCCCTTAGTTTAAAAACATTACTCCTTTGTCCTATCACACCAGACCTTGCTAAAAAGTCTGCCCCAGCTTTCCTGTAACCCCTCTTTAAGTACTAGAAGATAGCTATAAGGTCTTCCTGGAGCCTTCTCTTCTCCAGGCTGAACAACCCCAACTCTCTCGGCCTGTCCTCATAGCAGAGGTGCTCCAGCCCTTGGATTGTTTTTGTGGCCCTCCTCTGGACCTGTTCCAACAATTCCGTATCCTTCTTATGTTGAAGATTCCAAAACTGGACACCGTACTCCAGGTGAGGTCTCACAAGAGTGGAATAGAGGGGCAGAATCACCTCCCTCAACCTGCTGGCCACGCTTCTTTTCATGCAGCCCAGGATACGGTTGGCTTTCTAGGCTTTGAGTGCACATTGCCAGCTCATGTTGAGCTTCTCATCAACCAGCAGCCCCAAACTCTTCTCTGCAGGGCAGCTCTTAATCATATCATCTCCCATTGTGTACTGAAACCAGGAATTGCCCTGACCCAGGTGTAGGATCTTGCACTTAACCTTACTGAACCTCTTGAGGTTCATGTGGGCCCACTTCTCCTGCCTGTCCAGTTTCCTCTGGATGACATCCTGTCCTTCTGGTATGGCAGCTACACCACACAGCTTGGTGTGGTGCAGTCGCTCTTGCTGTCTTTATTGCTAATTTAAATATTGAACGGCAGTGGTCCCAGTACAGACTCCTGAGGGACACTACTTGTCACAGATCTCTGTCTGGACATTGAGCCATTGACCACTGCCCTGTAGATGTGACTGTTCAACCAATTCACTTTTACAGACTTAGGTAATAAATTGAAAGTTGCGTTGTGTAGGTTGAGATGTGAGAAATATGATACTGCAGCTGACTTAATCATCTCAAAGTTATTGACTTGAGATGCTGTAGAAGTGTCCAATTTTTTTACTACTTTTAAGACAAAATAATTTAAGTTTAGAATTCTTATGTTGATCTTATATGAGTCCTTGTTCCCCTTGCAGAAATAATGAAAAAGCAGAGACTATTTGACCAATGGAAAACTGAGAGTTAGGTTTCCATGTAACGATGTTAATGGCTGTTTGAATTTTTGTGTTGTCCTGTGTGGTGCTAATAGCCATGGCTACTGCGCTTTCCTTTCTCTAGGAATATCCCCACTTATGTTATGGTTACACAGCTGTATTACAAGAGACTATTTTACAGTACTTTTAAATACTTAAAATTTAGTTTTGGAGGCAATGATTTCTAATATACTTAAGGAATAGTCTCTTCCTTTGTGCTGAGTTATCCTTTTGCTCCTACCTGCCTCTTTTTTCTTTTAATCTTTTCTAATAAAAGCATGTGTAATATACTAACAGGAGTAATGTAAAAAGATGTGTATAGTTCTTTGTTATCTAGCCTGTGTTGCTTGAAGGTAGTGATTTTCTTGCTACTTATCACTGAACTTTCTGTTTTGCCATATGCTACTACATGCATGTGGCATTCATTCTTCATAACCAGAGATGACCAGTTAAGGATACTTACCAATAAAAGTAGGTATTTGGGGGTTTATGTGGCAAGGTTTTGGTAGTTGAGGGGGCAACAGGGGTGACTTCTCTGTGAAGCTGCTAGAAGCTTCCCTTAAATCCAACAGAGCCAATGCCAGCTGGCTTCAAGATGGACCTGCTGCTGGCTGAGGCTAAGCCCATCAGTGGTGGTGGTACCATCTCTGGGATATCATATTTAAGAATGGGAGAAAAGCCCTGCAATTTGCAGGTGGAAAGAGGTGTGAAAATTTGTGAGAAACTGCTGCACACACCATGGTGAGTGAACCCATGGTGGTTAATGGTAGAGTAGATATCCACCTGCAGCTCTTGGAGGACCCCACACTGGAGCAGGTGGATGTGCTGGGACTCTGTGGGAAGCCTTTGCTGGAGCAGAATCCTGGCAGGGCCTGTGGCCTCGTGGGGAAGGAGCCCATGCTGGAGCAGGTTTGCTGGCAGAACTTTTGATCCTGTGGAGCAGTCTGTTCCTGAAAGACTGCACCCTGTGGAAAGGGCTCACCCTGGAGCGGTTTGTGAAGAACTACTGCCTGTGGGAAGGCCCCCCATTGGAGAAGTTCATGGAGAGCCCCATAGTGAAAGAGTGTGAAGAGGAAGGAGCAGCAAATACAACATGGGACTACAACCCCCGTTGCCTATCCCCCTGTGCTGCTGTCTGGGGAAGGAGATAGAGAAACTGGTAGTGAAGTTGAGCCTGGGAAAAAGGGAATGGTGGTGGGGGAATTGTTTCAAGATTTTATTCCTCATAACTCTACTCTGATTTAGTTGGTAATAAATTAATTTTTCAACCCACAAGCCTTTTATCTTCTCAACCCTGTCTAGCTGAGTAGTTTGGTGAGCACTTGGCACATACCTAAGGTCAAACCCACCACAGTAGGAATGTTTTTTCTCTTGATACTCTTGTGCCACCTTTGAACTGTCAGTGTTATTCTTGGCCGTGGCTGTTTGAGGACAATATGAGCAAGAATGAATGCCTGCAAAAAATTCCTGATGCTTTAACCCTAGGTTCAAACCAGTATGTGAGGAATGGTTGGGTGGTTTTTTATGACTTAATAGCTTACTGTGTATTCCAGTACTCTATTCCCGTCCATTTCTCCCCATTAGTCTGCAGCTTGACTGAAAGGCTGAAAAGTATGGCTCTGGTGACTTTGGCCAGTAACAGATTGTCCCTGCATGGTCTCCAGTGTACATGAAGCATAAGCCCAGTGATGTGTGCTACTGTGCTTCAGGATTTTGTTTCATGTTTTGAAGGGCAACAAAATACAGAGATATTTATTGTTTCTTGCATTTAGAAAAAAAAATCTCATCTTTACTCCCAACAACAAATGAGAATTTTACAGTTATTTTGAAACAGGATTAATTTCCAGATTTGAAGACACATGTAACCCAACATTCTCATTAATTTAATTTAAATGAGGTGTGTGAGTCAAAAGATTGGAGTTTGGAATTCTGATGTATAGCACTTGATTGAAAATATGCTTTATGAAGTTTTAGCTTCTGATATTTTTTTAAGAAAATTAAAATCTGCTATCAATTTGCAAGTGAGTAAATACTGGTCTGGTCCAAATATGAACTCGAAAGTATAACTTGTTCTCTGGCACAGAATCATAGTGCATTGGGTGGTTAGATGAACATACTTAGTGTTGCTGGGCTCTCCAAAGAGTGGAAAGGCAACAGGAACTGAATTTAACTGGGAAAAAAAAAGAAGAAATTTTGCAGTTGAATTCAGTATATACAGTGTAAAAGGGCAGTCGCATATAGGGTAATAGTGGGTGGAGTCAAAATAAACCCCCTTTCACTGAATTTCTTAGCTATCCAGATCCTTGAAAATACTTTGTTCTTCATTCCAGCCCATCTGTTACTCCTTATTATAACTGACATCACCACAGCTACCACAACTGTTAAAGAATTGCCGTATAAAAATGGTGAAACTTACATATAAAACCAGCAAAACTTAGCACTTATTACATGGCTTTATGGAAAGAAAACTGCAGGAATCAAACTTTACAGTTTGTTGAAAGATTTTTCCTTTTTCTGTGTATAGTAGTACTGTAATAGAAGCAATGCCAGTAATGATGTACAGTATGAACAATTGAGTTACATACGTGTGTGTGTGTGCATGTGTATATATATATAAATAAATCTTTATTTGAGTGTTCTGTAAGAATGTTGCTTGATCTGAGATGTGAAATGCAGAGAATTCTAGAATCTTTCTAATTAAATGTGATTGAATTTTAAAGAAATATTTTTAAGAATAATTATTGCATTTGTTTTTTATTACTAAATTGCCATTGGGTTGTCAAGGGGTGGCAGGACAATATATTACCTTTTCAAAGGTCTTCTGAAGAGGTAATGTATGTGACTTAATATAAAATATGAATGTGTATTTCTTTTACTTCAGCAGGATTCTGATACTGCAAAAGACACTGAAGTACCAAATAATATGTCCAATGTATACTGTCATTTATGGCTAGGCTTTCTGGCAAGTTAGTTTCAGTTGGTAGTTACTGTATGGTGTTAGGCACATGCCCGTATTGCCAGTTCTCCTAATTTTATTCCATGTCACTTATTTGCTTTTTCAAAAAACCTACTTTTTATAGTCATATGGTTTTGTAAGGGTTTCAACTTACTTTAGAATAACACTTGAAATGTCCCTGCCCTTTCTAAAGAAAGCCTTAAAACTGGAAACTCTAACTGCTCAAGTACAAAAAGACAAGTAACTCCCCCTGTAGTATTTAAAATAAAATACTTGGTTTTAAGCAAATAACATGTAGGGTTTTTTTGTTTGGGGCTTTTTAATTTTTTTTTTCTAACCTGCAATTTCTCTCTGCCTGTTCGTGTTACGAGAGTAGATTTGTATAAGGTTCTGAACTCGGTCTTGGAGTTGGGTATTGAGCAGTAGGCTGGAGTTCATGGTGCCAAGTCTGACAATATTCAAGATGAATTTGGTCAACACTCTCAGATGCATGGTGTGAATTTAGGGATTGTCCTATGCAGAACTGGAGTTGGACTCGATTTTTCTTGTGAGTCTCTTCCATCTCAGGACATTCTAGGATTCTTTGACTTGTTCTGCCCATGAAAATGCTGGACTTCTGTTTGAAAAATAGGAAAAAAGTCATTATGGACAGTCTGAAGCTGTTTATTTTGAAAGTCTCGATTATTATGTTATTAAAGAAAGATGAAAGACATTTTTTCATACAAGGACCAGCAGGTGGGATATTATGTCAAGCTATGCTGATAAGCACCAGCTAGTAATGCAATGTGCCAGAGACACTTTTAAATAAGCAGCTTGTTCTTTTCAGAACAGGGTGAAGGGGTAATGATAAGTGTTGATAAAAGTAATAGCGTACATGCTTTTTTTGACTGAAACGCTGGTGAATTTTGAATCTTGCAGGAGCATCACTGTCAAACTGTCAGGAGAAATAGATGGAAATTAATTTGAGTGGGATGTTTTTAAAGTTATGTAATTATTCAGTCCTTTCAGAATAAATCTGTGGTGAAGACACATCTTGTTAGCCTATTTGTAGTCTGCAGGTAGCCTAATTTGCCTTGCGTACTGTCTAATATTAGCTTGTATGAACCCAACAGTTAAGAATAAGCTTTGTCTAAAACAATTAACTTAGTATATTGTAGATTTTATCTGTATAGCACCTCGCGTATCTTTAGTTTTGGAAGCAGAGATGCTAGGGGCTTCTCCAGCCTCGAGCAAAATGAACTCTAACCACTGTCTTGAAGTGAGAGAAGAGACGCTGGTGTTGTCATAAATGAAATGACAATGTAATTTCTATTGTTTCCTGTTATTCGGAACTCTGACTTAGGGACTGCAGTGTTAAAAGTAATCAGGTTTTCTTATAAGTCTTCACATTTGTTTTCAATTCAGGTAACATCGCGAAGTATCTTAGATATAGAATTGTGATAAAAAGAGAAGCAATGTGGAAGTTACAAACTTTTCTTTGAGTATACTGTGCTTAAAAGCCCTTTATCTTTTCTTGCCTAAAGCAGGATCATATATTTCTGGATGCCTGTGTAATCGCTCTGAATAGTCTGTTTTTATTCTACTTTGTGACAAATACTAATTTTAACTAAAATTTGCTTTTTGTGCAGCTGGCTAATTTTTAATAAACCTTTAATAAAACCTACCTGTGTTAGTATCTGTGTTCCATGAGACTCTTGCATGAGAGTCTATCCCTCTGCATGCATTGTTAAATCTTAACCTGTTTAGATTACCTTACACTTAAGCTTTCAAGCTATTATATTAGCGCTGTTTAAAAAAACCCTAAACCTAAACCCAACAAACCTGTTGGTTTAATGGTATGGTAGCTTTTAGAACTGTCTTGTGTGAAGGCTGTGCTGCTTGACTCACCCTCACAAACTGCTTTGTGCTACCCTGAAGGTGGCAGTAGTGGTCTGGCAGAAAGGATCCCTGACCCAAACTTGAGTCTGAGCAGTGTTCGATAACTTGGTAGTAAAACTAGAAAGAAATAATTTGAATTTGCTTCTCCCCGCCCACTATTTTGTGGTTTGGTGGAAGATACTCCTTTTTGGCATTTTAGGCAAGGAGTCTCTTTCAAAGAGAAAACTACAAAAGCTGGAGAGTTATCTAAATTTGCTTTGCAATAAGGTACTGGTTTGCTGTCTGCTGGTTTGCTGTGTGGTATCACCATGTAAAGGGGCTTGTGAAATGTCTTCACTCCCAAGCAGAAAGTGCTATAAAAGACTTCAAAGCTCAGAATCCTTCACTCAAAACGGTAGCCCCCTCAGGAAGTTTGCAGATAACACCAACCTGAGTGGTGTCCACATTGGATGGACAGGCTGGAGAAGTGGACCTGTGAGAACCTCATGAGGTTCAGTGAGGCCAGGTGCAAGGTCCTGTACCTCAATCAGGGCAATCTCCATTTTCAATACAGGATGTGGGATGATGTGATTGAGAGATGCCCTGCAGAGAAGAATATTTCTCACATCTCAGCCTACACAACGCAACTTTCAATTTATTACTTCAACCAATTCATTTTTACAGATTTAACAGTCACATCTACAGGGCAGTGATCAATGGCTCAATGTCCAGACAGAGATCTGTGACAAGTAGTGTCCCTCAGGAGTCTGTACTGGGACCACTGCCGTTCAATATTTAAATTAGCAATAAAGACAGCAAGAGCGACTGCACCACACCAAGCTGTGTGGTGTAGCTGCCATACCAGAAGGACAGGATGTCATCCAGAGGAAACTGGACAGGCAGGAGAAGTGGGCCCACATGAACCTCAAGAGGTTCAGTAAGGTTAAGTGCAAGATCCTACACCTGGGTCAGGGCAATTCCTGGTTTCAGTACACAATGGGAGATGATATGATTAAGAGCTGCCCTGCAGAGAAGAGTTTGGGGCTGCTGGTTGATGAGAAGCTCAACATGAGCTGGCAATGTGCACTCAAAGCCTAGAAAGCCAACCGTATCCTGGGCTGCATGAAAAGAAGCGTGGCCAGCAGGTTGAGGGAGGTGATTCTGCCCCTCTATTCCACTCTTGTGAGACCTCACCTGGAGTACGGTGTCCAGTTTTGGAATCTTCAACATAAGAAGGATACGGAATTGTTGGAACAGGTCCAGAGGAGGGCCACAAAAACAATCCAAGGGCTGGAGCACCTCTGCTATGAGGACAGGCCGAGAGAGTTGGGGTTGTTCAGCCTGGAGAAGAGAAGGTTCTGGGAAGACATTGTAGTGACCTTCTAGTACCTGAAGGGGCTACAAGAAAGCTGGGAATGGACTTTTTACAAAGGCTTGGAGTGATAGGATGAGGCACAATGGCTATAAAATGTAGATGGACAGATTTAGACTAGATATATGGAGGAATTTCTTCTCCATGAGAGTGGTGAGGCACTGGCACAGGTTGCCCAAGGAAGCTGCGGATGCTCCATCTGTGGAGGCCAGGATGGATGGGACTTTGGGCAGCCTGGTCTGGTGGTATGTGGTCCTACCCATAGCAGGGGGATTGGAACTTGGTGATCCTTAAGGTCCATTCTGGCCCAAACTATTCTATGAGTCTCTAAAATCAATATCTTATTCAGTTCTGATTTGAGTGCTTGTAGGAGGGGATAGTTGTTGACCTGCTCTTCTAGTCATAACTTCTCTTTTAACTGCTTTTCCACTGTTTATCTAGATGTAATCACATTTCATTTCCTTCTTCCTCTTACATGTTTTTCATAATGTTTTTTAGACAAGAATGGTGTCTTGTGTGCTGTTAGGATCAACAATCCTAAACTGTCACACAGATGGGAAAGATGAAAAATGCTTTTCTGTAAAGCAACAACACAAATTATTGACCACTCAATGACATTCAGTATAATTTCATATTGTTAAACAATTGTAATCGAACATTATAGTTAAATCACATGTTTGCAGACCTTCTGCAGAGTATGCAATGTGTGGTAAATATATAATATAAAAAGCTTTAAAAGAATTTTAGTTTCTGAGAGCAAATAGGTTGTTTGTTTTTATGCGTATTAGCAGAACAGGGAATTCTTGCACATACAGGTATTACTTCTGATGTAAAATTAAACACAGATTTCTTTAATGTGGAAAGGGTTTTCAAAGGAGCCTGAGGGTGCTTTACAGATATTCAAAACCAGTTATAAATTGGTGGTAGATGGCATTGAATCACACCAGCTATACTATAAAAGTTCAGGTGAAGGTCTGATATTCAAATGTGTTTAGTAAGAGGGAGATAGGCTTTCAACTTTTACTTCCATTAGTCCATGGTAGAAAATGCTTTTAGTTTATTACTCCTGATCTGTTCTTCCTTCAGCATTTTGTCAGATACTTCACATAATTGTAGCTAAAGTGAAATTGAAGTGGTAGTGAAACTTAGAACAATTTGGGGTTTCAAAAGCACTGAACTACAAAATGCTATTGTAGTTATGCTTTTGGATATAGTTACTTAAGAAGATGATAGAATGAGGAGAGAATTGGATTCAGAATGCTTAAGCACAATTCAGGAATAAGTTTCCTAATTTAGCAGTTTATAAATAATATATTATCAATAAGGGACTGAAAGTAGTATTGCAGAATATCCCATTTCCTAAAATGGTTGGTATGAGTAACATCAATTCAGACTACTTATGAAATTGAGGTAGAGGTTTTATGTGCTATTACATATATAAATAATTAAAGATGTAAGTTGTGTCAATAACAACACCTTGTCTTAAGAGTTGTTAAAACTTAGCTTGTGTTACTCAAGTAGAACTCAGAAGAACATATTCAACTTCTAAGTCAATTGTTTGATCAATTTAGTATTATATAACTGGAAACATACAAAGCATTTTAATTTCATCAAGAATTATATTATGAGCTGTTTGTTTACTAAGAGAATACCCACAAAAAGCATATGCCATTATTATTACCCAGAATCCAATAAAAGATAGTTCTTCAAATTACTACCATATGTGTGTAGGGGGTTGCTTTATACTGTAAAGTTATTTTAGATAGAAGAATAATTTGTTTCATTCTTTGAGTTCCTCACTGTTAAAGTCTCCCTTTAGATTTGCTATTACTTTGACTATTGTGTGATATATAGTAAAAAAAATAGTTTTACAATAACAGAAATATAACAAGTAATTGAAATTCCAGATTGTGTGCAAAATGTGCCAAATGAAGTAATGATATTTGCAGACATATTGTATGAGTGCAGTAGCTGTGGGGAAACTACTATAAAACTGCTAAATATGCTCCCCTTCCCCCTGCTGTCTTTAACCACTGTCATAAAAGCTTGAGAAAATAAAGCAATCTTAACTGGCTGACAAACATTCCAACAGAGAAATTAATTTATTTTAAATTATATGCTAGAACTGGTTACCCATATTTTTCTTATTGTTTCTATTGATGTACAAATTCACAGACAGCTTTAACAAGAAAAGATTACTGAATAAGTCTTCTTAATATTTGTTTTTGTTTCATGTTGAACAATCTTCTTAACAGAACGGTAACTGAGGCAAAGGAAAAATGTCTTATTTAATACTACTTTCTTAAACCAATGCATTTGTCTCTGAGCTAGTGCAGTCTCAAGGGATGTAGTGACTAGCATGATAATTGGTTGCAATGGATTTGTTTTAGGATAGAGTTTTTGAATGTGCTCTCTGTAATGCTGACATAAGCTCAGAAGTTAAGAGAAGCTTTATTTATATAGGAAAATCACCTCACTGGTTTAAGCTGATTTCATTTGATAGACTGCTTACCAGCAGATGACTGTCAGCTTAAATATATGTAGAAAGGACTGTATTTACAAGCCACTTTTGAATGCATTATATTTTAGTAATATATCATCAGAGTTTTATTGCTGGCCATCTAGCTATATTTCTTCATACACATTTGATTTACACTCAAATGTCCTCATGAATCTTTCCTTGATTTAACAGATTTGTAGCCTCAGAAAGGAAATTTTAAGATGGTCCAAAGCTGGAGAATTTTAGGAATTTTCTTGTTTTCAGGGGTCAGTTTTCTTTCTCCAGTTGTGAAACAAGCTTATGATACAGTTTGTCTTGTCCTCTATTTTTTTAGCAACTTCGTTATTTGCTGTAACTACATGTTGGGCAGTGTATTTGGTAGCATGGTCACACCTGCTTCGACAATATCCCTTTTCTGGGCTGGCATTTGGCCAGTCTGACAGAGTTCTTTGCAAACACTTGGCAGGGTGTAAGTGGTTTGCTATCATTGTGATATTTGCATACCTTACCAAGACTGTGTTGAGGTCTGAGTATTCGCAATAGTCTCTCTGCTCGTGTTGTTTGTATACAGATATCAGGGTTATCCCAGTGTATTTGTCACGTGTGCCATCTAGAATTCTACAAATGTAGCACAGATGTGTGTTGCACAGAGCTTTTTGTACGTGAGAAAACTAGGGTGAGCAATTCTGCATTTAATTCCAACAATAGCCAAACCCCTTTCCATCATCTTCCAGCAGTCCTGGAAGACTGGAGAAGTTCTACTGGAGTGGAGGCTGGCTGATGTTGTGCCCATCTACAAGAAGGGTCACAGGGAGGATCCAGGGAACTACAGGCCTGTCAGTCTGACCTCAGTGCCAGGGAAAGTCATGGAACAGGTGATCTTGAGTACTATCATGAAGCACATGCAAGAGAACCGGGTGATCAGGCCCAGTCAACATGGGTTTACAAAAGGCAGGTCTTGCCAAACTAACCTGATCGCCTTCTATGACAAAGTGACTCAGCTGCTGGATGAGGGAAAGGCTGTGGATGTATCTTCCTGGACTTCAGTAAAGCCTTTGACACAGTTTCTCACAGAATTCTGCTACTGTCAGCCTCTGGCCTGGACAGGCACACACTCTCCTGGGTGGAAAACTGGTTGGCTGGCCGGGCCCAGAGAGTGGTGGGAAATGGTGTTAAATCCAGCTGGAGGCCAGTGACAAGTGGGGTTCTCCAGGGCTCAGTGCTAGGTCCAACCCTGTTCAATGTCTTCATCAATGTCCTGGATGAAGGCATTGAGTGCACCCTTAGCAAGTTTGCAGATAATACTAAGCTGGGTGGAGGTGTGGATCTGCTGGAGGGTAGGGAGGCTCTGCAAAGGGATCTGAACAGGCTGGACCACTGGGTAGAGACCAGTGGCATGAGGTTTAACAAGGCCAAATGCCGGGTCCTGCACTTGGGGCACAACAACCCTATGCAGAGCTACAGACTAGGGGAAGTCTGTCTAGAAAGCTGTCTGGAGGAGAAGGACCTGGGGGTGTTTGTTGACAGCGACAGAACATGAGTCAGCAGTGTGCCCAGGTGGCCAAGAAGGCCAGTGGCATCCTGGCTTGTATCAGAAACGGTGTGACCAGCAGGTCCAGGGAGGTGATTCTCCCTCTGTATTCAGCACTGGTGAGGCCGCTCCTTGAATATTGTGTTCATTTCTGGTCCCCTCACCACAAGAAGGATGTTGAGGCTCTGGAGCAAGTCCAGAGAAGAGCAACGAGGCTGGTGAAGGGGCTGGAGAACAGACCCTATGAGGAGCGACTGAGAGAGCTGGGGTTGTTTAGCCTGGAGAAGAGGAGGCTGCGAGGAGACCTCATTACTCTCTACAAGTACCTGAAAGGTGGTTGTGGAGAGGAGGGAGCTGGCCTCTTCTCCCAAGTGACAGGGGACAGGACGAGAGGGAATGGCCTCAAGCTCCACCAGGGTAGATTTAGGCTGGAGATTAGGAGGAGGTTTTTCACACAGAGGGTCATTGGGCATTGGAATAGGCTGCCCAGGGAGGTGGTTGAGTCACCTTCCCTGGAGGTGTTTAAGACACGGGTGGATGAGGTCTTGAGGGACTTGGTTTAGTGTTAGATAGTAATGGTTGGACTAGAAGATCCGATGGGTCCCTTCCAACCTGGTTGTTCTGTGATTCTGTGATTCTGTGACTACATAAGAAACCAGAGAGAATCCTGATTTTTTCGTATAGCTACCTGTTTTTAATGAAGATTTTACTAGAGGATGTTCTTGAAAGGTGTCTATGTATGTAAAGTAAGAGAATATTTATTAATTCTTCATGAATTATAGCTTGAACACTTACATCAATTAAATGTTTTAAATGGGTTTAATTAGTAGGATGTTGTGTTAGGTTTTCTTTTCAAAATTAAGTTTTATATCTAAGAAGGCTGATCTCTGCTTTACACGACAGTCATATTTGATGCAATGTGTGTCTGCTGTAAGATATACTAAGTATCGAATAAGAGCAAATTATTGGCATGAATGTGTTAGCTCATGATTATGAGAATAAATACAAGCTTTTAGTTTAATTAAGAGTAAGCATTTTAAAAATGAAAATAAAAATTCAAGTTATCATTCTCCTAACTTTTGGTGTTAACATCCATGTTAGTCTTCTGTTTTTCTGTTCAACTCCTTTTCTGTTTAGGAATAAACTTCAAGTTAAGCAAAATGTTGGCAGTACTCCCTGTTGTCTCATAATTTGTTAAATACTTTCATAAAACCTGGATTTTCATGGTACGTGATCAGATAAGAAAAAGGAGTGAGATTTTTGTAGGAGTAAGTTTAGTGAATTACTGTTGACTCAGGAGAAAAGAGATTATAGTGTAGCTAATAAACCACTCATTTGTACTGATCCAGAGCAGTGTAAAGGATCCATGTGGTTTCCTTGTGGAAAGATACTGTAGGGAAGAGCCAGCCAGGTTTGAAACCAGCACAATTGCTGCAGTAGCAACCAAAGAATAGGTTAGAGTAGCTACTGATGCCCTTGAAGTCTGACCGCTGTCTTCGCTGTGAACATGTTCCATCTGTTTGTGATTTCCTTTAATGCATCCTTTCCCTTACTTGGTGTTCCATTTAGCAAATTCCTCTTCCTGCATACTAGCATGAGTATTTGTACTTCAAAGAACTCAAGTGACAATTTGTGAATTAAAAATGTTAGAACTATACTGTATACTGGCTTGTTTGTTCTGATCCTTTCCTTTACCTGTCTTGATTATATGGATTCTGAGATACTTGGGTGATGTTTTAGTTATCTGTCTAGTGCAGGTTGGTTCTTAGGTATGACTGCAGTAAGTAGGATTAATATCAATAAAGGTGTCTGCATTGCTTTTTTTTAGTTAAAGAATCTCATTAAAATCACCAAGTTCTACTGTATTTGTAGATGGAACAGTAGACACAGCATAAAGTTGAATGTTATTGTTTCTGTGAATCTCCTCAGTTTCTTAATGAGCTTTAATTTGTTTATGCAGAGACTTGCAGGGTGTTATAGTCACTCTGAGTGATGATGGGCATCTTCAATGTTCCTACCTTGGAACTGATCCTTCAGTCTTCCAGGCTCCTAGGGTTGAGTCTAGGGAAATGAACTATGAAGAGTATGATGCTGAAATGAAAAAGCTTCAGAAAATCATCAAAGAAGCTACAATAACACAAGGTATATGTCTCCCTTCTCTGTAGTCATGTGTATTTTTAACTGACTTTCCTTTTAGCACTTTAAAATATTTTGATTTGTTTTCATACTTTAGCCATAATTACATTTCTGTAGGAAATGTAATATTTGATAAAGTTTAGGTTTTAATAAAAAAATAGTACACACAATCCTAGACTGTAAAGCTGTTGGATACAGGGTCTTTACATTGACAAAATGCTTCTTGGAATTTCCAATATGTTTTTGTCAGGCTGCAGATAATTGTACTGGTGCAAGTGTCCGGAGTTAAAACTAACAGTGCATGTACTACCGAAGGGCAAGAAGACGTAAGGAATTTCACAGCAACAGTCTGATAAATTTAGGCTTCAGAAAGAGCAAAAGTATTACTGAGTTCTGTTTCATTATTACAAGCAGCTTTTTAAGGCATGCAGTTAACAAAGAATGACTATCATAAAGGGAACTTTTCTGTTGCTTTAACTTCTTTGAAAAGCAGTTGTATTTCAAAAACATAGTGAAAGATATCAAAACCCTAATAACTGATTGTGATGAGCTCAGGAATTTACACGCATTGTTTATAACTTACATTATTTTTGATCAAATAAGGGCACATTTTTTCCTACAGAGATACTTCAAGTTTGTGTTTTTAAACGGTGTCTAACTTGCAGAGGGAATTGGAAGCATGTGATTTTACAGGAATCTATGGAAAAATCTTACACAAATAGAAACAACCAATAGTCAACATTGTAGCTTTCTGTATTAAAAAAAAAAAGCTCACATTTGAAATCCCTAGAAATTAAGAAATTATTTGTCTGCACTTGTGAGCATGAGTCTACATGGGAAAGGTTTCTGGTTTTTAATTGCATGTAACTTTGTTTGTTATTGTGATAGACAACAATCAGTTTTTTAATTTTACAAATCCAGTAATCGGTTATTTAAGCATATAAATATGGGTAAATTCCATTGATTTTTACCACAACCCTTCTTTATAAGTATTTGTCAGGAAAGAAAAAATGGGCCGAAGGAGTTAATCCATTTGAAGTGAATCAACTTTTGTTTGTTAGTTTTAACACATTGTGTGGAAGATCGAGAGAGAGAGAAAGGAAGCCTACCTATCCTTTATAACTTCTGTAATAACGGTAATTGTATGATTGAGAAGTTTACTGTGAATATTGTTGATCTCTTCCCATTCGAGGTGCTGAGGGGCATGATTTAGTGTTTCATAGGAATGGTTGGTCTCGATCTGGTGGGTCAATTCCAAGCTGGTTATTCTGTGATTCTATGATTTTCTCTTCCTATTAATTATTTTATTCTTCAGTCTTTCTAATGTGATCTAAGGTTCTACTGTGGTGTCTTCAGATGAGTTTTTATGAATGCTCTTTTTGTTCTGGAGAGATACTTTAATGATGTCTTTGGCTCTTAACTGGATGTAAAACTTGTGAGAAAACCTTTTCTTACAGCAAGACATTTTACTTGTGACGAATGCTTTTCAGTACTGGATATTTTGGCTTTGTTTCATTTTGCCTGTTTTCTTTGAACTTTAGCTAAGTCTTCAGATAACTGTTGATCATGGCGTTGAGCACAAAACGCTTCTGAACATTGGTCACCATTAAGTTACTCCTAAACCTGATCTTTAAAATGAGCCATTGACTTTTCTGTCTTTTGGATTTGGGTTTGTGCAATAATAGCTTGTGTTGTTTTCAAAATATCTACCCTCATATGGAAATACTTTTTCTTTCTTTCGTTTTGACTTCCAAACATGGAAGATATTTAGAATTAGGTCATCATATTAAAAAAAAAAAAACACCTTAGTGTAGTTATTTCCATAAATGTCTTGTATTTCTATACAGTGCTGAGCATTAAATTGTTGAATTAAACTGTTCTATACATTTTGAAGAACAAGGATTTACGTTATAAACTGATGAAATATTTTAAAATCTTAACTGTTCTACTAACTTAAATTTAATATTACTTGCATCAGTCTGGATGATCTAAGTGATTAAACATAGATGTTTTGGCTGTGTTTAATAGTAACAAAAAGCTGATACTTACAGAAACTTTTGTTGTAATCTCTGTCCTATTTCTAATGGAAAAATGACTGTATGACAGAAGTTGCATCATAGTTTGCTTGAAGTAGCAACCTGAAGAGAAATGGCTAAGAAGGAAGAGAAAAGGAAGTATTTTCTTATCTGTGCAAGTGGAACAGATTGTATTGAGTTGTGTGTAATTGGCACAATCAGTTGAGTGCAATTGTGGTAGTATGAAACAAGCCTATGCTTCTTTGTTAGATGGTATTGGAGGAACATGTTTTGATTTTGCCTTTTTTTTCCTTGTAGTAAGGGGAGGTATTTTTCTCTGAGGACAAGGAAATAAAAACTTATTTTCTGTCCTCAACAAAATCTTTGCAGTTGAAAAGATTCAACTTCTTGTTAGAAAAAGGTAATGTGCTACCAACTAGTTCTGGCTCATTTGCAGGAACCCATAGGTATTAAAATCCTTGGAGCTTTCTCAATGTGCTCATACTCTCAGTTATTCAATTAATAGGCTAATTTTCCCTTTACATTAATTCTTTACTGCTAGTTACTTTTGGAACTATACATTTCTTCTTTGGTTTTTTTCTTTTTCCAATACTTTTAGTATTTAGGAAAAAAAGGGCTTTTCAGAAAGTGTAAATGACTTGGAGCTGGACTTCTGGACTCTTAAGAGGAGATTAGGTAATTCCTCATGGTATTGCTGAAGTGCCTAACTTTTAACCCTTACAAGGTTTTGTGGGGTTTTTTGTGTGTCTGTGAATCTGTACATGGTTTTATATCATGGATTTAAATGAGTTCATAGCATTCTTTGCCTTGTGTGATACTCCTGGAAATCATCAGATAATATATTGTAACCAAGCTCCATATAATGTTCTGTATATAAATCTTTCATATACCTTTGTATACAGAAGAATTTCTAAAATCTATTTCAATTTTACATTATTAGGCACAGAATATTTGTGTCTAACATTTATTACCAAATTATTTAAATGGAAGTGCCATGAGATGTGTGGTGTGTGTTTTGGAGATAGTTGTTTATTATGGCTGTATTAATATATGTGTATGATGACAAAAGTTTAAAAATTCATTGTATTCGCTGAGAGATCATGAATAGAGGTGTAAAATCTTGTTATAGAATGCATCTAAATCTAAATCCTTTTTCACACATAAGTCAGAAATCCAGAATGAGATCCAGGTTTAGGTTGTTAGGAGAAATCATATAAAATTGAGAAGTTTCTCAAGTCAGAAATTATATCCATTGTTCCTTTTTTCTTTCTCACTACTAGGTGTAATGATGCAAGTCTGAAACTCAATGCTGTTGAAATTGTATTCTTAGAAATGTAGCTCAATGTTTGTAAAACAACAGCTGTTTTACTTTTTTTTTCAGATATTTTGCCTAGATCTGAAAAAGAGAGAGATCTGATTGTCACAGCAGAAGTTTCACCTGATTTAGATGCAGAATCTGTATGTACCCGTATAAAAAGGAAATTACTTTGAAAACATTGGTTTCATGCATAAGGAAATAATAATTGATCATGGATAGTGATTATTACATATTCATATTTGTGAGACTAAACTTTTGCAGAGCCCCCAGTTTTCTGTCAATTAAAATGCACTATTGTTAATGATTTAAACTAGAATTATTAAAACTATTTATTATTTTCTGTCTAGGGATGTTTAGAAAACAAACAAACTTAAGTGAATGAGAACTTTGGATTGTGAATAACTTTGTAGTGGTGAGAATTCTTAATGGCGAATGGTTAATACTGTGGGGGAGCGGTAGAAGTGTCACCCTGTGGATCTTCTAAAGATGGAATATACGAACCACTCATACGCATTTTAAGAAATAGTCTTCTGGCAAGGCATTGTTCAATCACTCTGTTGTTGCAGTCTAATTAGTTTATTCATTTTGCATACATATGTAGTTTATAAAAAATAATTCAAATTAAGATTCAGCTGAGCGTAAATTATCTCTTAACACTTTTCACTTTAACATTTCAGAATGTACTCATTGCACTAGGACACTTCTAATTAGTAATTTCTGCCCACTAATGTCTGCAAAACTTATTTTCAGGCAACTTAGTGTTCAAAAAAGAAACAGAGATGTGCTTTTTAATATCTATTTTTAATATCTATAGAGATAGAGATATCTGGTATACTTATTTCAACTGTTATTATTGCTGATGCGGCTTCTACTACTAGTATTCTTTGATAAAAGGACCTCTTTATAATGTGTGCTAGCGTCCTGACACTTGTCTGTGGAAAAAAGGATAGTGTTACATGGTATTGGGTAGCTGCAATAATCTGCTCAAAACACTTATAACTGTTAGGTCCATAGAATGCTCTAATGCTGCTGTGCTCATTCACTCAACCTTCCAGATGCAAATAGTCTGTTTCATATCTATGTAACTCAATGCATCAATCAAACCTCAGCCTTGAATATTTTATTTCCCAAGGTTGTCCATATATCTTTGTTTCTTCTGTGGTAGTCTTTCCTGGAGGTTCCTTCAGTAGTCGTCTGGAAAGGAGAAGATGCTCCATGGAGAAGTATCAGTACAGCAAATGTGGGAACAACTTTAGGGCTTTTGCACTGTTTTGGAAACTACAGGCAGGCAGATACTACTTCTGCAGTTCTGAAAAGATTTAAGTTACAATGTGTGTGGTGAAAGCAAAGAGGGTTTAAATGTATTCAGGTGGATTTGATTAGCAAGTGAAGGACCATTTTGGTTATTTAACATCTCCACCGATGTCACCGGTCACCAAAGACAGTGGGCATCACCAGCCAATATGAAAGGAACTAAAAAAGGCATACTACGTACAAATGAAAGTCCTCTTTTTTAGAACCCAGTAAGCCTGTCAACTTCTTGACTTCTTAGGAGCTTTGCAGACGTGGACCTTATGCTGGCATGTTGGGATGAAAAGGTGGGTGGGTAGAGGACATCAGTTATTTCTTAAATTTGTCTTTCATCATGAGAAGGTATAAATACAAGTAAATAATTTGGTATTGTAGCGGAAGCTAGGTGTTTTGTTAAAATAAAGTAGCTTGAACAAATGGGAACCTTTTCTTAAACTGTAGGGACTGACCTGTTGCAAAATGAAATATAAGCATAAAGTAAGATATTAAAATAGGTTGCAAGATAAAGATGAATAAGATGGAATTACCTATTGAAATAGAAATTAGCAGGAGTAGCAAGATGACTGCTATAATTTTCTTTAGAAGTTGAAAATATATTTCTCATTATAAGATAGTAGTATTTAATAATTTTTCAGTATATACTATGGTGCATATACAATATATATGCAGATTGGAAGTCACCTTTCCCTACTAAATAACAGAAAGCATTACCAGAATTTAAATAAATCATAGAATCACCAGGTTGGAAGAGACCCACCGGATCATCGAGTCCAATCATTCCCATCAATCTCTAAACCATGCCCCTCAGCACCTCATCCACCCGCACCATAAACACCTCCAGGGAAGGTGAGTCAACCACCTCCCTGGGCAGACTGTTCCATTGCCTAATGACCCTTTCAGTGAAGAATTTTTTTCCTTATGTCAAGCCTGAACCCCCCCTGGCGGAGCTTGAGGCCATTCCCTCTTGTCCTGTCCCCTGTCCCTTGAGAGAAGAGGCCAGCTCCCTCCTCTCTACAACCTCCTTTCCTCCTAAGTTGCTCCTCATAAGACTTGTTCTCTAGCCCCTTCACCAGCTTCGTTGCTCTTCTTTGAACTCGCTCCAGAGCCTCAACATCATTCTTGTGGTGAGGGGCCCAGAACTGAACACAGGATTTGAGGTGTGGTCTCACCAGTGCTGAGTACAGAGAGAGAATAACCTCCCTGGACCTGCTGGTCACACCGTTTCTGATACAGGCCAAAATACACAGTGGAAAGTAGTGTGCCAAACAAAACAGTTTCAAATATTCATATATACATCAGAGTGTATTAGTTTCTTATAAATACAACATTCATGACCTTTTGCTATCCTTTTTACAGGCGGTTTCAAACATAGGCATTACATTTTCAGAATGAACCCAGAAATTTGTGTATTTTCATCTGTCATAGGAGTGATAAGTCCTTTACCATTAATTCTGTTTACTAAGTTGATGGCATGAAAGTAATATTGCATTCATTGTACGCACTCATTCATGTGTAATATTGAATTTACTCTGTTTTTGTCTGTGTTTTTCTTCACAGCAAGCCATTGACAGTGAGGTGAAAGCAGAGGCAGTACCATCAGTCACAGTAAAGGTACTGTGTCAGATAGCTGCATTCAAATACCAGTGGCAAATTTTAACAAACTTGTCACTTTCTGGGCATTTCTTATGAAAATAAGTAAAATTTGAAATGTAATATCTACTTATTTCTGTTTTTCCTTAGTATGATGAGGTGTCATTCTAGCAAGTCTGCTGATGTCAGAAAGTGATGTGAGTTTTATTTTTGTATAGTCATACCAAGAAGCACACACAAAACCATTGCAATTAAGGATGCAATTAAGTTATTTTTGAGTTATAAGTATAGTAATAAGTATAATTTTTCCAACATTTTTCAAAGGGAATACACTAAAATGTGAATTTTGTTCCCTTCAGCTGCCTTTTTAGTTGTCAATAAACAAAACTAGACTTTCTGTTGTCAGAATACTTTCATAGCTTTTGCTAGTGAAAAAAATGCTAGAAAAATCTAATTTGAAATTTAACATCATTGTTGTCCTCTGAGAATTGTTTCAGTGTTGGGAACACATGATTTTTTTTTTCCCCCCTCATTAACTCATTTTTGCTGTTTTAAGGCCGATGGCAAACACTGTTTAAAATGAGCATGGAAGACTATAATTTTGTATTCTGTTTTCTTCTTTATTCATCTTACTCCTTTTAATAAGATAATAATAGCAACTGTAGGAATTATCATGCATTCAGTTTTTTCCAGTATGTTTTTCCTTTGGTAAGTTCATTTATCTGATCTTCATATGTCTGCATTCTAATTAATTGCGCTTGATGGAAAAGTCCTTTTAATTAATGGATTCAGCTCTTAAATATATAAGCATTGGTTCTTACAAAAGTAAGAAATAATTGTACATTATAGTTGCTTATGACTCCTGTCAGACTAATTTGAACTTAACCGCTGGTTTTTTACAAGAGGAGAAAAATTTTGATAAATTTAAAAATTATTTTCTTGAACTGCACAACCACAACTAGTATTTTCTGCAAGGTAGGTAGTACCAATGTATATAACTTGACCATTGTAATGATGTTTGTTGTATCAAAAAATTCTGCAGTCAGTGCATTGTGCTCTAAAAAATACTTCCTGAATTTCTGACGATTTTTAATATAAAAACTTAATTTTTAGGTTTAATTTTATAGCAATGACAGAAATGTTAGAGAAGTTTTAAGAAAATTAGGTACTTTTCACAAAAGTTTCTGGATAAGAGGATTTTTGACTTTGGTTTTTTGTATGTAGCAGAAAGCTAAATATAATTGAGAAATGCACTGAAGCAGCATTTGCATGTGACTTTAAACGTCACTTTCTTGATTACAAATTCTGAAGTGTGCATTTTCATGTTTGCATTGATTCCATCCTATTGCTAATTTTATTGAGATTCTGGTTTCAGAAAATGGGGCAAAGTTTACCTGACGTATGTACAGAGGTAGACGTGATCCTTCCTTGCTAGCATTAATAGTGATGGATGATCTGAGGGCCTGTTTGCAGCACAGATTTATGATTAAACTAAAATAAATTGTTGATATTATTTCTGTTAAAACAGGCAAACTTCGTTAACACTTGAGTTGTTTTATAACTAAAGTATTTTCCTAAACTGATTTAACTGGGCTGGAGTGAGCTCCTTGATAGACCAACAATACAAACCAGATGATAATAGACAGCAGGTATGGTGTCTGTGTATATGCAGACCACATGCAAATCTCCATCATCGCTATACTTTCATTTTAGTTCTGAATTAAGGCCCTTCTTTAGATATGTGTTGGTTTTACAGAGAAATAACTGCCTACAGTAGAAACAACCAGAGCCACTCCAAGTTTATTGCTAGATTAACTCTCATAGTCTAGAGTTGTAGTTGTAATATCCTGTATATTGAATTTTAAAGTTTGCTTACAATGAAAAGTCAAAGCTAAATTGACAATGGAGTTATTCAAAAGACTATGCATCACTAGTTGCAGTTAATGGAAATAATTTATTTGATTAGCTTTGTCACCTAAAAGAGGCAACATTTTATTTTTATTTACATTAGAACAAATGCACAACCCATGCAAAATATTAACATTTTAATTAACACTTTAGGATTAGTTTATCTTATATTATGTAGTATATATTACAAAGAACATGAGGAATCCCCTCAGGTTTTTTTGCAGCCTTTCAAGTTTTGTGTTCCATTGTTGCTGAAGAGCTATTTGCAGGTTTTCCATTTGTTTTTTCTGGTTACGTTTGTTTTCTGCTATGCATAGATTAATTTGTTGCTTCCTTTAAATACTTCTGTATGTCAATTGATTTAGATAACAATACAGAGCAGAGTGACTGCGCGGAAACCAAACCTGGCAGTATGTGTACAAGCTCCATTAGCAGTGACCTGCAACCAGTTCGTCTTTGATGATTTAGGTAAATAATTGTAGTCCCATTACAGCTATGGTATCATGTTACTTTTTCTATGTATGTTTGAAAGGTATAGCCCAGCCTCCACTGAGTGCATTGTTGCAGATATACTGCAGTTAAAGCAATTAAAAGTTTGCCTTGCCTGAACTCCACAGCTTCTGGATATGGCTGGGTGGACGAAGATGAGGTAGAAAGGAACAGAGTTGCTTCCTTGATTACAATATGATGCATGACAGGTGAGAAGAGGCAGGGTGGTAGATTCATGATAGATCAAAAAAACCTGGTGTTCTGTGGTACTTTTGCTGAGGCGTTTCGTTTTGCTGGAAGTTCTATTTATGTAGAAATGATACTGCAGAACTAAAAGCAGAGGCAGAAAGCTTGTTTTCCAGTGGACAGCATATCCTTCCAAGTTAGCATCAGCTGCTTGGTGATTCTAGCCTTTTTCCCCACTCTGTAGATAAGGCAGCAGATAGGATTGCCTTGAAGATTAAATGGAGCTGAAGACCAGAGCAGTGTGTCTTGCCTGCCTCAGCTGTGACTGCTGACTTTTTGTGCTCCAAAATGTACAGTAATGGTCCCTATTGAAATGGATTTACTCAGGCTGCTGTAATCTCAAATGACAGTTTGTATGTCTTCTCAACAAGTGACAGGAGAAAAAGGCTAATAGATTTGTAGAATACTAAACCCACAGTGTAAATCTGCATTTGTTTTTATATTCTGTGCTTAGTGTGCTCAGTTGTTTTGTTGATTATACTTCAAGATAGTTATGTTTGCCTTTTACAAGCTATGGATTTTTTTAAAAAAGCATTTGGAGAAGCAAGTGATTTGATAGAGATGAATTGATGGAAACGGTTATAATTAAATTAAATATTTCACAAAGTGCTAGAAAATATATTGGTTTCATTTGGATGGTCCTATTTGTTGATTAATTTTGTATTTTTTCTAGAACCAAATTCATCTGAAACCGTGGACCTGTCTGTCTTTTTGAAGGGAAATTGTTTGCCATCAGAACTGGAAGGAAATTGTTTTCTTTCATATGATATAGCAACAGGTAAACCACTGGTGGTTTCAAATTGATTTGCCTTTTTTGACATCACTCTCTGTACGTGTTTCTTATAAATATTCTTTTGAAATACATTGAAGGCAGTAGTAATTAAAGAAATGTGTATCAGAATGTAGTCTTCAGTTCTATCTAGTATTTTATGTAACATTGTTAAGTTACGTAATTGGTCTTAAAATGGTTAAATTATATGCTAATGGTTTGGGAAACAGCTGTACAAGCTTTCCCACCCTGTCCTATCAATTTGCTTCTGTTCTATTCTTTAACAGACCACCTCTTAGAGTGAGAAGTTAATTATGTCTATGACTATTCAGCCTTCTGGGCTGCCAACAAATATGACAGTCCCTGCTTCCCAAAGAGGAGATTTGAATAAGCATTGGGAGTGATTATTTCTCACTTCCCTTCTAACAGCTGAACATATTTTCTATTCCTTTGAGTTAGTTCATTTGTTTAGAAGAAGTTAGTTGTTCAGTTTTATAAGACCCTAAAGACCTTAGTAATAGAATATGTAAATTTACTCTGTTATCCATAAGTTAGAACTGATTAGCTTAGTTTTCTACATAAAGCTTTGTGAATATGTCAGGCTACTGAGAAACTATATTTAGTCAGGGCTTCTATGTTAAGTTAAATCATAGAATCATGTAATCACGAGGTTGGAAAAGACCCATCGGATCATCAATTCCAACCATTCCTATCAAACTCTAAACTATGCCCCTTAGCACCTCGTCCACCCGCACCCTGAACACCTCCAGGAAAGGTGAGTCAAGCTCCTCCCTGGGCAGCCTGTTCCAATGCCCAATGACCCTTTCTGTGAAGGTTTTTTTCCTAATGTCCAGCCTAAACCTTCCCTGGTGGAGCTTGAGGCCATTCCCTCTCGTCCTATCCCTTGTCACGTGGGAGAAGAGGCCAGCACCCTCCTCTCTACAACCTCCTTCCAGGTACTTGTAGAGAGTAATGAGGTCTCCTCTCAGCCTCCTCTTCTCCAGGCTAAACAACCACAGCTCTCTCAGCCGTTCCTCACAAGGCCTGTTCTCCAACCCCTTTACCAGCTTTGTTGCTCTTCTCTGGACTCACTTCAGAGCCTCAACATCCTTCTTGTGGTGAGGGGCCCAGAACTGGACACAGGATTCAAGGAGTGGTCTCACCAGTGCTGAGTACAGAGAGAGAATAACCTCCCTGGACCTGCTGGTCACACCATTTCTGATACAGGCCAAGATGCCATTGGCCTTCTTGGCCACCTGGGCACACTGCTGGCTCATGTTCAGTTGACTGCCAACAAACACCCCCAGGTCCTTCTCCTCCAGACAGCTTTCTAGACAGACTTCTCCCAGTCTGTTGCTCTGCACAGAGTTGTTGTGCCCCAAGTGCAGGACCCGGCATTTGGCATTGTTAAACCTCATCCCACTGGACTCTACCCAGTGGTCCAGCCTTTTCAGATCCTTTTGCAGAACCTCCCCACCCTCCAGCGGATCAACACTTCCACCCAGCTTAGTATTATCCACAAACTTGCTAAGGGAGCACGCCATGCCTTCATCCAGGTCATTGATGAAGACATTGAACAGGTCTGGACCCAGCACTGAGCCCTGGAGAACCCCACTTGTCACTGACCTCCAGGTGGAGTAAACTCCTTTTCCCACCACTCTCTGGGCCTGGTCATTCAACCCCTAGGAGAGTGTGCGCCTGTCCAGGCCAGAGGCTGACAGTTTCCATAGCAGAATGCTGTGAGAAACTGTGTCAAAGGCTTTGCTGAAGTCCAGGAAGACCACATCCACAGCCTTTCCCTCATCCAGTGGTTGAGTCACTTTATCATAGAAGGTGATCAGGTTAGTTTGGCAAGACCTGCCTTTGGTGAACCCATGTTGACTGGGCCTGATCACCCGGTTCTCTTGCATGTGCTTCATGATAGTACTCAAGATCACCTGTTCCATGACTTTCCCTGGCACTGAGGTCAGACTGACAGGCCTGTAGTTCCCTGGATCCTCCCTGTGACCCTTCTTGTAGATGGGCACAACATCAGCCTCCAGTCCAGTGGAACTTCCCCGGTCTTCCAGGACTGTTGGAAGATGATGGAAAGGGGGTTGGCTAGCTCATCCACCAGCTCCTTCAATACCCTTGGGTGAATCCATCCGGCCTCATAGACTTGTGGGCGTCTAACTGGGCAAGCAAGTCTTTAACTGCCTCCTCTTGGATCATGGGAGCCTCATTCTGCTCCTCTAACTCCTGGGCACACAGAGGGAACAACTTTCTTTACAATTAAAGACTGAGTCAAAGAAGGCATTAAGTACCTCAGCCTTTTCCTCATCCCCTGTCAGTTTTCCTTCTGCATCCAATAGGGACTGTATATAAACCATAACCATATATATAAAGTATAAACCAGTTTAAGCTGCCTGCTCTTCACTTCTCACTGCTTGGCTTTGCTCCTGCACCTCATCCCTAGTTGTGCTCATACAATTGACAGTTATTTCTCAGACAGACTTCCTGATTTGGTTTAATGTGCAAACACAGAGCTGTGCTTGCAATAAAGGGAAGGGAGGCACAGCATAGACTGGTGTTAAAGAAGTGCATATGGAATTAGGGCTTCTGTGCAGAAGGGTGATCTTTTTGAGTTTCCTTATCCTGTGTAGACACTTTTATTCAAGTGTTTACTTCACATCACTTGTCACTTCAATTATTATGATTGTGATGGTAGTCTCGGCTGTGGTGATTGAAATGTTTATTTGTAGACAAAACTGAAACTCACACTTTTAAAGAACTGAAGTTACTCTTTTTAGACGAGGCTTGCAGATATGTGCTGAGGGTGGGAGAGGAAAGAATGCTCCTCCTCTTTCTTTAGAGCCTGCAGAAACAGCTTGTACAGCTTCAATCCCTCTGTACTGTGACTCTTGACTGCTTGGTCCTTGTGAATGATTTGTTGTGCCTTCATAAGTGTCCAGTTTAGTGATGTGGCTTTAGACAGGTTTTGTGGTATGACTGTATAAATAATATACTTTTGAGAGTCTCGGATCTGAATTTGAAAGCTTGCTTTTTGTTTTTTTCTGGTCGTGCTTCTGTGAATTTACTGTGCAAGACCAGGGTATCAAACTTAAAGGATATTTCTCACTGGCAAATGAATTTATTATGTCTTTCAGGTGATACTAGTTAAACTGTGTGCTACTATTTGAGATATTAGGTTGGATTTTTTTGGTTAGAGAAGTAAGAAGTCTTGTGTCTTAAGTATGCTTGATAGTTTATATGAAATTAAAAAAAATCCTTAGAAGACATGATATCTGACAGAATTAGGGAATTGTACAAGACATTTTGAAAACTTACCTTTCCTAGTAGAATTTAGAAGACTTCTGATTAAAGTAGCATAAATAAGTTCTTGCTAAAGTTTTGGATATTAATTTAAATTATTAGGATTGGATAGTTCCATTTAATTACATAGAAGTACTAGTGTTACTTGTACAAGGCAATCAAATCCTTAAGTGTAATATTCTAGTAAAAAAATATTAAAGACCTTTGAGTTTATTCTATCTGCAGAGAGACTTTTTCCTCTTTTGTTTTTTAAGATATCTGTATTTACGGCCAAATCAGACTTCATTGTATCTTTGGAATTCATACAGCTGAAGGTTAATGTCACTCAGTTGGGTGGGATTGCAATATTGATGAATGTGGTCTTGTGTCTGGTTTTGGCTAGTATTATGTTCTTATGTCTTGTCTGCTTAACAAATATGGTTTAAGTTCCTTAAAACCTGTTACTGTATCTCCTTTTTTAAATTATTTGAGCAGCATCTTATATGTTTTTTTTCCCCCCTCCCTTTTGTTCCATTGCTGGATATACGGTAGAGCTCAATCCTGAAGGTGAGTAAATGGAAAAAAAATTCTGAGTTTGAATGGTTTAATGAGTGGCAACTTGTGCTGAACAAAGCAGATTTGGAAGGGAGCTGATATTTTGCATATTATTTCTGCAAATTCTTTATTATCCTTGTTTTGATGCGATGGAGGTGTGACTATTTGAGAAAATTGGAAGTAAATGAGGCTTAGACATAAGACGTTTACCCACGGGGGAAAAAAGGAAGTAGTAAAGACTTATTGGACGAGTATATTGCACTTTCTCATTTGTAACTAGAAAATTTGTGAAGTATTAAGTCCCTTGTGCATTGAGAATGGAAGCATAAAACACAGTCGTATCAGGTTTTTTCACTATAATTTTAGCAATTTTTTTTAAGCTTCAGAAAAACTTAGAGAGCTAAATTATAGCCTTTTTTTGATGCAACTGAATCAACTATTAAGAATTTGTAGCTAATGCTATAATGTTTGAGCTGAGCAGCTCTGGGAATGATGTCATTAAACATATCTTCTTTCTGATTCCTATTGGAAACATCTTATTCAGGGCTCAAAGGCTACCTTCTATTTGAGAATACCAGCAGTACAAAAATTAGCTGTGATTGTGGTAGATATGATGCTTGCAAAAGGACACAATTAAAAGACAAAACACTACTGGAAAGTTAGCTATGTTATTGGTAGAATGAAAAGGGAGAAAGGTTGTTTCACTGTGTAAGTTGTGTGTTTTTTGAAAAGATACAGTTCTTGTAGGAGATATCTTACTAAAATATTTATATATAAAATACAAATCCATCATGTTTTAGGGAGGGGGAAAATGTTGCTTGTCATAGATTTAGAGTTAACTGAAAGGGTGTTTTCAGTTTTGCAGTTTTATGAGCAGAAGCTATGCATATTGATGTATGTGTATTTGAGTCTTGTTTTTCAATACTTATGCTCTTATCATCATACTAAGTGAAGTAAAAAAATTATGTAACTGCATTAGTTACCCAGAAATCAGAAGAGTGAGGGATCTCAGGGGACCTTGAAGTGCAGTACAGGAGACGGATGCGTAAACCTTCTTGATAAAATACTTGTCTTGGAGAAATAGCTGTCACCAGGTCATATTTCTGCTATACAAACTGCAATAAGAAGTTGTCTGTAATTTGCAAGGGTAGCACACTAATAGAAGATTTGGATTTTGTTTTAATAAATTTCTACACAAGATGAAAACATAATTGTGAAGAGAATATTGTGGAGCACAGTAAACTTTGTAGAACTATCTGGAACAAAATTTATTTGTGTTATTGTGAGGTGCATTGGACTAGTTAAATTCATGATCATCAGTACTAGAAAAAGCATAAATTCTCTGAATGTTTAGCATCCTAAACCAGAGATCTGAGTGTAACTTTTTGTTACCACGTACAGCAATGTTATATTTCAAATATAACTAAGATGAATACATGAGTAATTTGTAAGTAAAATGGCAACAGTGTATGTAACTTTCTTACATTAACCAGCTAACTACATAGTATGCCTTTAAATAGTAACTTATGAGATAATATTACAACATTTCTGTTGTATTTTAAATTAGAAGAGAATCTGGGGTTTTTTTCCACCTTTTTTTCTTTATCAAGTTGTTAAATTTGTGTATCATGCAAGATAGCACAGCTCTAGATGAAGTGAAATGTATCAATAAAATATTTATCAAGAAAAGATACAGCTGAGTGAATCATTCTGAAAGGCCATGGTTTTTTTGTCAAGTGATTTTCAAGAGCATTCCTTGGAGCCCAGGGGTATCTTTGTTTTGAGGACCTATCTTAAGCTTTCTGCTTGTTTTACACAGATACTGGGTTTTTTTACAAGCTGCTGCAGAGTAGTTACTTGGAGGCATTACCAGCCAGCCAAAAGAGCTAATGAACTGACAACCAGAGGGATGAATCTGAGCTTTTTAGTAACATATTTCCCTTGAGATCAATCTTAGAAATAATTTTTCATTGCTGGAGATCCATGAAGCAGCAAACAAACAAAATTGATAGCAAGAAGTCTTGCTTGGATGAGTATTAAATAGTTGAGATCTATTTTTATACTTAACTGCTAAGCTTTTATGACAACATTTCTGTGTAGCTGTTTCATGACTTTCCTTTCTCCATATATGCATTGACTGTAACTTACTTGATTCTCTCTAAAAATGTATTTTGTTAAATTCTGCTGAGGATATGAAAGATAACTCTGTATTCTTTCATTTTAGGAATACCGAAAGTTGCACAGTGTAACTTCAGACTGCCTTTGCGGTTAATTTGCTTTCCAGCTCAAGCTTCAAAAGCAGCAAACCACAAGTTAACTATTGATACCAATAAACCTCCTGTCAGTTTCCTCACCATTTTTCCAGGTGGGTTTTTAAGTGTCTAGAAAACATGTTGGGAATTCAAACAGTAATTGTGTGACTGCGAAGTAATGTGGTAATTAACAAAGTTAATGTTAGAATGTTTAAAATGTATATTTTGAGAGAAATGATGGCATAATATTTCAATAATAATCCATGTGAGCTACTATAGCTGTCTCTTGGAAAACTACAGATTTTTTGCACAGAGGGCATGACTTTTATGTACCCGAAACTTTATCTATACATAAAATTACATCGGTGACGGTATAACAGGGAAAACGTGGGCATTCATTTGGGAAAAAAAAAAAAAAAGGCAGAACAAAGCAAAAGGTAAACATAGTATGTAAGGGGTATAGTTGCTTTGGAGGAAGATTTGTGGAGTTCTTGATATCAGTTTTGAGCCAATCTTATTTTAACAGTTTCATTAGCCTTTATGGATGAAAAAGAAAACATTTACTTTGCAATATTTTCTGATACGCAGACCTGAGCTATTCTTTAGAATAAGGAGAATATTAAAATAGTATGAAGGAGGAATTAGGTGCCATTTAGAACTGGAAAAAGAAGAGTTAAATAGAAGATTGTGAAGTGTAATGTTATGAAAATTATTTCTGCTGTAATTATGTTCTCATGATTTGGAAGAAATTAGGAGGTGGAAGCTGTCACGTGAATACTCTGTGGTACAATGTGGTAAGATCATAAGCAAACAAACAAGAACTGAGGATGCATTAGAGAAAAATGTTTCCATACAGGAAGCTAATGTCATGTTACTATGTGCTGGCACACTGAGTGCTGGTTGCTGATATTTAATAAAAATTAATTCAAACCCAAAAGTGTAGCAAAAGGCTATGATTTGAGGGGGAGAATTAAAAGAAAATTACTCATTTAGCTTTATAAAACATATGGACAAAGAAGGGAATACAGTTGCCTTCAGTAAATATTTTGTGACTGTATCATGAATCTAGATGATCATATTAGCACAAGAAGAAATAAACAGGGCTTATAAAGTGATTGTGAATAAGTTCAGTCTGGCAATGATTAAGTTTCTGAATGTCAGAGGAGTAAGATTCTGGAACAGTTTTCTTGGAGCCTTATGGGCCAAGAACTTTAATATGATATTTTTAAGGTGGAGTTGCATCTCTTTTTGAAAAGCTACTACTTTTGTTTGAGAGCAGTGGAGTAGGCATGGTTGGGTTTTTCAGTAGTGTAATTTTCTTTGCTTTGAGGGTAAGTACACCTTTTCTCACAAATGGATGTACTATATAATACTTGAAACAGAGAAACTTTTTTCACAGGTCTATATTTTTCAGTTTTAATGATAGGCTTCCATTATGGCTAAGTGGTAATGCTTTCAAAATTGAGCATTATATTTTATTTTTAACCTAGGGATGTACTGTTGAAAATATCACAGAAAGCGTAGGCCTGATGTGTTCCAGAAGAAGGCATTAACATCTGATTTCTGTTCATCCCCTTTTCAGTGATGGGGGCTGGGAAATCGTGCTGTTTATGATGTGATCTGTGAAGGAACTTTGGATTCTTGGTATACTCAATAAAAATGGTGTCTCTTCTGCCCTTGTTTTTAAGGGAAGGTTGGGAGGAGAGATGACATGAAGTAGTTTTTAAAATCTGATAGTCTAAAATTGAGCTCTGATATTATCGGCTACATAGAATGAAGGAGAAAGGTGATCATGCATGACTTTGGGGAGTAGCTAATTTTAGCAAGCTGTTTGCTGTGTTCTGTGCTGAAAGCTGAAAAGAGGGTGCACTTAAAACACGTTAATTATAATTTCACATATTTTCTAAGTACCTGAATTAAAGGTGACTCTGCATCTGCTAAGAGGCAATAGTCTTTGGGTTGTATACTAATCACAATTCTTGTTAAAAGGTACAGACTGAACCTCTGAGAAATCAATCTATTCTTTCCAGGCTGAGAAAGAACAAGTGTGTGGCTCGACTTCCACCTGAGAATGAAGGGAAGGTGTGCTGAACTACTGCTCATGTTCTTTACCTTTGAGCTCTAAGAAGGGGAGCAAACTCATTCAAATTGCCTCTCCTAAATCAGTTGTGCAAAGGTTGATATGGACTCAGATATGGCTTGAGGTTTGTTGTATTTTAGAAGTTGTGTCAAATAACAGGGAACTGTATTTATCTTTCTCTTTCAGACTTTGCTGATGTGACTGAGGAGGACCAAGCAAATGCTCTGGGATTTTGGTTTTTAACTGGTTCAAAAACCACTCTTCTTGCTTCAAAGACATCACGTAAGTGCTATTGGTATTAACGTAAAAGGGCCCTGATCATCAGTTAATTTATGTACAGAATAGGAGTGTGGCTCATACAAAGAAGGATAATCACCGTGTGAAAATTAACCCAGGAGTTTCAAAGTGTTAACTGACAGTTTCTTATCTCCTATCAAGTGGAAGTGTTGATCTGTTGGAGGGTAGGGAGGCTCTGTTAAGGGATCTGAACAGGCTGGACCGCTGGGCAGAGACCAATGGCATGAGGTTTAACAAGGCCAAATGCCGGGTCCTGCACTTGGGGAACAACAACCCTGAGCAGCTACAGACTAGGAGAAGTCTGACTGGAAAGCTGCCTGGAGGAGAAGGACCTGGGGGTGTTGGTTGACAGCCAACTGAACATGAGCCAGCAATGTGCCCAGGTGGCCAAGATGCCATTGGCATCTTGGCCTGTATCAGAAATGGCGTGACCAGCAGGTCTCATAGCATTCTGCTTCGGAAACTGTCAGCCTCTGGCCTGGACAAGCGCATACTCTCCTGGGTGGAAAATTCCAGCTGGAGACCAGTTACAAGTGGGGTTCTCCAGGGCTCAGTCCTGGGAACAGTCCTATTCAATATCTTTTCCAATGACCTGGATGAAGGCATTGAGTGCTCCCTTAGCAAGTTTGTGGATAATACTAAGCTGGGTGGAAGTGTGGATCTGCTGGAGGGTAGGGAGGCTCTGCAAAGAGATCTAAACAGGCTGGACCACTGGGCAGAGACCAATGGCATGAGGTTTAACAAGGCTAAATACCAGGTCCTTTACTTGGGGCACAACAACCCTATGCAGTGCTACAGACTAGGAGCAGACTGGCTGTAAAGCTGCCTGGAGGAGAAAGACCTGGGGGTGTTGGTTGACAACTGACTGAACATGAGCCAGCAGTGTGCCCAGGTGGCCAAGAAGGCCAATGTATCAAAAATGGTGTGACCAGCAGGTCTAGGGAGGTTATTCTCCCTCTGGACTGGGCATTGGTGAGGCCACTCCTTGAATATTGTGTTCAGTTCTGGTCCTCTCACCACAAGAAGGATGTTGAGGCTCTGGAGTGAGTCCAGAGAAGAGCCACAAAGCTGGTGAGGGGGCTGGAGAACAGACCTTATGAGGAACAACTGAGAGAGCTGTGGTTGTTTAGCCTGGAGAAGAGGAGACTGAGGGGAGACCTCATTGCTCTCTACAACTTCCTGAAGGGAGGTTGTAGAGAGGAGGGTTCTGTCCTCTTCTGCCAAGTGACAGGGGACAGGACAGGAGGGAATGACCTCAAGCTCCGCCACGGGAGGTTTGGACTGGACAGTAGGAAAAAAAATTTCACAGAAAGGGTTATTGGGCACTGGAAAAGGCTACCCAGGGAGGTGGTGGCTGGAACAGGCTACCCTGAGGTGTTTAAGGTGCAGGTGGACGAGATGCTAAGGGGCATGGTTTAGTATTTGATAGGAATGGTTGAACTCGATGATCCAGTGGGTCTCTTCCAACGTGGTTATTCTATGATTCTAATTATGTTACTAGGGGAGGCACAGAAGTTTATAATAAAACAAAAAAATGATACTTGAAATATACAATACTACAGTGAAGAGTCTCTGCAGACATTGCTAAAAACTTGACCAAAATTCAGTGTTTTCATTCCTGAATTAATACATTCATTGTAATGATGGAAAACATTTATCTTTTCTCGAAGGTATTTCAACATCTGTCTTTGGAAGTAGTCATCTACTGGAATTTTTAAAAGGGATTAAAAAGTAGGTTTCTAATCCTCCAATGATTTTCAGTAATCCTTTACTTTAATTAGGCGTCAGTCTTTACTTACTTGCTTCACTGCCTCTAAGTAAATGCCTGTCTCTATCTTTAGATGCTTGTACATCTTTGTTAAGTATAGGATTATGTGTTTAATATCTTTCCTGTGTTTACAGAGTGTATGAACATGTGTGTAGATACGCTGTTACCTGGTCCAGTGTCTATTGTATGGGACAGTTTGTGATTTTAGTCATGTTGCAACCACTTTTAAGTTTGTGCTCTTTAAAAAAGACTTCTTCCCTTCATTTTGGAGAGTTTATGGTCTCATCCTTTATAACTACTCAATTTGTAAACTCATTCTTATCATGTGCTGTGGAACCAAATTGGTTCAATTGTGTTTAGCATTTTCCATGCCAGCAGAACACAAAGTCTTCACTTAACGCAGCAGACTAACAGACTGAAAAGCTAGAATACCTACTGCGCATTGCAGAGACTTCAAGTGGAACACTGTATGAATGTTTTATGAAAACTGTTCTGAGTGAGAAATCGGAACCTAGTTTGTTAATGTGAAGTTCTTTTGACACAGAAATAATGTGCCTCAGTGTTTTAAAAAATCAGTATTCATGATGGGTTATATAAATATTGGTGGCATCAGCTCTCATCTATAAGGTAATATTTAATACCTTTTTTTAATGTAATCAAATGTGTTAAAAACAGAAACCATCTGGAATGTAATTTTCATTGTACCAAGCATCACTTTCATAGAATCACAGAATCATAGAACAACCAGGTTGGAAGAGACCCATCGGATCATCGAGTCCAACCATTCCTATCAAACACTAAACCATGTCCACTTTACATTTCTAAGGTTCATATCCATTTGTATTGGTTTGTGTATGCATTATTTGCATGGTGATTTATTATTAGTTTGTTTTTAGTATTTGTTTAATTAGTAGATTTTAAACTGTTTAAACTAACTGGACGTGCAATGATAGGTTCTAAAAACTAAGGAATTTAAAGGATTTATAAATAAGTCAGATGGTTCATTTTCACTTCATTTTACATAGTTTATAGATCTGATGCTGTGTAAGGGACAAATTTGTGTCTATGTGATGAATGTATTTTAGCTTCTAGTGAGGCTATGACTTTTAATTTCCCCCATTCCAAACCCTTCTGTCTTTTCCTCTCAGGTTTGTTTATTCACTGGCTAGGAATGACGCTTACAGTCTTACTATAAACTTTCCCACACTGCTTTACTTGTGAAGTTCACTTCACAAAGGAGATTCAAAATATCTGTTTCTTTAGTGTGACTACTCATTTCTTGTGTCTGGGAATCCTTACTTCAGGAAACGTTGAGTTTTTTGATGCCACTATATGTGTTAGCAGACTGTTTCCAGCGTCCACAATCCAATCCATGCATTGGATTTGTTACAGAATTTCTTGGGGGAAGGGTTGCTTATTTGAAAAGTTATGTAAGTAAAACTTACTTTAAACAAAAATAAATCCATAAAACATCTGGTACTAAAGCATAATTCAGAGTATGTTTAGGAACACCAAGTAGCCATAATATAAAATCATTCTTTTTAGTATCATGAAATTCTACCAATGATTGTGCTTGAGTGGAATGATCTTCCGTGGAGCTAATGAATACAGATGTGTTATTTAAGACATCCTTATTCTGCCATCTAAATTAACACCGAGTTTATACTTCGATAGTAGAAGTTCTTATGCAACATTAAGTGGAAATTGTGGAAATGTTCTACAAAAAGAAAATTTTATGTGTAGATAAATAGTAACTAATGGTGTTTCAGAGAAGTAAAATTGTTCATTGGGACTGACCAATCCTTGTTTCTGGTTTTCCATGCAAGAAGTTAATCTCAGACAATGGAAGAAAGCATCTTTTTCCATATCCTTTATCAAATGAACCTTAAGTTCTGAATGGGTAGAAATGCATGTAAGAATAAAAGTCTCCAGGTTCAGTTGAATTTTGCTGCTGAAGCTTCAAACATGAATGACACATTTGATTTTAATTGTATCAGCTAAACCATTTAGAACCCTGTATAACTGAAGATGTTACTTTGGCCTATCAAAGGGACTGCCACATTAAAAAGAAGCTTGCACCATCTAGATTCAAGTTTTCAGGTTGTTTTTGCCAATTTTTTTTAAACCATCTTTTAATCAAAATGTAAAGAAGACTTGACTGCTAGTTGTACCTAGGCTTTTTTTTCTGCTGACGTGTTCTTGTTAGCTGAGAAATGGACTAAGTCTTCTAGACTTCCTTTAGATAACCTACTGGCAGGGCAACTGTTCTTAATGCAATTTGTGCTACTTGGGCAACCTATTGTAATACTAAAAGTTTTTGTAACCTGTCTACCGTAGTGGTGCTCTTCAGTCTTCTGCTTTTGTTTGAGAATTTTCTGAAAATCTATTTTAATTTTCTAGAACAGAGCTTATTTTAACAAAAAGCTAACTCAAGTTGGTTAACTATTATAGAAGCGCTGCATGAGCAGAAGGACGGTTATTTTATAGCTTTCTTTCATTGTGTTTCTTTTGAAAACTTTTTAGTACAACTACAGATTGTCTGTTTCATACAGTTTCTAAATCTAATTTGTCATTTTTGAGAGCTGGAAAATCATGTAAAGCAAATGACTCTAAGACTCTGTACTCAGGCGATGGTAAAATTAGATTGTTTGTATTGACCAACAAACAATGTATGGAAACAAAATATGCATTTTGAAGGAAATTAGTTTTGTCCATTTTAAACCATTACTGTATTAGATATGTCAGTTATGAATGGAATCACTGTTGATTTGGCCTGAAAACATCTGAGCTAATTTCCCTCAAGGAAAAATCACTTAAGGCAAGCTATGGGGATACTTGCAACTTACTCCAGCCATTACATTGTGAATGTTTAAAAAATGGATATTGGGTTGAATGCTATCTTTAGCAGATGGTGTTCTTTTCTTTAACAGGCATGTTTTTAAATAAAACTTGCCTCTTTCCTGTCACACTGTAAACAGAATTTGTCATTCTCTATTCATTGAAATACGTATCCTGGGAATGCTGCCAGTGGTAATGTCAAACAATCTTGAATTACTAATGTTGAGAAAATTTTGAATAAGTACATTCAAGTTCTAAAGAATTCTAGTTAATTTGTTTTACTGTGAACATTGTTAACAAGGAGAAAAAAAAAGAAATATATTGTATCAGATCCCAGCAGATCTTTTTTCCTTATAGCTGCATTTCTAGCTATTGTTTTGTATAAGGTATTGGTAGATGAGTAGTGAAAAGAAACAAAGAGCTGTTGTTTAAAACTGTTTATCTGAAAAAAACCCTAAAATACCAATATAAATTTCCACAATAATTCCCTCTCAACATTTAGTTAAACCTGATTTCCTGGAAACCAAAGAGAGGACTGTACCAATGCAGACTAGAAGGCAAATAAAAATTCCTCCAACTATCTTGATAATTTGGAATTCACCACAATATGATAAGAAATATATTTCTTGGGACAGATAACACTGACTAAGAGAATTTTTTTTTCACTTCAGTTAATAGTAACATTTCCTCTTCTATACTAAGCATTTTTTACGAAGCCATATTGTGTAGATGGATGAAAATCACCTTTTAGTGATATTAACTGTATCTATAGTGAAGCACAGCACTATCAAAACTGAATATTGTTGTCTATGACTAGATTGAGTAATATTTTACTTACTAGAAGATACCCTAGGAAGTGCAGTTGTAATAAAAATTGCATTGAGTGCAATAACTAAGAACCAAATAACCATTTCCAAAAGACATTGACAATTTCAGGTGGTTTGGAGTTGGTTTGTTATGGCTGGTATCAGTTGCTTAGGATACTATGCTTCTATCATGGTCCAGAGTAAATTTAGCCTGATTCTGCCTCCAGCATTCAGAAAAGTTCGCTAAGGTTGTGTTATGGCAGAGAATTGCAGATGGCCTGTTGTTTATGATTTAATATCATCCAGTAATTATCTTGTTTCCTTATTATGATAGTTCTTTGTAACTTTTTGTTCTTCATGAACAGACTCATATTTTGAATTAAGTCATCCTGAAGCAGTAAATACTTTCATTTTGTGCTGAAAAATTGCCTGTAAAGGTAGAATGAAAAAAAGCATATTTAGGACTGATATAAGTAAAACACAAGTATTTCTTTAACACTAGTGATGTTTATCTCATACTAAAGTCTCATCTTGACTTTGAATACAGTTAGCAAGTTAAATTTGTATATTACCTGAACTATGTTTTATAATGTGTGTATGCGGCTTATGTGTGTTTTAGTCTTGTGTTTGTTATTGTTTTCAAAGAGCGATATAGGATCCAGAGTGATCAGTTAGAAGACCTTTGGCTGATAACAAAAGAACTCACGCTTCGACTTGAAGAACATTTCAAGAAGGAAAACTGCAAAGATTTTGCATGTTCCTTTTCTGGTTCAATTCCCCTGCAAGAATATTTTGAACTAATTGATCGACATTTTGAGGTATATTACATATTGTGTGAAGCGTTAACGTTCTGCTAGTTAAAAAAATGGTTTATATGTTAGTACTATGATTAATCGCATTATATAATAATGATAGTTATTACAGATGTTTGACTTCCAGAAAACAGGATGTGGCATCTAAACTGGTACTGCAGAAAGTCATCATTTAGTTTTTAAATGGGTGGAAAGCTGTTTGAATGACTGGGCCCAGAGAGTGGTGGTTAATGGAGTTTACTCCAGCTGGAGGCCAATTACAAGTGGGGTTCTCCAGGGCTCAGTGCTGGGTCCAGCCCTGATCAATGTCTTCATCAATGACCTGGATGAAGGCATTGAGTGCACCCTTAGCAAGTTTGTGGATAGTACTAAGCTGAGTGGAGGTGTGGATCTGCTGGAGGGTAGGGAGGCTCTGCAAAGAGATCTAAACAGGCTGGACCACTGGGCAGAGTCCAATGGCATGAGGTTTAACACAGCCAAATGCCGGGTCTTTTACTTTGGGCACAACAACCCTATGCAGTGCTATAGACTAGGAGCAGACTGGCTGGAAAGCTGCCTGGAGGAGAAGGACCTGGGGGTGTTGGTTGACAGCCAACAGAACATGAGCCAGCAGTGTGCCCAGGTGGCCAAGAAGGCCAATGGCATCCTGGCTTGTATCAGAAACGGTGTGACCAGCAGGTAGAGCATGGTTATTCTTCCTCTGTACTTGGCACTGGTGAGACCGCTCCTTGAATCCTGTGTTCAGTTCTGGGCCCCTCACCACAAGAAGGATGTTGAAGATCGGGAGCCTGTCCAGAGAAGAGCAACAAAGCTGGTGAATGGTCTGGAGAACAGGTCTTACGAGGAGCGACTGAGAGAGCTGTGGTTGTTTAGCCTGGAGAAGAGAAGGCTGAGAGACCTCATTGCTCTCTGTAACTACCTGAAGGGAGGTTGTAGAGAGGAGGGAGCTTGCCTCTTCTCCCAAGTGACAGAGGACAGGACAAGAGGGAATGGCCTGAAACTCTGCCAGGGGAGGTTCAGGCTCAACATAAGGAAAAAGTTCTTCACTGAAAGGGTAATTGGGCACTGGAACAGGCTGCCCAGGGAGGTGGTTGACTCACCTTCCCTGGAGGTGTTCAGGGTGCAGGTGGGTGATGTACTGAGGGGCATGGTTTAGAGATCGGTGGGAATGGTTGGACTTGATGATCCAGTGGGTCTCTTCCAACCTGGTGATTCTATGATTCTATGATTTAAGATATAGAGTATGCCTTGCCTCTGAAACAACCCTTGTGATTAGAATGTGTGCAGTCTGCAAATGACGTAAATTTTGATACTAGTACTTGCCCTTCTGCTTACTAACTGTCAGGAAGCGCTGGCTCCTTTATTCATTAACATGATGTTAGATGTAAAATTGTTTCCAAAATTTGGCCCTAGTTTTAGGCTGTTTTACTCTTTTGTAATAATGAAGCCATGAGTATGTTTGGTTTTTTTTTTTTTTTCTTGACTCATCCCGGTAATTTTATCAGAATTTCCTTCAGATTTTAAAAAACTTACTTAAATAGCATTGGAGGCTCAAGGAAATTTACCAGAGCAGATGTAAAATACACATAATTACTTCTTTGAGATTGGTCGTATGGATTACAATAAAAAAATCTCTAATAATTCAGCTAGCTTGTAGGAATAGCTAATAAAATACAGCCACTCCTTCCCCCTTCCTTTTCCGTAAAAAAAAAAGAGAATAGCTATTTGAATTTTTGTGTTAAAATCCTGTAACAGGGAAACACAGAACACAGGTATGTAAGAGAGAAAAGCTGTTGGATGTTCTTCCATGCTGCCACATTTTCTGTGAGTTTGAACCATCATCACACAGAAAGATTTTGGTTTTTTTAAGGAGTTAGCCTAAATCTGGATCTTTCTTATGCATAGTTAAACAAATATCAAATTTGAAAAGTTTAGGCTTCTTTTAGTGACTGGTATTGTAGAAATATCTTGAACACAGGCTTTATTAGATTGTACCATGAGCTTAAATGCATTGATGTTTGATATATAGGCGTGATTTCTGTAATGCTAATTTAGAATCTAACCATGTTGCAGCTGGCTATTTTTAAGTTTCTGAAATTTTACAGTAATTGTGGTCTATAAAGGAAGAAATGATCTATCAAGGGGATCTCCCATCCCTGTTAGTTTCATCACACGCTTTTTGGCAAGCTTGGGAGAATATTACCTGAGATATCAGGTTTTTTTCCACCTACTTCTGGAAGAGCTCCACAGTGTTTCTCTTTCTCTTAATTCCTCTACACTGTCCTTCGTAATCATGTACTGACAAAATGGTATATTTGCTTATTTTTAAATATAGTGGGTTTTGGGGTTTTTTTTAAATATAGGAAATTATTTTTCTGCCCATTTTGGAGCACTTTAAAATGGATGTGTATCATAATAATCACATCTGCAAAGCTGGGTACTAATGTTTTTTCTTAATAACTTATGCTAATTACTCCCCTACAGAGGAGTCCCAGTTTTTTTAAACATTCACCTATATTTAGTGATTTCTTTATTAGCGTGATAATGGTACGGTCATTAAAAGGTAAAATAATAATTCTTATTATCTGGGCATTTGATGTATATTGTTGCTAAAAGTTTTATGAACATTTCAAGGAAGTTTCTTGCAATATCTGGTCAGTATTTATAAAAGGAAAAGGACTTGACTTCAGAAAAAGACAGTCATTTAAACAGTACAGGATTCAAAACTTTTGTTCATTCTTAAGGGAATAATCAGCTGCTTTCTACTGCAATGAATCTCAAGTCCAGTACACTCCATGTATGTGTCATAAGTAGCACATCAAACAAAAAAGTCTTGAGAACCTCATGGTAAAATTTCTCCCTAGTTATTAGGCTTCTTGATGAGATATTTGTGCGTTTTCACAGATTATTGTTGCTGCTCACAATTAGTTTTGATTTCAATTAAAATAATTCTTGAAAATGTCAATAAGCTTCCTGAACCGTGTAAAACATGTAACCGGTATAAATGACATTACCGTATTTGAATAATACACACTCTCCTCAAAATTTTGCTATCATTTTCCCATTTAATTTTTGAATGTGCATAATACATGATGTTTGTAATCCTTAACCTGAATTTTTGAAAACCCTTGAATTGCAGCTACGTTTGAATGCTGAAAAATTTCAGGAGCTGTTATCTGCAAGGGCTGTACAGTTTCGAGCTATTGAGCGGCGATTGCTGACACGATTCAAAGACAAAACTCCTGCTCCTCTTCAACATCTGGACACTTTGCTAGAAGGAACATTCAGAGAGGTCAGTACAGTTTGATTATAAGCCTAACCTTTCTTTATGTTGTTGGTAAAACTTAGCATAAAGCATATAAGCTGTGCTTTCCTGCTTACACTTACCATCCAAGAGACCAGGAAGCAGTAATTTGTTTAACCTAATATTCCCTTTAACTTTCCAGATGATTTGCAATAATTTTATTCAATCTGTGACCACAGAATCTTTACTCCTGGGTCACACCGTTGATAGTGTAAATATTTTATAGTTCATGTGAAAATATTTTATAGTTCATAGCTTGTGTAAATATTTTATGGTACACTGTAAACTGGTGGAATGGTTTGGCTGGTCTAATATTCACAACAAAATTGTCTGAGGCTGACTGTGTCCTTCCTCATGGGGATTTTATGTTCAAATCATTTCAGAATGTGATAACTGTAGAAGAACAATGTTTTTAAAAAATGTCATTCCTAAACTATCTTCATGGTGGAAGTACAAAGGAACTAAAACAATGAGTTAACTATAAGATGGTGGAAGTTTGAAAGTGGAGGGTTTTTTTTGGTTACTTTAAGAAATACTAGATGTTGTTGTGATAGATGGGTGATTCTTTAACATATTTAAACAGCATGACTAAATAGCCCTAGAGATAAACAAAAGTGAGTCTCTTGAGTCTGCTTTTGCTGTGTAGAACTGTTGCCTTTAAGGTTAAAAGCAACCAGGATGTGTTTGAAAGTTTTCTTATGCAGTTGGACTGAAAGATGAGTTCTGTGAATATGACATAAATCAGGTAGTTGAAATAGATGCTTAACACAGAAGCTTAATGTATAGATCCTTCAACCCAAAACTTAACAGGTGCTTTTCTTAACAATTACTATTGTAAACTATTTTTATTTAGAATTAGTGTAGTTGGTAGAGGAATGAGGAAAAAGATATCCTTCCAGAGAATAATTACTTAGATTTTTTCCACATTTGTTAAAGCTTTGTTTTAGGAAAGCTTATGTTTTTCTTGGTATATTTCCTTAGTCATTTTCTTTTTTTCTCTGAATCCCCTTGCAGCAAAGAACTATTATTACTAATACAAACAAAAGTGTAGTAGAATAGTAATTGCTGTAGAGACCCCACTGCTGCATGTGTTGTTTTGAAATTAAGAGGTGTAGTAGAATTTAACATTGTCTCCTTGGTATGCGGGTGAAATGAAATTGCTCAATGATGCATGTCCTATATTAAAAAAGATGTTGTTTTCTTTAATTTAGATACTGTTCTATCTTTATTTGAACAAGTATATCTAAATATTCAAAAGATGATAAACATGTTTTCAGTAAAGGAAGAATGAGGCCAGGCAAATATGGATAGTATAAAGTCTCACTCCAAAAACTCTTTTAAGTGCGTAGCCTTACTTACATTGGAATTAATATGATTGTTCTTCTGAGAATATTGCTTTTCAGAAAAATTGTTAAAACAAGTTGTCTCTATTTTTCCTTTCCAACAGTTGCCTGTCTTGAGCACCATGGTTGTGTTAGTTGTTTTTCTAATGGAAAATGCATTCAGTGAAGAACTATGATCCATACCCTGCAGACTTATAGCAGAATGACTTATTTACTTCAGTGGAATTTGGATTGAACTCTGAATAAATGATACAGAAATTTTAAGGGGTTTTGTAATAAAAAAATGATAAATCCTGCAATTAAATACTCTGTTAGGGAAAAAAAATTCTTTTACCATTATCTAAGAACCATCTACTCTCTCATGTTAATTATTTTTGTAAAGTGAAAAGAAAAATTTGCATTGCTTTATCCTCTCATTTTTCACTGAAGTAATTGTTCCATACAAAGGAAGGGTTTGTTACTTTTTACATAGAGTTTTGCAGTCAGAATGGAAATGTAAATGTTTTGTTTTTATAGTGTATTCCAAACCTTTTCATCTAGCCAGGACGGAGTTTCCAGTTAGTATGAATATGTGATTTTATTGTTCTCTTTGACCAACAATCTCCAGGACCTGGGCTCTATATGAGTTACATTCTTAACAGAAAAACTATTATACTTTAGGATGCTTTTCAATTGAAGCTGTAATTGTGTAACCTCTCCAAATCCACAGGGATATAAAGGTGCCAGTATTGCTTCCCTTATTGCTTTGCATCATAACAGTTATACAGCAGATGTATAAACTTTCTGTAAACAGCCTTTTAAATACAAATCAAATATTGGTGAATATTCAACTCATGTAGTTTCATTGCATAGATTTGATCCATATCTACTTTAAACTTATTCTGTACAATTCCTTTGCCTTTCTGGAATTTGTTATGAATTACTGAACTGATTTGAATTTTACAACGGAAGTAAACTGTAAATGTCAATTTTCGGATTTTCAGGTTGAAGTGAAAATAGCGTTCGTACTCTATGTAGGTAGATGTACAATGTGTGTCAAACTTAATAGATACCAAACCAAAGAGAAGTAATCTGTCTGCTTTTGATTCTCTGGTAAAAAGCTTTTCTATTTATGAACTAATTTTTTTATTAGTCCTTGTACATTATAGACAACGCAGGATGCATTTAGTGCTACCGTAAAATTACTGACAGGCGTATTATAAGGCAACTTTAGCGTTAATTTTTGTATTCACAATAGCAGATAAGCAAATAAGGAGGGATTAATGTGTGCAATGATGAAATGCTTTCTTTTGGTTTTATAGTCCTGTTTAACACTTTCTTCTCGAATTCGAGTGTGTCACAACCCAGACCCACGAGCCACACGCTTGTGTCCGGCCCTGACAGGGGGGAAGTGGATTTGTTTGTCTATGTGGCAATCCGGAGGCCAATAAGGTTATTCCCAGGGTGAATATCAAAACAGTATTTACTTCTGGCTCCAGCAAACAACACACCAAGATGCCAGGGTGCACAACAAAGACATGGCGGGGGGGAGTGCAACCACCCAAAGTCACTGAAATGAATCCCTGAAAACAACCCAGGTCCCTAGGATCTGATCCAACACGCACATTATGAGATAATGGGGGGAGAGAGCGAGAAGGGGAGAGAGAGAGAGAGAGAGAGAGGGGGAAAGAAATCACCACATCGAAGGCAGCAGATGATCTTGGGAACACGTGGTCCAGGCCATGCGGTCCTGGCTGCTCTGATTAAAGCGTGTGAGTGAGTGGCAGTATGGAGGTGAGACCCTGACTCCTCCCTTCTGAGTCCTTTTGTCTCTTTGTTTTTGATGGGCTCCGGAAGCCAGCAGGTGGGGGGGTAGCCAGGGCAGCAGCAACAGCTGCATCCCCTCCTCATGCCAAAGCCAGCCCTGGGGCCTGACTTCACCCCAGCGAGGGAGGGCTGTGTCTGCTCCTGCATTGTTCCCTGTTGAACTGTGGCACAACAGACAAGCTGGTGCCACAAGTGGGTAGTCCTCTGACAAAATGTTTAAGGCACATAGATAAACGTAGTCTGACTTCACAGGGTGTTAACAAGGGTTAACAAATAGTGACATCAGGTGTTCCATTTTTGAAGGAAAACAAAAGCTGTTATATATGTAGCAGCCTTATATTTTAGAAGAAGGAAATTTTCTTATGTTCAGGAATCATTTTTAGGAAGGTGCTGTGAAAATAATGGAAAAATAATTTACAGTAGATGCTGTTTGTATGCCTATGAATTAATTTCTTCATCTCTGGTTAAAAAAATTACCAATGAAATTGGACATGCTGCTACCTCTTGTTCTAAGAAAGGAATTTAATTAGATAAATATAAAACCAATTGAATAGTACTTGAGATGGTATAGATGTTTTGTAGCTTAAAGAACTCGAATATGAAATGAGATTGCAACAAATTTCATGATAGCTGTTGGTAAACAGCATGTACTTTGTATAATGCTCATCTACTAGAGACATTTTATTGCTTGAAAGTGTAATTTAATGATCTCTAATGTCTATAGTGTGTTTTCTGTCATATTAAAAAACAAATAAATCATAGTTTGGCGGTAGCTGCAAGTGTTTGCCCCAGAATTATAACGTTCCTCTGTTCACTCCTGATATACATTATTTGGGTTTCTAGGTACAAGCTGGAATTGGCACGTGTCATAAAAAAAACAGTTCAGCTTCTTATTTCAACCCATATGGTTTTTATCCTAGTGAACCTTAGAAATACTAATTGTGTCTAGTTGTAAGCTGTGTTTAACCCTGTAACCGTGTTTAGAAGATTATTCTAGTTATGATCTTTTGGGGAAAGAGGAGGAAGAATGAATTTCAAATGTGGGGTGAAGTTCTCCTAGGGTGCTAGCTGTTGATTAACTAATTTAAAGTACTGAAAACACAAATCTGAGACAAGATCAAACAGTTCAAATTTACAAAAAGTATAATAAAAAAGAAGTCACTTCTACTTTGCATTGTATTAGAATAAGACAAATCATAAGGCTAACAAATTTGTACCATATCCCCATCAAGGAGTGGCTTAGGGGAATGGGGCTGTTCAGCCTGAAGAAAAGGAGGCTAGGGGGAGACCTTATCACTGTCTTCAACTGCCTGAAGTGCAGTGAGGCGGGTGTTGGTCTCTCCTTCTGAGCAGGAGGTGATAGGATGAGACTGAACAGTCTCAAGTTGCACCAGGGGAGGTATAGATTAGATATTAGGAAATATTACCTCACTGGGAGGGTTGGTGAGCATTGCAACATTCTGTCTAAGGAAGTGGTGGAATCGCCATCCTTGGAGGTATTTAAAAGATGTGTAGATGTGGCACCTGGGGACATGATTTAGTGGTAGGGTTGGCAGTGTTAGGTTTATGGTTGGACTCTATGTTCTTAAAGATCTTTAAGGTCTTTTCCAATCTAAACAATTCTGTGACTCTGTGGTAAGTAGTAAGCATAGCTCTCTTCCTGTTCTTTGATGCCACTGTTGCACACTACCTCAGGTTTCTGCATGTTCTGAGGCTTCTTCATCCTCTTTCTGTAAAACCACCAATTTGCTTGTGCTTTCTAATGCTAACATCTTATCTTTTACTGATTACCCCAGCACCTTCCCTCTCAGTTGCTTATTTGTACACTGTCAAGCGAGTGCCCTAGTGCTGACTGGCAGTTGTGACCTGTCTGGACAAGATGGATATTCTTCCCTCTCTCAGTAGAAATATTAAGTGTCTTTTCCTTTCTAGTCCGCTGATTTTAAAAATCTATAGAGGAACTCAATGTTGTTTTGATCTTCCTGTCACTGTAAAATTTTTTGTGGTTACTAGGAGTGGACTGACAGAACAATTCTGACATAAATGGTCAGCACAGTTGCATAACCTGAGACATCTAGGCCTAATAACTGCATGCTCTGCAACAGCAGGTCTTTATTTTTGATTGGTGATACATTTTGAATTGTCTTACTTCAAGGTAAATTTTAAATTTGAGAGTCTCTCACGATTAATTAGAAGTCCTAACACATTTCTAAACAGAACTGCTAGAACTATTTGATTATAAAACTTTGTTCTCTTTACTCATAGAATCATAGAATCACCAGGCTGGAAGAGACCCACTGGATCATCAAGTCCAACCATTCCCACCGATCTCTAAACCATGCCCCTCAGTACATCATCCACCCGCACCTTAAACACCTCCAGGGAAGGCGAGTCAACCACCTCCCTGTACAGACCGTTCCATTGCCTACTGACCCTTTCAGTGAAGAATTTTTATCTTATGTTGAACCTGAACCTCCCCTGGCAGAGTTTCAGGCCATTCCCTCTTGTCCTATCCCCTGTCCCTTGGGAGAAGAGGACAGCACCCTCCTCTCCACAACCTCCCTTCAGGTAGTTGTAGAGAGCAATGAGGTCTCTCAGCCTTCTTTTCTCCAGGCTAAACAACCACAGCTCTCTCAGTCGCTCCTCGTAAGACCTGTTCTCCAGACCATTCACCAGCTTCATTGCTCTTCTCTGGACTTGCTCCAGAGCCTCAACATCCTTCTTGTGGTGAGGGGCCCAGAACTGGACACAGTATTCAAGGAGTGGTCTCACCAGTGCTGAGTACAGAGGGAGAAAAACCTCCCTGGACCTGCTGGTCACACCATTTCTGATACAATCCAGGATGCCATTGGCCTTCTTGGCCACCTGGGCACACTGCTGGCTCATGCTCAGTTGGCTGTCAACATACACCCCCAGGTCCTTCTCCTCCAGGCAGCTTTCCAGCCAGTCTGCTCCTAGTCTGTAGCACTGCATAGGGTTGTTGTGCCCCAAATATAGGACCTGGTATTTGGCCTTGTTAAACCTCATGCCATTGGACCCTGCCCATTGGTCCAGCCTGTTTAGATCTCTTTGCAGAGCCTCCCTACCCTCCAGCAGGTCCACACTTCCACCCAGCTTAGTATTATCTGCAAACTTGCTAAGGTGCACTCAATGCTTTCGTCCAGGTCATTGGTAAAGATATTGAATAGGACTGTTCCCAGGACTGAGCCCTCGGGAACCCCACTTGTAACTGGTCTCCAGCTGGAGTTTTCCACCCAGGAGAGTGTGCGCTTGTCCAGGCCAGAGGCTGACAGTTTCCAAAGCAGAATGCTATGAGACACTGTAGCAAAGGCTTTACTAAAGTCCAAGAAGACTATATCCATAGACTCCCTCATCCAAGAGTCTAGTCACTTTGTCATAGAAAGAGATCAGGTTAGTTTGGCAAGACCTGCCTTTTGTGAACACATGTTGACTTGGGCTGATCACCCGGTTCTCTTGCAAGTGCTTTGTGATAGCACTCCAGATCACCTGTTCCATGACTTTCCCTGGTACTGAGGTCAGACTGACAGGCCTGTAGTTCCCTGAATCCACCTTGTGCCCCTTCTTATAGATGGGCACAACATCAGCCTCCAGTCCAGTGGAACTTCCCCAGTCTTCCAGGACTGTTGGAAGATGTTGGAAAGGGGTTCATCAAAACTCTTGGGTGGACTCCATCTGACCCCATAGACTTGTGGATGTCTAGGTGGGCAAGCAAGTCTCTAACCACCTCCTCTTGTATCATGGGAACCTCGTTCTGTTCCTCCAACCCCTGGGGTTGTGTGCAGAGGGAACAGCTTTCCTTACTATTAAAGACTGAAGCAAAGTAGGCATTGAGTACTTCAGCCTTGTCTTCATCCCCTGTTACTATTGTGTTCTCTGCATCTAGTAGAGACTGGAGATTCTCCCTAGTCCTCCTTTTGCTGTTGATATGTTTGTAGAAAGATTTTTTTATTGTCTTTCACAGACTTAGCTGATCTGATTTCTAGTTGGGCCTTAGCCCTCCTGGCTTTTTCCCTTCATGTTCTCGCTTCCTCCCTGTAGTCCACCCAGGATGCCTGCCCCTTCCTCCAAAGCTCATAGATCTTCCTTTTCTTATTGATGTCTCTCAGGACCTCCCTACACAACCACGCTGGTTTCTTACCCCGATGGCTACTTTTCCAGAACATGGGGATGGCTTTCTTCTGGGCTGCTAAGAGTTCCTTTTTGAAGAGCGCCTAACCCTCTTGGACTCCTTTGCCCTTGAGGGGTGCCTCCCACGGTACTTTTCCGACCAGCCTTCTGAACAGTCCAAAGTCTGCTTTCTGAAAGTTGAGTGTGACTGTTCTGCTAACCTCCTTCTTCATCTCACCCTGCACTGAGAACACATGATCATCATCTCATGATTGCTTTGCCCCAGGCATCCTCCAACCCTCACATCCCCCACAAGGACTTCTCTGTTCACGAACAGTAGGTCCAGGAGGGCACCATCTCTTGTCAGTTCACTCACCAGCTGTGTGAGGAAGTTGTCTTCCACATACTCCAGGAACCTCCAGGACTGCTTCCTTTCTGCTGTGTTATACTCCTGGCCGATATCCAGGAAATTGAAGTCTCCCATGAGGACTAGAGGTAGCGATCTTGAGACTACTCTCAGTTGTTTGTAGAAGAACTCATGAGCTGCTTCTTCCTGACTGGGTGCACTTCAGCTGGGCTGGGGAACCTACAGCCCTCGTAATAGGGTTTCTTCCCAATTGAGTGGTCCTTGGGTTAACTAAGGCCACAGTGCCAGTTTCCTGCTTACCATCCCCAGGTGCACTCTATCCCTCATGCGTAGTGGTGATATACTGGCAGTCCTCACCAGCACACCACCCCTTTCACACTGAAGTCCAATCTCCAGGCTCACTCACATCTGGCCTGGCCTCCATCTCCTCCCCCCTCACATTATCTTCTAATTCAGCTATTCTGTCATTGTCATCTTATTTATGTTATTACTGAATAGCTTGTCTCACAAATAATTGACTGTAAGCAGCAATGATGTGGCTTTCAACATAATTTTCAGATCTTGTCTATAGAGAATCTGAAGTTGTCCATTCTACTGTCTTTTAGTACGTGGTTTGTATTTACCTTAGTTGGTCATGGTCTTGCTTCTTAGTACTGCATATGAATTGCAGCTTGAAGAGATTCACATGATAAGGAATTTTTCATTTAAATACTTCGTTTCAAACAAGGGGAAACATGAAAATAGTCTTTGAAATTTGAAGAGGTGCTCATAGGTTACTTTTTACAGGGAATAAGAACAATCACAATTCCTACATTGTTGTTTTTTTCAATGTAATCTCCCTCATCTGTTCTCCCTTCAGCACTGCTATACTGTTTACCTTGTTCATATTGCTAGCAATGCTGGGAAGTAAGTGTAGCATAAGTCTGTTAGAAGTGGTGAATAAACACAATGGCTTCCAGGTAGAGATACCATGACTCCTGATCTAGAATAAGGAAACCAAGTGTATCAGGAGGGTTAGCTTTAATTCTTTACACGGCAGTAAACTATGTAGGAATTCTGTTGCCTGTGACTGAGAAAGCTTTATCCGCATGTAAGGGTGTCTGTTTTCCCTGAGGTACGTGATCTGAGCTGTCCCTTACATACACAGCCCTGGATATTAGCTGGGGGATCTTGGGCATTCACATTTAAATAAGCAAATCTGTAATGTCCTTTTTCTCAAAGAAAGAAAAAAGAAATGAGAGCAAAGCCTGTAATATCTGACTTGCAGATTTGTTTACATTTACTCAAAAACATGCACACAAAAAGAACATTCAGCTCATGTTGAAGTGTTAACTAAACATTTTTTCTTAGAAAAGCATCCAAAAAGAGAAAGCTATGATACAATAAACTTTCAAAGTTAAATGTATGAAAGAAAGTAAATCTTTTGTATCCCTGGATATAATTTAGGAGGCCGCAGGAAATGCAGTAAATATTTATGTTTCTTGACATTTCAGCAGAATGTGTAATTAATCTGAATTTTGGACAGAACTTAAAGGAACTTAGTTAGAATCCCTTTGAGCACATCTTGGTTAAGAAGAAACTTGTGAGTAGTTTTCACCCTGGTGCTGTTATCATGCTTGTTATGTATCTCTTTCATTATGGTTTGTGATCATAAAGAGTACTGAAACCTTATTTGCCAGTTTTTGTCCACTTTGTAGTAATCGACACTACCAGGCAAAATTAGTTGTCTGTATAAATTATTATTGTGATTGAGATGACTATTGATTCTGAATTATATATTCTGAATCGTATTATTTCTTTCCTGAAATTTCAGCACTTCAAATGACACCAGAAATTCCAATTAACAGTTGATAAGTATCTCAATGTAAACTTATTTTGTCCTTCTTGTCTAACACTTTTGATCAGTTTTCAGAACAGATCTGTACCTGATTTAAACTACCATTACTTCAGAGAGCCTGGTTTTTAAGACATGGGTTTCTGGCCCAGTGTTTAAGGGCTTGACTTTATGCCTGGGGACATCATCATGCATCTGTTTTGCCTGCATTCAACACCAACTAGATGTGAATGTGATGCCATCTGGAAGCTTTGCAACTCTTTCCAAGTTGAACAAAACCCATACTAATACACTTCTTCATACCACTGCACTAGTGTAGTTATGTGGTTCCCAGTTGGAGGCAGTCCACAGTCTCCTGTATTTCAGTTAGTGTGGAACTATTATGTGACTGTCCACAGTCTTCTCTGCAGATCTGTTCTAACGTTTTTCTGTGCTGTTGGGTGCTGTGACAAGCAGAGTTGCAGGTTCTCTCTGTCTTTCTAGGCACATGCTCTCGGCTCTCTTGTATCTGGTAATTCTGTTGCTCAGTTTCCTAGAGACCAGTTGGCTCAAACTGGTGACAGCTTTTCCAGCTTGGTCCAGTTCTTGATACTAATTTCCCCAGTAGTGAAGGTATGTGTATTTGACTTTTAGAGTAAATGACAATTAAGTTCTACAAGGAATTTTTAATTGTGTGTGTGTGTTGGTTTTAGCATGAAAAATACATCTGTGTGGAAAATGGAGCTACCCTAATTTGAAGGTTCTAACTTATCTGGCAGAGATTTGGACCTTGTCTTTCCTTATGAAAGGAATCACCATGTCCCCTCTTTGCCTCTATTTGTTTCCTGTTTTACTTTGCTCTCAGAGTAAAATAACCCCAGCCATCAAATGACACTCTTCCATTTGATTTTTGATGTCTGTTATTTCTGAGACTTGATTGTAGAGTCACATGATTGAACTGACTTCCCTATTTTTTTTCATTTGTTTTAGGGAGCTGAAACTACTCTAGGTTAGTAATTGTTGGTGGTTTCAGGTTGTTAGGTGGAGTAATTTCTTTTGACATTTCCACAATGATTTCAACACAGAGATGAAGAGTATATTGAAGACAAATGCCTTTGCCTTCCTTAGGCATAAATAATTTATAGACAGTAGTACAAAAGAATGTGTGTTTGTGTACATGTGTGCATGCCTTTATATGTGTACATACACATAATTCATTGTGTCTTCATTTTAGTCTTCCACATTGTTCCTCAATGTCTTCTTAGAATTGTGTATCTTGAAAGCCAGAATTTTACTTTTGTGATAGTTGATACCAACAGGTCCTGCGCCTAATACCTTAAGGGTGGAAACATCTTCCCATTTCTCTCCTTACCTCATATCCATCTACTCATTTAGGAAGACAGACTTTTTATTTCTAATCTCTAATCTACTACGTAGGTGTAATAAGAAATAAGTATGGACATTACAATCTTTTAAGTAAACTTAATTTTCTAATCTTCTGAAACCATAAACACTGTTCCTTTCTTTATTTTAACACTAGCAATGTGTGGAGCACTTTGATCGTTGGTGGTTTGTGGCCAGTGGCAAATAAAACTCATTATGTTCTATTCACTAAAGCACATGGAATGTTGTTAAAGGTCCATTAACTCTTTGTTCAAACCCCTTAACTTCTTTCCTTTCTTATTAATCAGTTGATAAAAATCTCAAAAGTAATCATTAATGATTGAGTATGCTCTCTAGAGTCGCACTTCTGACACACATGGCCTCAGGAACTCGGTGTTTTGGGAATGATTCATTACTTGATTAGTAAGGACTTTTACCTCAAAGCAAAACCATTAGGGTTTATCATGCATGACTCAAAGGCTGTATATCACATCCGCTGCTGTAATAGTCATTTTCCCCAGATAATGTCAGTAAAAACTACACCCATAGTATAAATTAGCTCCTTTTGGCTTGAATAAATATGCCGTTCTTTGGAGGAGTTATATTTAGCTTCTCTTGTTTTATTGCTGTTTCTTCTAAATGTAGTTTTTTCATAGCCACTAAAAGTAGCTTATTGGCTGTTACATATAATTAAAAAATTCTCTATTTTACTGGTATTCAAATTTCTATTTCCCTAAGACTTATTTAACAGTGGAATACTCGCAATGTCATCAAAGCCTCTTTCTATGAGTAGATGTATTCCAAAAATGTCTGAAAGTAGTTAGCTGTGCTTGGGAAGCATATATTAGGATTCCTGGCACAACTCCTCTGTATTTTGGTCTGTGGTAGCAATTACTTGCTCGAGTATGGGATATATGAGAAGCTCAACAGGAGCTGGCAATGTGTGCTTGCAGCCCAGAAAGCCAACCATATCCTGGGCTGCATCAGAAGTGTGATGGGCATGTCAAGGGAGGTGCTACTGCCTCTCTACTATGCTCTTGTGAGACCTCACCTGAAGTTCTGCAGTCAGTTCTGGAGTCCTCAGCACAGGAAGGACATGGATTTGTTAGAGCAAGTCCAGAGGAGGGCCATTAAGATTATCAGAGGGCTGGAGCATCTCCCATGCAAGGATAGGCTGACAGAGTTGGGTTTGTTCAGCCCAGGGAAGAGAAGGCCCCAGGGAGACCTTATTGCAGCCATCTAGTACTTAAAAGGGGGCTCACTGGAAATCTGGAGATCTCTTAATCAAGGAGTGCAGTGATGGGATGAGGGGCTATGGCTTTAAGCTGAAAGGAGGGGAGATTTAGATTATATATTAGGAAGAAATTTTTCTTCTGTAAGGGTGGTGAGATGCTGGAACAGGTTGCCCAGAGAAGTCGTGGATGCCCCATCCCTGGAGGTTTTCAAGGCTGGGTGTTGGATGAGGTGTGTTAAGCAACCTGATCTTTTGGAAGGTGTCTCCACCCATCTCTGGGAGATTGAAACTGGATAATCTTTAAGGACCCTTCCAACTCAAACCATTCTACGTGTCTGTATATGGGATATGTCTTTGTTTCAGGTCAGCCAGTTTGTGGGACAAATAGATAAAATTGCTCATATCTTCAGAAAGCTTTTCTGTAGAGGTAGTTAGATGTGTGTAAAAGCTGGAAACAATGCAGCCATCACAGGAGAAAGAAGTTAGAAGTAGAATTCCCTTGTGTAAGTAGACATGGCACAAAGCATCTCAACCACTATCTGCTAGACTGCATTCAGGCTGGCCTGTCACATTTTTCTTCAATGAAGGGTTTCATCTACACTGCAGCGTCATACAACTCTATCTGCTGAATTATCCCTCTTGAACCTGTGACTAGCCTACTGCTCTGTTCATATTGATAAAGGACTGGAGATGTGATTTTATTTATTCCCCATCCACTGGGTGCAGTTCCCCCTTTAGAAGTGTTGCAGCAATGTGACCTAGTAGAAGGTTCCCTGAACTTTGATTCAGTCCTTAGGGGCATAGGGCACCTTATATCTTCAGATATATACGAGAGGAAGTCATGTTTTGTCACTTATTGTGACGTAAACATTCTCTGGCATTTCTTGTAACTCTTGTTTCGTTGGCTGGTGCCTTTTTGAAGGAGGGGAAAGAAACTCATTTCTTTGTAGGCTTAGATCTTGCACCCTCAGTATAACATGAGTTCACTAGACTGTATACGAGGGTTTTCTACAGGGACTGACTGAATGAAAATGGAACCATTTGGCTACAATTCCCCAAAGAAAGGAGTACCGATAAGGCTTATTTCTTTGAAAGAAATGTCTTGTCTGATAATCTGAAATATCAGATACCTGTGCTGAAGCTTTAGCCACTTGTCAGGCTCTTTGACTGGGAGTAACATACTCCACAGGCAAGAGAGGAAGTGCTAGGCAATAGTGTAATCAGAACTTGAATAAAAAAAATGATATCATCTTCATAGAAGGATGGAAAACACTTTTACATGCTCCCCAGAAGTTTTTCTATACTGCCCTGTAATTATGATGTACAAAAGCATTTTGAGGCATAAAAGCTATACAGCTGAGAACTCATGAGCATACATGGTGGAAGATACAATGCTTGCTTTGCAGGTTTGGATATGTGATCTTTGTGAAATCACTGATTGTAATTGAATGGAATGTGATGAATTAACTGAATATTAAATTGTTATCATTTTCATTTAATTTCTGCATGTAGTAGTAAGAACATTTTTGGTGGCTTCCGATGTAATTTTAATAGTTTGCTTTTGTGTGGCTACTATGCTTGTTTTACCAGTAAATGGGTGCTGTGCCTCTATATGACTGATATAACATTGAAGTAGATAACTTTCTGGTGTAAACTCACAATAAGTGATACTGATTTATTTGACGTACAATAAATAGTAATTTTGCATGATGATTGGTGGCAAGTATATGCTGGTTTCGAACTCCTGCTGAGTTAGTAGTTTGGAGACTTTGATAGCTCAGACTCAGTGAAATTCTTGGGTTTGTGTTGATTTTATATGTTTTTTATACCAATAACTAAATAGTAAGGAGAGCTACTAGATAATGTAGTTTAATAGCATCTTATGCCTCTCATTTAAAAGAAGGCAAAGACTTCACTACTGCCTCTCCCACTCACCTGCAAAATAAAAATTTGAGGGTGAAATTAATTAAATTATTTGCCCATTTAATGCTTGAAAATCTTAGTGTGAGTTGGGTATTAGAATGGTTTTGGTCATTGTATCTTTAATGTAAACTGAGCAAAATTGTGTTATTCTTTCTGCTGACTTATTCTAAAAATCATTTTAAACCAGTCTCTACAACTTTTCCTTTCCATTATCATATAAAGAATGAACATCTGAATCACTCTTCTCTTGATCTTGGTTGCTCTTGCAGGTGTGATGTTTCATTTAGTTACTGATGATGCCTGGCCCAAAATGACTTGCATAGACCACTGGGCTACCCTATAGACTAGTGTCAGAGGTGGGAATAGACCTCAGGTCATCATTTTCCTGCTCTAGCCAATGCATCTAATACTGCTTACATATTTTTTCCGCACACCTGATCGATTGAGTTAGGATTCTGCTTGGTATTGCTTACCAGAGGCAGTATAGTAGTGGACTATAGATTCCTGAAGAAAAAATAAGGCGAGAAATAGTATCAATACTTAATTAAAAACAAATCTACTCATCTATATATAATTTCTTTTGTATCATGTTCTTTGCAGTGAGCTCAGAGCTGCTGCACTACCCTCTACTCCTCTGAGCAAGAATTTAGCTTGTGTGGTCATTCACCCAATTTACATCTGTTTAATAAAAGGTACAGTTTATGTTGGAGCTCTACTGTTGGTTAAACCTGTAAACTGACAAAACAAAAGGGAAAAGACCCTTGTTCTCCATTTCTTTTTGCCAGTTGGCACCTCAGTAGGTCTATCTTATGTTTCAGTTGTGCTAAACTATTAACTTCCATACAGTAGGTATTTCTGCATTATGGAGCTTTTAATTATTCTGTTGTGGATAATTTAAAGCAGCATGAAAGGGAAAGAGGTGGTCAGTGCAAGAAAAGTTGTGATGAACTGAGGGGATCAGAACGCAGGAAGACAGTAATGATCCGTATTGTACCTGCAGAGGTGTTATTTTAAGACTTAAATAGAATGTTCTACCCATTCTGCTTGCTTTGGGTTCTTTGACTAGATTTTGTGGCTGCCAATTTTTTGTTTTAATATTGGCCATTTATTATGGATACAGACTTGGTATTTTTAGACGTCTTAAAATTGTTTGCTATAGTCCCTTGTTGGATGGATGAGTAGGCTGCTGAAATTTTGAGGTGGCATATGTGACTGTAACAGTTGTAATCCTTATTTTTCAAAAAAACCTAGAAAACATTGTGTATGGTCGCTGAAGACTATACTTGCCACGCCAAATTCCTATAATATTGAAAGGGGAAGTGGGGAAAAAAAGGCATTATGTATCATAGGAACTGGGGTTTTTTAAATGCTATTTTTAAAGCAATCATTCCATTTCCCTTTAGGAAATTTGAAAATATTTGGTATGGAAAACATAGTTTTTATCTTGTTCATTGTTTATACTCTTAAGACCAATCTACTTAGAAAAAGCAACACCTATTAAAGGCCTTTGAATTCAATGCCTTTCATGTTACAATGTGTCTATTTACTGCTGTCAGTAGGATTGTAATATATTTAACTTGAAGAGGTTAACAAGCATACCTTGGAGTGTTACTTTTATTTTCTGTTCTGTGACACTTAGCAAAATCCCATTATACAATTGAGTAGTATTATAATGTTAAAATGTTAATTTGTTCTGCATTCCATTAAAATTGGATTTTTTTCTTGTGCATTGGTCCATGCGTTTTGTATAAAACCTATAATTTAAACAGTACACCATAGAAATGCCTTAAATTAGTAACCTTTTGCCTTTGCTACCTTAATTACATCTCATTATTTAGTACTTAAAGAACAACCTCTTGCTGTTGGTTAAATATTTGCTAGCTAATTAGATTTGTCATGTTAAACAAAACACTAGATCTTGCCTCTGTTGTAATTTGAATGGGGTTTCAGTTTTGAGAAAATTCTGTGCTTTGCTGGTGGAAAAGTAAACTTTTTGCATTTTCCTTATTTTTTCATTTCTCTTTAATGAGCAGTTCATCATGGTTTAGCCATTGGTTACATTCCAATACGCAATTGAAAGTCAGTCTAAAAAAAAGTTTCAAAAAGCCTGTTGTGTTTCAATATGTTTTATGTCTTTTAGCTACATTTATTCCTTTTGGCTTGTAGGAGCATCTGATACACTTGGTGACTTGTCTTTTTTTATTGTAGAAATAAGTATGAATCAAATTACTTGATATCTCTCAGATTTATGCCTCCTTTTGGGAAGAATTCTGTGGTTTTTGGTCAGAGTCACAAGGAGTGTGATTCATTAAAACATCTGTTGAATTGTCCTTCTGTTTGTCTCTTTTTTTTTTTTTAATTGTATCCAGAAATTATAAACTGCAGGAATTATGAAGAGCTTGCAGATTGACTTAATCATCAATTTATTCATATCTACTAGATTGTATTTTTGCTTTTTATTCTGCTTTATCTTTTGCTGGTTTTTTTCCTTTTTATAAAAACATATGAAGAGATTGTGGTTTATAATGCAGTAAGTTAGAATTCCATGGTGTGAATTTCCTTATCATGTGCAAAGGTAGCCTACTTCTTTTCTTGTTTTACTTTTTCACATTCCTTCACCTTTTCCCCTGCTCCCCAACTTCCAAATCCAGTTTAGTGGAAGCTCACCTGCAATAGATTTGTGTATCTGACTTGATTTCTACTCAGTACTTAGCTACTGCTCTTCTTATCTAGTTCTTAAATTGTTGCCTACACTGTTCATTTGATTTTGGAAGCCTGACATCTCCAAATGAAGTTTCTTCACTCATTCTTCCCATATGTTTTCTTACTTTGTGGGTTAAAAACTGGCATGGCTACAGTCTGAAGTATTAATCTCCATTTATATTTGTTATTGTGATATCACTGACTTTTATTTTTAATGAAGGCACCAGAAACAAATGGAGAAAAGTACATTGATGCAAGTCTTCATCTTGCTAACATGTTTTTTTCTTCTGTGGGAAACACATCTATGGAATGGAGAAACATTTGGCCTCTAGTGTATAAATTTGTTCCTATTGATTTCTCATATCTTTTATTAAACTTTTTTTGAGGGTAATGGGGGTTGGGGAGGGAACATGAGCAGTGCATTTACAGGGGAACCAGTTGGTCTGTCCAATTTCAGGCTAGGCACTTCAACCTTTGAAGCAGACAATTTCTCTAAAAACACCTTTTTCATATTTTGTTTCCTACTCGTTGTTCATATAGTCTTATCTGTAAGCTCTGAAACCATTACTTTACTATCCATGTGAGGCTTTGAGTGATTTGTTGATTATTGCCTGTATTTATTCTTGGTTTCGAATTCAGGAAGGCAATCAGTCAAGGCAATGACTGCCTAAGAGGCCCTGTTGTTCTTTGCAAAAAAAAAAAAAAAAAATCTGTAGAAACCTTTCCCTGAGAAGAGTTTTTGAGATTTATGTGGATTACAAAGCATTAAGAAGGTTTATTCCTTAATTTTCTTTTCAAGCAAAAATGCCAAGATTCAAGTTTAGCAGGTATTAGTGAAAATTGAAAACTATGCTTTTTGTTCTGGGACTGGTGCCAACATCTGTATTTGCAACTCCCAAGACAGGTCTAAGAGTGAGAGCTTTTCTTCATTGCCCTCAGAAGACAGGCAGGACAAGTCTGTGACATTTCTGTTCTGTTGCATGTGTTATTTACTTCTCTTTCAAAAATTTTTTTGTTTGAGTTTATGGTCACTGCAAAGGAGTTTACTCTCATGGAGTGGGAGAGAGGAAAGAAAAAAAGCCATAACCCTTTGTTTTGATCACAGGTGCATGATTCTAGTAGGAGGACACATTTAATTTCTATAGCATGTTTAAGTGATTCTGGAGCAGATCCTCAGCCAGAAAGAATTATCATGGGAGTTAATAGCTCTGCCTGTTAACACAAGTTGAGGTCTGTTCTCTAGCCCAGGTAAGTTTCTTTATTTTTTAATGAAACAAATGGAACTATAAATTTTAAAATTTCCTAAAATGTCCAGTAATTGTTGTGGGTTTTTTGAAGATATTCAAAGCCTTGTCTAAATGTATGTGAATCTTCAATAATAACCTATATTGTCTCTTCTTTTTTCATATTTTGATCAGTGATAAAATGCAAGGGATTAGATTCCTGTGCATATATTGCTTTTGCAAAATAGTGTTTATCAGGTGAAAGATAGTTAAAATGATGTGTGCAAGTCTGGAGTCTTCCAATCTGTGTTTCAGGAGGCTTTTCAGTGCCTTGTTGAGGCACTTCATTTGTTGTAGTTTTATTATCAGCAGTAGGGAGCCCTCTTTAATCCTCTTCTGTCTAGGACTGTTTCAGGTGCTCTTTGGCAATAGACCACTTTATTAGGTCAGCTGGATATGAATTTAAATGTTTAAATTCTGGTTTGAAAAACACATGTGCTCCAAAAGAGCACATTTTTGCAAGAAATAAGATAGCTGGATTTTTGCCTCTCATTACCTTTTGTGTTGCATGTGGAACAATGTTGCCTTTCAGTTGGAAAAATGGATTGTTCCAGCAGAGTGCAGCAAAAGACAAATATTGTAAATATGTTTAGCTTTTCTGTAAAGAGTTGGTACATCGTGAAAAAGGAAGAAAGTAAAAAAGGAGCTCATAATTGATGAAATACCAAATAAATTATGGAGGAACTGTATAAGATGATAGTGGTTTAGTTAAGTTATTTCTGCAGGTTTTTCTTTCTGCAACTCTTGACATATTGGTAGAATTTACTAGGAAAGTAATCATTGAAGAAGTGTTAATGCATAGTCAATAAGCCTGAGATATTTTGAGCATCCTTGGTAAACAGAAGCAGAATTTTGAATTGTAAGTGGTAAGTGCTGCTGGTTGGTAATTTATTTGAGGCTGGACTGTAAGCTCGTGGAGAAGTTCAGATTTTGATTCAGGATTTTTCCTTTTTTCCCATTCTTAAGCTAATAGGCTCCCCTGCCTTTATAATTTTGGTTACTGATGCTTTCAAGGTTTTTTTTTCGCCCTGCTTGATTGCTTATAAGTTAGCAAGCCTTATTTTTTTTTGGCTTTTCTTGTACTGTCACATGCAGAAATCTTTAGCCTTTTGAAGTCTTTATTTTAAATGACGCTATTAGGAAGAGATTATGTATTTACCTTGACACTCAGAAATGTAAATGAGCAGTGTTCAAATACTTGAATGGTTTCTGGATAACGCATATGATTTGAGTCAGTCTTCTAGTTTAATCTTGGGGAAAATTCCCAGTGATGCCATATGACTCTTGCTTGTTCCTTATATGTCTGCATGTTTAAACTTATTTTAAGATATTTTTTTCTTCATATAGGCATGCTTTTGCTGGATGTTAGCAATATAAAAGAATACTGAATAGTCCATGTCAAAGTATAATTTTTATAGCACTAAAACCAGTAATAGTTTTCAGAAGCTGAAGAGAGGAAATTTAGTCTTAAAATATGTTAATGAATATGAGCTATATCTTTAGCTAGGAAAAGTCTGAATATAATATTCAGGGGCCGAAAATTAAAGTGGATATTTGAAATATTTCTTAGGAAATCTCAGAGGAATGTAGGCTTCCCTAAGCCATCTGTTAAAATTAATATCATTTGAATAAAGCCATACATTTTTGCTAATAAGTTTCTGGTGTTGTTCCCATGTCAGACTCTGGATTTAGAGCCCTAAGCAGGCTTATATTTTCACTGTTAGGGTTGCAGCCTGATCCCCTTGTCTTCCTGATCCTGGGTTTCAAAATGCCGTGCACTGCCAAAGTTAAATTGGGAAACGTTCCCGGAGTTCTCAGCTCACTAATCAACATGAGCAGGTCAAATGAGAGACTGAGGGTGAGAGAGTCTGGGAGCCCAATCCAGTCATTTGTGGGCACTGGAAACCCATCATCCCATAGTACACTCTCCCATCTTTGAGTGTATTTCCTTCCCCTCCTGCCACAAGGGGCCCTTTTCTAACACCTTTGCCCAGTGGAAGTGAGGGGTGTTGCATGTTGCACTAGTCTCTTCCTCCTTCTCCTCCTCCTCACTGGCCAGGTGAGGACAATTTCCTAGGGCACAATGAGAGAAGTAACTTGTGGAGAAACTGATGTTACTGTGCTGAAGGCGTATGGATGTTTGTTTGGGAGAGAAATCAAACTAGACTTTAGGAGGCTATCACAGCGTTCCAGTCTGCTGCAACTAACAGTTCCTCAGTTTTCCCATGTACTCTGGTTCTAGCAGCTGGTGGGAACAGCCTCTGATATAGGCTGAACTACATTCTTCTACTATAACCTTGAATCCCTCACATGACAGTAAAAGTAACTTTCTATATAAGTTTAAAATGCCTGGGTATGCTTGTGATCAGAATCTTTAATGTAGTATGAACTAACTATAAATTTCTGGAGTACCTGTCAACTCCATTTAGGCTCAAGGCAACCACTGTATTGGATACTGTGGAAGCACAGAATCAAGTTTTTAAGGGTTTGTTGAGGGTGTTTTTTTTTTTCTTTTTTTCTTAATTCTTCCCTGAAGTACTTAATGTTTCAGTGCACCAAATCCTACACAGGTTTTGAGTCAAACAAAGCTAACATCCTTGGGTAAGGATGAAGGTCAGAGTGATAAGAACATGGAGGTATTTAGGAAAGCTCTTATGAAAATAAAATGATCCCGAGTTCATTTAATAGCTTTTCTAATACTATTTTTTTGTGTAAATTCTTGGATCTGTCTCAATCTGTAGTCTGAAGGGACTTAGTTCCTGACCTTTCCCATACCAGAAAATCTTAACAGAGCAAGAACAGAGCAAGAAACTCTTCCCTGAGCTTTGGAAGGACTTATTTAAAGAAAAACAAATCACAGAATCACTGTGGCCAGCCCTCTCCTCTCTACAACCTATAGAGAGCAATGAGGTCTCCCCTCAGCCTCCTCTTCTCCAGGCTAAACAACCACAGCTCTCTCAGCCGTTCCTCATAGGACCTGTTCTCCAGCCCCTTCACCAGCTTCATTGCTCTTCTCTGGACTCGCTCCAGAGCCTCAACATCTTTCTTGTGGTGAGGGGCCCAGAACTGAACACAATATTCAAGGAGCAGCTTTCCAACCAGACTTCTCCTAGTCTGTAGCTCTGCATAGGGTTGTTGTGCCCCAAGTGCAGGACCCGGCATTTGACCTTGTTAAACCTCATGCCATTGGACTCTGCCCAGCAGTCCAGCCTGTTCAGGTCCCTTTGCAGAGCTTCCCTACCCTCCAGCATATCAACACCTCCACCCAGGTTAGTGACGTCTGCAAACTTGCTAAGGGTGCATTTGATCCCCCTCATCTAGATCATTGATAAAGACATTGAACAGGACTGGACCCAGCACTGAGCCCTGGGGAACCCCACTTGTAACTGGCCTCCAGCTGAATTTAACACCATTCCCCACCACTCTCTGGGCCCGGCCAGCCAACCAGTTTTCCACCCAGGAGGGTGTGTGCTTGCCCAGAAGCTGACAGTTTCCGAAGCAGAATGCTATGGGAAACTGTAGCAACAGCTTTACTGAAGTCCAGGAAGACTACATCCACAGCCTTTCCCTCATCCAAGAGTCTAGTCACTTTGCCATAGAAGGAGATCAGATTAGTTTGGCAAGACCTCCTTTTTGTGAACCCATGTTGACTTGGCCTGATCACCTGGTTCTCTTGCATGTGCTTCATGATAGCACTCAAGATCACCTGTTCCATGACTTTTCCTGGCGCTGACATCAGACTAACAGGCCTGTAGTTTCCTGGGTTCTCCCTCCGAGTGTTCTTGTAGATGGGCACATCAGCTAGCCTCTGGTGTAGTGGAACTTCCCCAGGCAACCAAGACTGCTGGATATTATGGAACCAAGTTTGGCTGCACATCCGCCAGCTCCTTTAATACTCTTGGGTGAATCCTATCTGGTCCCATAGACTTGTGAGTGCCTGATTGGCCAAGCAAATCTCTTAGCACCTCCTCTTGGAACATGGAAGCTTTACTCTGCTCCTTTAGCTCCTGGATATGTACTCACAGGGAACAACTTTCCTTACTATTAAAGAATGAGGCACAGAAGGCATTTAGTACCTCATCCTTTGTCACAGTTTTTCCCTTTGCATCCAGTAAAGACTGATTATTCACCCTGGTCCTCTTTTTACTCATAATGTATTTATAGAAAGATTTTTAACTGTCTTTCACAGAACTGGCCAATGTGAGCTCTGGTTAGGCTTTAGCCCTCCTGATTTTTCCTCTGTATGATCTCACTTCTTCCCTGTAGTCCACCCAAGATGTCTGTCCCTTCTTCTAAAGTTCATAGACATTCCTCTTCTTTTTGATGTCCTTCCAGATCCCTCTGCTCTGTTTTTTGTTTTTTTGGTTTTTTTGGTTTTTTTTTCCCCTGGCGGCTCATTTTCCAGCACATGGGGACAACTTGCTCCTGTACTGCCAGGATTTCCTTCTTGAGGAGGACCCAGCTCTCTTGGACTCCCTCACCCTTAAGGACTGTCTCCCATGGGACTTCATCAACCAACCTTCTGAATAGTCCAAAATGAACGTAGTGGAATACACTTAAGAATCACCGAACAGTAAGAAAACATGATTGTTGGAATAGTCATTCTTGTGACAATGATGATTAATTTTGCTGAGCATGTTATTTGTCTTGATAAACTAAAGAATAATTGGTCAACAAATATAAGCCATAAGGATCACAAAGACAAGTTTAAAACTCTGAATAGTTGGGAACACGTAGCAATGACTAACTTTAGGCCTTTACTATAGTATTCTTTATGTTTACATTTTATTTGTGCTAGGAGTCTGACCACACTCAAGCTGTAACCCTTCTCTGCAGGCAGTCCAGACTTTAAATACCAATCATTGTCTCGAACATCATACAATATAAGACAGTATTTCTCTGTCTTTTTTTTAACATAATGGGTACCTTCATACTGTTTTGATATTATTTATTTATATAGTTCCCCCTGCTGTTAGGAGTTGGAAACAAGAAAAGATACAAACTGACATTCTTAGAATAGGGACAAACAGCATCTTGTTGTTTTACAGAAGCATTACTTTAATGCTATATTGATTTATGTTTTAAAGTTATGACTTCTGGCAGGTCCAGCTGTATACCCACCAATTAAGTGGAATTTCTGTGTAGGTAGGTTTTTTTGTATTTTTAGTTGCTGGTTGCTTTGTGAATACTGCTATGAAGACTGCAGGTAGATCTGAAAGCACAATTTGAAAAACTTGCAGAGTTTATAGGTGGCCAAGATAGAGGTGTCATTGAAAAGCTTCAATAATAATAATAGAACCTGAAGATACATATAAGATTTTTGAATTGGGGCTTTGGGATGATAATTATGCCTTGATAATTATCATGATAGGAGTCGGTAGGTTGGTTCTGAAATTAATGTATGAAGAAGTCTTCAGTCTTTGAGAGCCACTTTGTGTGAGGAGTAGAATGAAGGTTTAACAAGTTCAGCTGATGGGAAGAACGTTATGATAGTGGCTAGAAAGAGCACACTCACTGAGGGTTTTTGGGATGAAGAAAAGAGAAGGTGGAATGATAACTTAAAGAGAATATGATGTGCCTGTGTTTTTTTTTAATGCAGTGATGATACAAACTGCATGTCCCTGCATGCAGAGAAAGAGAAGAGATTCACAGTCCTGGAATACAGAGCTGTCTTTGTGATGATACCAGACCCTTTGCAGCCTTTGTTTTTGCTTTTCCAGGTACTGCAACTAGTTGTGGGTATTTATGGTCTGCATGGATTCTGTTAATAGAGGTTTTGGGCCAGTAGGGAAGGAGATCTGAGCCTTGAATGCATTCATAAAGCCTAGAAGAGTGGTTGGTACTGATTATTTTGGAAAGTAACATTGTGTAGGAAATCAGTTTCTACATACAGTTATCAGTGTGACTGAGAAAGAAGATTGAACTTAGCTTATGCGAGGAACATGTGTGTGAATGGCTGTTGCTGTTTGGTGAGAAAATAAGTTTAGGAAGACTGGGAGCTGTAAGAATATAGCAGGGTTGTACTTTGAAGAAAAGTTGATTAAGATGAAGTGCTGACAAAAGGAACAGAAGCTGAACTTTGAGACAAAATGAGACAAATTATTTTTGCATGTATTACTTCATCTTAGTTTTTTTAAATCCAAGTAACTTGATTCATAGAGACCTAGAAATATTTTAAAAATGAGTAGGTGTTTAGATTTTGTGTGTCCTGATTGGGAGGGGAATGGAAGACGGAGGGGAAGAAAACCCAGCAAGTACAGAAGCTAGTCATGCTTCAAAGTAATAATAAATACTTGGTAAAGATAAAGCAACATTTGTGCTGCCATTACACTTTTGTCATAGTTGATTCTTTTCATCTAGTAAAGATAATAAATGAATAATCGTAAAATATTTGTGTTCGAAAGTTCTTCCTTGGTTTTCATGAAGAGTATTTATTTTCCATCAGTCCATTACAGTGCAACATTGATTGGTACGTGTAATGTATTATTCATACTGCTCTAGTTTCATCCCATTAGCAATGCCAACGTTATGCAGAATTCTACAGTGGTAATCTTGTGTGAAGAGTCTTTGTAAAGTGTCTTGTGCTGTGGTTCAGATCTCATTTCACGTTTAGTGACAAGACAGAGTGAACAACAGCTCCTTATTGATACTACTCAGACATTGTTCCCCCTTCCTGCCCCTGATGCAGTGACAGTTTTGAATGTACTGTGGACCTATAAACAAAATTGTGAAAGGCAGAACTTATATCAGAGCTGGTTTATTTTTAGTTCTTGTATTATGTCTTTGTTTTCCTGCTAGTTCAAGTCTTTAAAAGAGCCAAATAACCAAAGCCATTCCATTGCGAAAAACAACAGAATTAGAACCAGCCTTCAGGTAAAATAGTCTGGTATTTTGGTCCACATGTATGATCCTATGGGTGTAATTTTGATCATATAAGTTGCTATATGTAGAAGTGGTTTAAATATGTGCTAAAGCCAACTACTCAGCATGGTTCAGATAGCTGAAGTTCTGCCTAATGCTAGTACAGAAAAAGGAAAAGTTGTTTCTCATCTGAGTCTTTATTTGCTTCTTCAATATTAGTATAGGATTTTTGTGTGTGTGTGTGTGCAATAGGCCTAGCCCAGTGTCCATAAAATTCAATCTACTCATGCACTGAACGATTTGGACCTGGTCTGGTTAGGTGAATACTTAAGATTTCATTTTTTTTTATCTGAAAACCTGAACTTCTCCATTCCGTATTCTGAGAATACAGGCCATAGAAAACATCAGAATCTCTAGACAGGTGAATGAAGAATAGTTTAAAAAATATCTTTGTTCCCAAATACTTAATATGTGGTATGACAAGGAAATAAAATTAGAAGTTTAAAGATTTTTTTCAAGTGCTTTGCTTTTTTAAAACAGCTGTGTAAATGATGAAGCAATCTCTTCCTGGCATAAATACTTTAAAAAAGCCCCAACCTTTCCATCCTTTAAGGTGGATATGTCATAAAGGAAATATGACTGGTGTCTCTGAAACCATATTTATTTGGAGACTTGGAGAGCCTAAGCAAAGTTAGGAGGGCCATCTGAGATATGGGAGGCTTACAGATCAACCAAATGACTCCTGTGGTTCTGAAAAAATGAGGTGAGGTATGGCAAAAAGTCTCAGGCTTTTAAGGGCTAAATAAGGTAGAATGAAGGTGATTGGACAGGCTGAGGTGCAAAAGGAATAGAATCAGTAGTCAAGGGAGGGTGTACCAAAAGAACAGAAAACAGAAGTTTGAAAGACAAACGATGATGAGGGAAAATGAGTATTTCTGTTTTAAGTGTCTGCTTATTCCAAGAGGCGTGGTTATACTTTGGTCTTTATTGAGGCTAAGGAAAAGATTTGCTCAGCCTTTAGGAGAGTAAGTAGGCTAACATTCTTTAACAGGCTCTGGATGTTCTGAAAGGTACCAGACATATATATATTTTTTTTTTTCTTCTGTGACAGGGAAATGTGCATGATGGAACTTATGTCATTAAAACACTAACCTTTCAGGATTTAAATGAAAATGAGGTAGAGAAAACTCAGTTCTGTACAACAGTGTTATCATATTTTCATTATTATAAAATTTTACCTGAGAGATGGTAAGTAGGTTTTACTATAAAAAACATACGTAAGTTACTGGTTTTGGTGAAAACTTATATATTCAGGCTTTCATTGAATCTGTATTAGTTTTTACAGAATAGGCTTTGATTCATTTTCCTAACATGTTTATGTCAGTTTTTCAGAAATGTGACTGAGTAGACCGAGTGCTTGAAATACTTAATCTTCATTAATTGCAGCTTGCACATATATGTAGTGTCCGACAAGCATAAAAAATTATTTTAAAAGATCTTATCAAAATACTAATTAAAACAGTGTAGGATGAACGTCTTTTCTTGAAAAAAAACAGGGAAGAGGCTTCAGCCAAATGGCCTCAAGATCAGTGAAACCCATCCCTGCTGTATTTCCTCCCCACTTTACCTGATAATATCCAGCACACAGGGGAAAAAGATTTTAACAGTGTCTTGTGTGTTATTTGACCTTCATAAGATTAGTTATATCTGAATGTATTGCTGTGAGTAGGACAGTTGTGGCAAAATAATTTATTCTAGTGAGAGCCAAACATCTGAGTAGTTTATAAAATATTTTTTCTCACTGGCTTGCAGTTATATTCTTTATTGTTTTGGCATTGTAAATTTTGCATTCCTTACTTCATTTAGGTCTGTGTTTGGAGGGTCCCATCCCAGGGTCTTTACATCCTAATGATTAAGAATCTTCAAAGGGATAAAGTACAGTTGGGACCTGGTATCGCATTTCCTAGGGCAGTGCTTTAACCTCTGTGTGAAGGGTCTGATATAAAGATACGTGACTTCAATTAGATGCTGGCCTGGATTTGGCCGTCTGAGTTGTTAGCGGGCAGCAGGAGCTACTGTAGAGCCCCAAGCTACCATAGCCTGGCCAACTACAGTGTGATAAGACAAGCACAATGATAAGAGAATGAGTATAGGCATAAGTTGTTGATTTGCACTGGAAACTGCTGATCAGTTGTGATCCTAGTAAGAAAGGCGGTTGGGCTCTGTAAGGCATCATTTACAATGCCGTTTATTGGAGCTAACACTGTAATCACTGTAGATAGTATTATGTCCCTTTTAGATGTTTGGAACCCCAGGCAGTGTAGCGTCAAATGCACCTCCAACCCACGTGCAGCAACCTGGGCAGACACCATTTGTGGAAGAGATTCTATCGTATGGTTATTCAAACTATTGAAGGGTAGGAAAACAAGAAAAAAACTCTATTGTTTCTGCAGTCAATAGGGAACAATGTTCCCAGGAGACCTTGCTACACTTTCAAGTAAAGACAAGGCCATGCAAGTGGTGTAATTAATGGTGTGGAAGTGGAGATGCCTACAGGCTGCCTCTGTACAATACATAGCTTGAATTTGTTTGTGTCCAAGGGATTTGTGTAGCCCAGCCCAGGCCTGAAGGCCATACTGGGCTTGCAACATAGCACTGTTATATGGATTACACACGCTTCCGTGTGCTGTGGTCTTCAGTCAGGATTGATACAGATGTAAAAGTCAAATGAAGTACAATAAATGAGATGGTTTTTAGGTACTACTCAGCTCAGTCAAAATTAGTGTTTTGTTTTAAAAGTAATTCTATGTAATTAGTACATACATAAACCAGCATCATATTAGATATAAATTAGGTAAAACTCTGGCAGGTGATAAAGTATTAATTATTCCCAGCTCGGGGAAGGTAAAAACTTACTAGTGTAACACAAACTGATTTGCATGGAAACCTTACGAATAGATTTTCAGCAGATACCAAATAACAACAAGGGAATTTACCAGCTAGTATGTAATTCTGGGTTCATTCAGTGAACGGTTGCTTTTTTCTTTCAATTTTAATATGCTCAAGGCCAGATTTTCATTGCTTACTTCAAGCAGCAGTGTGTAGGATGTTTAAGTAGTGGGGAGAAGACTGATGAACAGAAATGTTCAGTTAAACACAAGCATCAGTTTTCCAATGTGGCAATTGATGCTCTGCTCAGAGGCACAAAACAAGTCGTTGTGAGAATTGTTAATAAATAAAAAGCAGTAGAGGACTACGAGAAGAATTGAACTGAGGTGGTCTGTGAAGAGATTTGGGAGTACTTGAACTTTGCTGAAGGCTTGTTATAGCTTATGTTCATGTATTTTTTTTTTCTTGAAGGAAAGGGCGAATATTTTGAAATTATGCTATAGAACCTTATGGGTGAAATAGCAGGAGAAACTGTACTGCACTATCCCTGTTTTTAAAGCTATTGCTGCTACCATATTAGTTGTTCCAGCTCAAGGTTGTTACATTGAAAGCATACTTAAGGATACTTCTCACTGCTTTCATAGCTCTGGTTGTCATCTGAAAAGAGTAGTTATTAACATGTTTTGAGCCTGAATTGGAAGTAATTCTATTACTTCCATTGTACTTTCTTCTACAATTTTATTTTAATTTGTCTTCTAACATTTAGAAATCTAGATGTCTTGGAGCCACTTCTTTCTGGCATCCTGAATGTCTACTGCAGATCTAGCTCCTTCCTTTTCTTTATCTTGCTCTTACTTTTTCTGCTTTCTTATCTTCCACCACATTTAACTAGTCTTCTGCGCTTTTTGTGTTTTCCTTACACACATAACGTCATTCATTATTTTGGAGTTTATTATATCTCTTTTTCAATCAGAAAATGCCAAGTCACTAAGATATTAACTAGTGTTAGCCAGTTTCCAGGTAGTTGTCTGAATGTTCTGTTCAATCATTTTCTATATGGAGCATATGTGAAAATTGGAAAGGTAACCTTTTGAACTTAATCAAAATGAATGTTTCATTTGAAGTATTATTTTCCAGTCTTAATATTTTGCAGTTTTGTTTTGTCTGTGTTGATAGCATGACCATTTCAAAACTCAAACCTTGGAAAATTAAATGGGTAAAAAATGGAACAGCTTTGAAAATTCTAGTGTAATTTTTTAATACCATGTGTTTGCATTAAGATAAAAAGTGCTGAATATTCTGCAAAATGAAAGCATTAAAATCTGCTTGTCTCAGTTAATTATATTTTTCAAGCATTTATGTAGGTATGTTTTTATATTCAATAGAGATACAGAAACCATGTAAAAAGTAATTTCTTCCATTAGAAATAAGGCTGAATCCTTGTTCCCACTCCACTATTCTCAACATAGCATTCCCTTCCCAGCTAAATTCTAAAGGGAATCCAGATGTTTATTTAAATATTCATAACCCAACTACAGTTAGAACTGGGAGGATCATAGATACCTGTGTTCATTTCACACTACATTCATCTTGTAGTTAAAAATGTCGTATTCATTGCGTTCATTTATTTCATTGCAGTGCTAGCAGATGAGCTCTTTGACAGGAAAATGCATTTTTCCCCCCTCTACAAGTAAGGCTTTATGGAAAGGAGGCAGTGGAGCTGTCTCAGAAAATGTAGTGTATTGAGTATTGACCTCAGCTCCACAGAAGCAGCTTTGTGTACTGTATTTAAATATTGTATTCTCAAAGAATTCTGAATTTATTTGTACTTGCCCTAGCCCTGGATGTATCTGGAAAGAGCATAAAACATTTTAAGGAGCCAGTTGCAGCTTTGTAATTAAGGTGGAGCTGAACTACACATTAAAGATGAGGATTTTATTTCATTGTTTGTGGAAAGGACAGAGCTTACTACCTTGCCTGACAGTAAAGTGAGGTGAGAAAAAAATTGAGACCTGCCAAAATTTGTAAACCATCTGGAAAAGACAATTTGTTTGGCAACATTTGCTGGTAAACTTTCTTAAGAATTGTGATCAAAATCTTAAATTTCAAACGTATATTGCCTGGTAAAAGTGGTGAAATGCCAGTCTGTGTAAAATGCTTATATTGGACCTGCATTATCCCTTTGGATAATGAGAATGAGAATCCATGAGAATGCACATGGTTGAGGAGACAAAGTGATGTATTGGATGTATATTAATACAGTAGTACAAGGGACCGTAAAGTAAAAGAAAGTGTGCAGGGGAATATGAAAGCCACCGGACAGGAGATTTCAGGTGCCTTTATAAAGGGTCATAGGAAGATCCAAAGTACAGTGGGAATCTAGGGTCAAAGGGAGAAAAGGAATGTACATCCTAGCTGTTCTGAGGAAATAAAGCATCAATTGAGCTTCCCAAAATGGTACTGCATGCTTCTGCTTTTCTTCTTACTACTGAAAAATTAGTTTAAGTCCCAATGAATCTGTCTTTTAAAGCCTTAAAAGAAAAGGAAAAGTAGGGAAGTACGATTGATAATACTGGACTATAAAATAACTTGAAGTCAGCAAAGATTATGTAGATTATTATATGATATTGCTGAAGTCCTGGCACTACTCTGTTCTTCACTTATTTAAAGGTGTACTCCTGCACATTTCACTATAGCTTTTAATAAATTACGTGTTCAAGAGTATAAAATGGAAATTTTTAGCAAATGAGATCAGGAGCATTAGATGAAAGTAACAAACTGAGTGGGCATGCTTCTTATGGAATGTTGGAACATTTTCCCTGAAAGATTAGGTACATCTTCCATCCTTACTCATGCATTCCTTTTGCAATATGGTACTTACCTAGATATCTCTACTGGCAGTCACTACTTTTCCACCTAGATTCAGATGATGATGAATGATCATAAAACATATTTGCATTCTCAGCTTATAGCAGTGGCTTTTTAATAACACTGTAGTAATACATTCATAGACTCATAGAATCACTACGTTGGAAAAAGCATCTTGGATCATCGAGTCAAACCATTCCTATCTGCCACTAAACCTTGTCCCCGAGCACCACGTCTACCTGTCCTGTAAATACCTCCAGGGATGGTGACTCACCTACCTCCCTGGGCAGCCTGTGCCAGTGCCCGATGACCCTTTCTGTGAAATTTTTTTCCTGATATCCAGTCTAAATGTCCCATGGCGCAGCTTGAGGCCATTCACATTTGGCTTATCCCCTGTCACTTGGGAGAAGAGATGAGCACCCTCCTCTCTATTCTTTGAGTATAAGTTGCTTTCTGTGTGTCCAGCTTTATTTGGAAGACAAGTAGTTGCAAGCAAGCAGTATGTGCTGTTATTATCTGAAAGAGCTAGGCAGGTATTTGAAAATACTGATTTATTTCATTCATTTCAAAGCACTGGGAAAATATTTGAATGTACTTGGTGTTTGCTAGTTTGAGTTTACCAGAGTGAATGATATGTGGAGGAAGACTCGGTTGTGGTGGAACAGAAATAAAAGTCTTTAAATGCCTTGAAAGGAACAGGGGTTCATGAGCATGAAAGAAGTTCAGTCCCATCAGGTTATCCCATTGGAGAATTGGCCCCTGGGAGAAAGCACACCCAGGAAGTTGTGCAGCTCAGCAGCTGCAGGATTGAATCATTTTGTATGATTCAAAACTTGCTTTTTTGTTTCCTGCAGTGAACGATTATAATGGGAAGTACTGGTCATTGGGGATAAATGTTAAATCAGTCTTCAGGCCTCCTGCCATGTTTTCTGATGCTTGGGCCATCTTATTTATAAACCCAGAAGAGTTTAGTAATTATTAGAATAATTGTAAGTAATTTATAGAGTTCTAGTTATTTTGTTGAGTACCGTCATTGGAAGCACAATGAAGCCTTTAAGTAACGTCCAGTCCATGTATAAAGCTGTCTTGTGGCTGCTAAATTTTCACATTATACTGAAGTTGGATATAAACACTCCTTTTATAACTTACATGTCACTGAAGTACGCAGATGTCTTGGCTCTGAAAGCACATTTATGAAACGAGTGCACTATTGGATTTGTGCCAGAATTGAGACTCAGTAGTTTGAGGAGGAGTCCTAATACCTCTCAGGATGGGAGGTCAGCTGAATAAGTGGGCCTCCCTTGTTCTGGCAGCAAAATACTAGTCCTTGGAGAGTGTGCTCCTTACATATTAGTTGCATTATGCTACAGTTCACTTCTGAAAATCTGTATTATAACACTGCTTTGGCACTTGTTGAAAAGGGACAGTTCTGTTTAGTGTAGGTGGTGTGCCCTGTTAAATCGGAAAATAAGAAAGAAAAAATAATAAGGAAAATTGTATAATTTTTGGCTTATTTTCACAACAGTTTTTGTAGAATCATAGAATAACCAGGCTGGAAGAGACCCACTGGATCGAGTCCAACCATTCCTATTCAAGCACTAAACCATGCCCTGCATAGGAAATACATGTATTCCTCATTTTTTTAATGTAGCTGATATATGGATGTAGATTAGTGTGTATTATATTATACAGAATGTGCATATATATTTGTGTGTGTATATATATATAAACCAGAAGTTATAAAGGTAACTGTAGAATACCTCTAGCAGCACAAATCTGGTTTGATTTCTAGAATATTTCAGATGTTTTACATGTGAATGAAGCTGGTGGGATAGCCATGCCTTCATGGCCAATGGAGTCATGGCTGCACGCCATCCAAGTTGGATATTGTACTTTCTTCTGTTTGGACCTAATATATTACATAATTTGGCAGAATGTGGTGGAACAGATTTCTTTTTTGGATAATTTACATCGTAATTTTTATCTGTCATTTGAGACTGAGGTGTGAGATTCTAGTTCTTTAGCACATGAGGAATTGATGGCAAAGCTGAGCCCAGAGCTGAAGCACTTGTTTTTCAACACTAAACCATTTTCTTCCTATGGTTACAGTGATGAGATGTGAGCTAAAATTAAGGTTGCAATCATGTGTATTTTGCATCTCAACATTAGATCTGTTGGGCAAAATCCTTGGCTTTGCAACAGTACTGTCTCAGAATCAGAAATGATCCTGTGAGAATTCTTCTTTTGGTAGATATTGTCTACAGATTTATTGAAGGCTGGTATGAATTTGTTCTGGTGGTGCTGCAGTTCTAATTTCAGGGTGTGAAGTGCTGTGCCTAGGCTTTCAGGGTTAGCATAGTGCTAAGAACACTTCAGTAAAATTTCTGGTCTAGAGCTGACTTGTACCTGATTTGTTCATGTAGTGGCTAGAGAATCCTGTACTCACCCTCTTGGATTTGTTTTAGATTCTTCTGGGAGGTTATAGAAATAACAGTTGCTAATGAGACGCCTATATAGGGAGAGACTAAATAAATTGGGACTAGCTGCGTGATTCTTGTGGCTTCAGATAATGAAGTATAAGTGGCTCAGTTCACTTCTGCTGAAGGGTAGCATAATGCACTAATTGCACAAAGCTCAGCTGCATCGCAAAACAGAACCCTTAATTTCTTTTGTATTATTCCAAGGTATTGGTGCTATTTTTCCAAGCTATAATGTAGTAAGCTACACATGCTCACATTTATAGATCATGTGTGAAATTCCTTTTAAAGAAATAATGTTTTTTTCACAGAAGTTATTATGGGCTTTTTTAATTTACCATGATTTATGAAAAAAAAAAATTGCTTTAGGTATTTGTGCTTGTAACTAGCAAAGAGTAAGATAAAGGGTTTTGTTTAAAATTCTTTGTGCATTGTCCACTTCAGGAATACTTAGTGTAATTCTTGGAGACAGATAGCAAAACAATTATCTCCTGGCTTTTGTAATACTGTGCGGTTAACCTGTGTAAGTAAGAGATATAAGTCATGTCCCCCCAACTCATTAATCTAAAATGCAAATATCTGTTCTATCTTTTTTCACATAAATTTTGCCTAACGACAGTACAACAAATTATCCCGAGGTATTAGAAGGAAAATCTAGAGGGAAATGCTGCATATGGAAAGGCATGGAAATGATTAATGTTAGTAAATAACCTTTCATTTTAATATTTAGTTCTTTCATGGTAACTTACTTCAGCAAAACAGAGCAATGCTTTCAATTTTGTAAAAGGTTTATTTTATGTGTATATACACACACAGTTACTGTTTATGCATTGCACTGTGCTGTGGTGGGTTTTTCTTTGCAACAGCAAGATACTATTACATTGTTTTCAGATTTTGATTTGCTGTAGTGCTGAGATACTTATCTGCAGATCTGCTGCATAAGTAGATATATCGTACTCTGTTATACACTTAGTTATTTTTGCCTAAATGCAATAGTTAGTTATCTTTCCTTCTGTTGCATAGGAACGTTTTTAAACCTTACATTTTTCAGAATTGTTTGAAAGTTGAATCCTGTTCTTTAGTTGGCCCTCATGATCTGGTGTTTTGTGTTAGTGTCTGGGTAGATTTTTTTTCTTCTCTGTGATTTTTTTTCTTCTCACGTGCTGTATGTGATTAATGAAAATGTGAAACACAGTATTCAGGACAGGCCCGTTTAGTTTCCTACTGGATTCTCCCTTACATTTACAGAATTTAGTGATAATCTCTGAGAACGCTTCCAAGTGACATTTATTACTGGAATTTTCTTCCCCAAGTGGTGCATTCCTCAAGGTTTACTGATTCCCATGGTTTCTGAAAGTGCAGTTATCATCCTATAATTAGAGCTGCCAAACCAAAATTAAGTGCGAGTTATTTCCCCCTTCTTTTAATGTTACATAGTAGCTACCAGAAAACAAGGTGAAATGTTTTCCCTAATATTGAGGTCAGAGTTGCAAGAGGAAAACAATATTGTTCAGATGCTCAGTGGTAGATTTAAAATCATGTATTTTGAGCTATTAAATAGGTCTTACAAAATAGAGTCTACATCCTTGCTGTAGTAACCTGTTTTAAAAGATAGTAGTGGTAGACATTCGTGTCTAATAATTTTGAAAGATGCAGTGTCTGGAGGTTAGGGTTAAGGACAAGCACAAGTGGACTTCTTCAGTCAAGGTGAGAACTTGACAAAGAATCTTTAGTCTGTAATTTAAATTTCAAATAACAAATATTTTTTCTGAAATCAGAGATCCTCAATTTTTATTTTAGCCTTTGATGTACAATGGTGAGGTAGAATAAGCTGAACTAATGCATAGTGCATTGATATATGCTGCAGTGGTGCCTATACTGGCATTAAAGTTGCTACTCTCAGGCTACCCTTTGTGTGTTAGTCCAGGTTTTATATAATAGAGACTCTACTGAAGGGGACAGAGAGTCTGATATGTGGAACAGACCCCTCTCATGGGGAAGTCTGCTGCCTCCCAGGAGCCCAGGTAAGGGATGTGGCCAGTAAACTTCCCAGCCTGGTGAGATGTACAGTCTATTACCCATTACTGCTGCTCCATGTGGAAGGAGATGAAGCAGCAGTACGAAGCCTAAGGGGGATTAAAAGAGATTTTAGGGCCTTGGGATGGATACTGAGGGAATCTGGGGCCCAGGTGATTTTTTTTCTTCCCTCCTTCCAGTTACAGGTGGCGACACAGCACAGCTCAGGCAGGTCCAGTCAGTTAATACATGGTTCTGTGGCTGGTGTCACCACAATAACTTTGAGGGTTTTGTTAATGGGACGGCCTACACGGCACTGGGATTACAAGTATCAGATGGGAGCTACCTTTCTCAGAAGGGAAGGAGGGTCTTTGCCCAGGAGCTTGTGGGGATTGTAGACAGGGTTTTAAACTAGGTATGAAAGTGGGGGGAAGATAACATCAGGCTAGCCTGTAACAAGGGGTGGGAGGACAGTTGTCAGGGGTCAGGTGTCAGGAAGGATACTTCTCTGAAACACCTTCTGGATAATAAGTATCCACTAGGAAGGTGATGCAGCTGGCAACCCAGCTGAAGTGCCTTTACAAAAGTGCATGGAGCCTGGGCAGAAGGAGCCTCACATCTGTGCCTGGGAAGATCATGGAACAGATCTTCCTAGAAGCTCTGCTAAAGCACATGGAGGACATGGAGGTGATTAATGGCAGCCAGCATGGCTTCACCACGGGCAAATCCTGTATGATCAATTTAGTGGCTCTTTATGATGGGGTAACCGCAGCAGTGGACAGATGGATGTGATCTATCTAGACTTCTGTAAAGCCTTTGACACAGTCCCCCGCAACATCCTTCTGGTTACTTTGATATAGTTTTTCATAAATGCATAATTATCCTTAGCTTTTCAAAAAGGCTATGAAGGCAATAGGACCAGCCAGTTTTAGTCACCCTTACTTTATTTGGACACAGACATGTAAATTTTCTAGTTTGTCTAGAGAGGAGAAGCAGATCTGTTAAAAGTACTCATACTTCCATAAAAGTAAATTTCTTTAAAGAATTTTCCTGTCTTTTGATAGTATCAAAACTCAAGCAGAAATTTTTCATTTCAAGCTTAATATATGAGGTAATTTTTTTTTGTAATTTGACTACTATTATAAAATACTTTGGAAACACACCAGGGAATTGTCATGTATATACTATTGAGAATACACTGTAGTATTAATTCACCTTAATCCTTTTGATGATTTACTTTATCATGTGCTTTTAAGAAATAGCCTTGAAATAGTTTTCTCAGGTTTTAAAAAAAATTAAGAATCTAAATGTAAATATTTGTAATAAATTTTTAAATCAATAGAGTGTCATAATAGTTAGTAATGTTGAATGTGCCATCCTCAAGTCCAACTGTGACCTTGCTTAAAACTTGAGAAAAGCATTAGCTACTACATTTAGAACTTGCCTCTTAAAATGTAGCACCAGAAAAAGGACCAATCTAGCTTGTTAGAGGCATATCAAGAAGGCTATGCCTTCTATTTTGTTGATATAGGCTCTGAAATGCTTGTTTCACACAGAATTACCCTCGTTGGTGGAGTATGGAGTTACAAACCCTGTGTCATAGTGTCTTTAAAGAGAGACTACAGCACTCTCTCAAAAAGAGCTTGTGGGGATGGTATGCCAGAGTATGTCTTTAAAGTCCTCTAGAGCATGTTGAGATCCTGACAGCTGGGATTACTTGCATGCTTTGTGTGCTGTGGAGCAGCTCACGGGCTCTTTGTGAGGCAGTCCAGCAGGTACAAGGCAGAGCATTCTATTCTCACTGGGGTGGTAGAGACTAATAGGGAAGCTCACAGGCACAGAGCTGGCTTTGCTGCTTTGAGGTGTCTGATACTGGAGATAGTGATGTAGGAAATTAACCCTATTTTGGCTTAGATGATATGCTTACTTTGTGTTAGCAGAAAGCAAACATCTGCTTAGTAACCACGATGTGGTCCAGTACAACTAAAACTGTGCCGATAACATACCATCAGTTTTCATGGTGTTCTTTCTAGGTGCTGTTATCTCCAGTTACTCAACACAATCAAAAGAAGAGATGACTAATAAAAATGAGAATCTATGGTGAAAAATGTCGGATGAATAATTTGTTTTGTAATTTGTACTGGTTTCAAAGTACTGACCTCAGCCCATTGATCCAGCCTGTCCAGATCCCTCAACGCTCCCTTGCATTTTGTTGTGTTCTGCAAACTTACTGAGGGTGCACCCGATTCCCTTGTCCATAGTGTTGATAATGATATTAAAAAGAACTGGTCCTAACACTTAGCCCTCAGAAACACTGCTTGTGACTAGCTAGATTTAGTTCTGTTCACCACAATCATATTATTTGAAGGAACAGATACATTGACATTTTGCTTTTTTATTATTTCTTAGAATTGGTTAAAAATTTTCAGCAAAACCTATGAAGTATAAATCTGTGCAAAAAAATTGCAGCCCCAGATTTGGCAAAATTGCTGTTGATGACAAAAGGCTTGTTCTAGTACTCTGAGTAATTTTCAAGGTAGGATATTTTCTTCACTGTGTGCTGACGTGTTCGTTTATCTTTTGCTATTTAAGAGAGGTTCCTCTATAAATTTGTATGACATCATCAGTGAATCAATGACAAGTGCCATACACTTTGGGAGTTAATAACTTGCCTCATTCATTCTTAGGTTTTGAGGGTGTATTTGTGTTAACTAAGCTAGTGGCACTATTTCTTCAGGAGGAAAACCTGAAAACTGTTCCTGTCTCTTTCCCTGTATTCACACACTGTTTTTAAACACTTTACATAAGTAGTCAGACTAAAGGTTGCAATTAATTGTCCACAACAATGGAATGCTAGTCTGGTGTAACCCAAATGAGTTGCACTGAATTTGGTGTGGAGCATAAAAGAATGTGAAGTCACTTTTAATAATATGTCCTGATTTGTAAACAGGTGTTTGCCCAAGGGGAACACACCAGAGTTACTTTGCAAGCATTATGGCAGAGTGATTCACTGGAATATGTGAATGTTTCTAATCCTTCCCTCACCCAAAATATATTATGTCAATCCTTTTAGCAGTTCATGTTCAGTGAGGTATTGCTTGCAGCAGTGGAAGAGATTGGATTCCAGAAATTATGGCTCTCTTTTTATCTATTAACCCATCTAATGAATGGTGTTCTAAAATTTGATTGGCAGCTTGTTTTCCTATCTTAATTAAATTGATCCTTCACCCCCAGTGTCTTTGAAGAACAGAGCCTTTGTTAAAGATGTCAAGTTAGTCTTTTATTGTTTGTTTCCATGGGGAGCGGAGCTTGTTGACAAGCTAAGATAAAGGTGTGGAATCAAGAATATACTTGTTAAAAATACTCACTAAAAAGGTCGTAATAGTACTAACTAGGACAAAGATGAAAATGTGCTCAGTGACATTATGTTCTTCTGCTCCTGAGATGCAGAGAGTGTGTAACATTTCTACTAAATTAAATTCTTTACCTGAGATAAAGATTAAAAAAATGTCATGAAGTCTGTTCTGAAATTATGAATGCATAGAGAAAAGGCTTCAGTAAAAGAATTTACTGTTTCTTTGGTAGTACAGGGGCAACCTTTGCTTAATTTCCATTGAAGGGTAAATATCAAATGAACATGGTAGAAAAATAGTATAGTTGTTAAAGAGAAAAATGTTGATGGTGAAACAGTTGATAAAGATTCTGTTTGTTAAAAGATTTGATTTTAAATTAAGTGGGGATTAGAAACAAATTATTTTAAAGTCACCAGTTGTGAGTTATTAGACTGATGTCCTGCAATTTGCATTTTAATGTACAGTAGTAGAAATTACTTTCTTGAACTATTTCAAGGCTTTATTTGCATGTACCTTTGACTTCAGAAGCCAGAGTGCACAATGTACTATTTCATGTTCACTGATGTTTCTCATGTGATGTATTGGTGTTCCTCAGAACAAGGTGGCTGTAAAAAGTTTGTCAGTTTAATGCAACTAAATTTTCACTTCCTTGAAGAAGACATTGGACTCGATAATCTGGTGGGCCTTTTCAAACCTGATGATTCTATGATTCATAGAAAAGTCATCTTATGCTGGTAAGAATGTATTTACCATTCACATTAACCTCATGGTCCTGGAGGACCATTTCTCGCAAAATCATCCTTTTTCTAAGATATTGCACAGATTCTTACATGTTTGCAAAAAAACCTCTTTGCTGCACACTTAATGTCATGAAGAGTTGTACTTTAGCCTATAGTGGTGCACATTTTGTGCTTTATACTTTGGATATATTTTATGCATTCTATGCATTTTAAAATGAACTTGTTCTTTGTAATTAAGCTTGTATGCAAAATTTTTGATAAGGAGCTGATGCTACTTATGGAAACAGTCCTAAACCTCCCCTTAAGTCTTAGTGCAATAGTGTATATATATGACAATTAAATTAACTTAAGCAAAATCAAAGTATATGTTTTAGTAACAGAAGACCGTTATTTAAGACTTACAAAGCATAACAAACCAGAGTAGAAATTAGCCAGATGAAAGATTCAGATAAAGACCTTTCAACTACTGGCTTTTCTTGCTACCCATGTGCTATTGGCACATGGCACCATGGGTTAATGTATTAGCTTTTCAATTATGGGGTAGAATGTATTTGTTTTGACAGGTATATTGATGCTTACTGTCAGATCACCAGTTACTTGAACATCAATAAAAGTAATAGGATATAAAATTCCTAAAAATGAGTAGCAGTAGGACCAGACAGAGAAGTCTCGTGTTTTGCCTGAGAGTTGCTCAAATTAAATGCTAATTGCTTTCTTGAGAGGATAGTTTTCAGCAGTGAAGATGTGTCCATAAAAATATAACTTTTTGTATTGTATACAGACTATATATATATTCTCCATATGGAGAGAATTTGTATATTCTCTGTCTCTCAACGTATCCTATTACAAATATCCTATACGGTGTTCCCCCTAGCTGTGGAGAATTAGAACCCAGAAATCCTTCGTGGCTGAATCCTACAAATCTTAACTCCCATGACAAATCCTCAGTCCCAGCCAATTTAGAGGGCTGAGCAATGCTGTGTTATTGTGGAACAGAACTGCCTGCATGCTTCCAGTTTACGTAAAGCTTTTGCAATACAGGCAGAGGTCTGAATAATGTAAAATGTAGTGGAAAGTTTCCTTACAGCTACTGAAGACCTTGCCTTATAGTACAATCTTCTTGTAGCAAATTGAAACATCATCATTGTAGTCATAAATGCCACTGGTGCTTTCTAACACATTTCACGGTGTGTTTACATACTAAAATATCTGTGTACATACTGAGATAGTTTTTTCATCATATGAAATCTAAGAACACACTGCTAATAAAATCTACATTACCTGTGTATGTAAACTGAGTTCTTTAAAAAACGAATTGTAAATAACTGTATTGGTTTAAACTAAAGCAGATTTCCAATATTTTGCTTATTGAACTTTTGTCATTAAATGTTCTCAAAACGGAGACAAATGGAGGGAAAAAGAAATTATAGTATTAACAGCTATTGCAGTTGTCATAATTACATTTGTGACACAGATTAAAGGAAAAGCTCTAAGAGTAAGTTTAGTGCAGGTGTGGGTTTTCTTTCCTGCAGTTATTGTATGTGTCTTGAAGCAGTATCAGTCAGATTGAGAACAGAAGATAGGAACAAAAGATCACAGCACAATAGGAAAGAAATCTGCTTGATCCCCTGCCTATTTAAGTTAATTAGTTAATAGCATATTTTTCCTCCAGCTTTATTCTGATGGGTTTGAAATGTATGTATAAGGGTCAGTATGAGGCGGCTGTTCCACAAATAGTGATGTTGGAGTATGGTTTTGCATTTAAATCTTCAATAATCTATAAAGCTCTGCTTAACTGAGGCTGGTACATTCATATTGAACACTTTTTTTCCATTAGAAGTGTTATCTTATTCATCTTTTCCTTTCCCCCTAAATATGGCGTGACTTAGTAACTTCAAGAAGCAGAAATACTGAGTATATGTTCTTCATTGATCTAAAGGGAAAAGTTGTGTTCCTATCAAATGATGTAATAGTTGCCAGTAGTCACTAAGGAGAATATTAAACAATACTATAAACCTCTTAAAATCTGCAGTTTAGCTCATATGTAAAAATTTTAAAGGTTTGAAGAATTACCTGTGCAAGTGAGTTTAATAAGAAGCGCCAAAGCAGGGCAGTTCCGGAGGACTAGGTAAAGCGGATGTTCAAATTAATTAAAAGATGTCTGAAGTAATGGTAATGTTTTTGGGCTGACATTAATGCTAGGTAAAATAATGGAATGATTGAAATAGAATTTTGTTAGGAACTTATGTGGGAGTATAGTATAATCAATAATAATTGATTCAAATTTATGGAAAGGTACAGGATTTTTATTTACATTCCTTTAATTTTAGTTTAAATTTAATTTAAATTATTTTTTTTTAAACAGTATTTAGTTTAAATTATTCAAAAGACATTGATTATATACTATTAAATTTTATTATGCAATGGTTAAGTAAAAAGCTGCATATTCAGGATTTTGTTTTGTAACTACCATTACTGATAACTCTGTGTAGTTTGCTCCCATTTCTACTAGTTGTGGATATTATTTTGCAATATCACCGCAAAAGGACAGGGAAGATTGAGGGTACCTGAAGATAAAGGAGAGGGTGCTAAAATGACACTGGTTTCCAAAGAGCTTTTGGATGGATTACAGATTCAAGTAATACCTTTTTGCAGAATCTTTTGGTATGTCGTCCATGAAAAATCATCATGAAAGCTAAAAGAAAATAATATCTTGACATTCTGTCATACATAAAGTATGCTTCTAATCTACAATTAGAAGTTACATCGAGTGACCAAAAAACATCACCTTTGCAATATTTTCATATATTGATAATAAATAAATTGAGAAATACCTGGTTGAAATATGTTGAAAATTGGAACATATCTGAAGAGAAAACAAGTGATTATGAGGAATAAGACTGTTAAATGAGGCAACAGCTGAAGTGAGATAGGCACTGGCTGATATAATATGTAGAAAAACAGATAAGAGGAGCACTCACTAAATGAAAGAGGGTAGTTCCCACTTAGCAGGGATAATTACTGTCAGAAGTGCCTCTTGCTGTTTTAAAAGAGATTTTGTCCATCAGTGCTCTGATAATAACTCTTGATAACTGCAGTGATCTTCAAATGTTGAAAATTATAAATATTACCTTCAGGAGAAAGAATTTTTTCATTTAATATGGAGATGCTTTTTATGAAGTGAATCATTACATTGGCGTGAATCATTACATTGGCGTAACTGATAAAGTTCAGGGCAGTTTCAGTGTTTCTCTGAATATTGTTATGAGTCATGGCAGCTGAACATGTTTTATCCATAAGCAGAAAACGGCTATTTGAGAATGGGAATATGTATATAGATAAAATAATAAATATAATAAATAATAAAAAATAATATAATTATATGATTAAGACTTGGAATTATGAATTGGAGCAAATGTATTTTGCTAGCTAATTTACATATTGTATTAGATTTTTCCATGTGTAAAATCTCAGTTATGCTGAAGTCAGTGACAAAGCTTTCTTTGACTTCAGGGAAGTTGCTGGCTTTATTAATGTAGAGTCAATTGAGTCAATTTATTTTTTTTTAGTTGGTCATTATTTAATTTTTAAAAATTTACTGTAGAACAACTGTGGAGAGAAAAATCCATGGCTTAGGTTTATGGGAAAAAAAGAGACTATGAAGTTTGACCTACATATACTCTAATAAATTTATTTAAAATTAATTAATATTGCAGTGCTCTGGACGTACTAGAAAAGATAACTGCAGGATATAACGATTTTGGATTTTTTCTGAGCTTGTGGTTAATTTTACCTTAATCTTAACCCCATCAGTGAGATTTTCTGAAGCAATAACTTACTAATGAACATACAAGACATTTGGGTGTAGCTTGACACGTAGCAACATGGTGACCCATGTTTACCAGAGGCATGTAAAGTGTATTCTGAACTACAGGGTTTAAGTCTTGTTAATACTTTTTTTTTTATTATAGTACAGATACACATTGTAATTGAGTCTACAACATGCAATATTCTGCTTCAAAACTCGCTTACTATGTGATTTTGGTCTGTGATAAAGCTTCAAGTTAAAACACAGAATGACCATTTTTACTAATATCATTTGCCTCCCTTGCAAAATACTCCTTTACCCATATTTTTTTTTTTAGTACTAGGGCATAGCAAATGTAGAACAACTTAGAATAACTTCAATATGTTTACATGCTGTCCTTATTCACATGTCAGTTGAATTTTGTTTTCTGTGGGTGAGACTTAAAGATTCCAAACAACTCTCATATAAATCTTTTCTTAAGCATGATGTTTTAACCACCTGAACCCCAAGAAATGATACTTGTTTGCTTTGGGTTTATGTTGATCATTTTTAAACTGTATTTTGTTTTAAACAGAAATATGTGGTATATAGATTTAAGTTGGAATGACTTATTTCAGTGGGAAAAGAAATATTCTGAAACATTTCAAGGTAAAGCTTTAAGTTTACGCATAGCCAGAATTATTTAACTTTCGAGCTGAATCCAAAACCAAATGTACTAAAATTTTGTTCTTAAGGGAACTAAAATGTCTGTGGTTAATTTAGATTGGACCACTTTTTTGGCTGCTTTTGCAGATTTAAAATATGTTAGTATTCACAGTTAAGGGAAGTGCTGAGAATTTTGTGTCTTTATTATTATACCAGTATGTGGAAGAAAAAGTTGTGGTGAGTAACAGTATGTAATGTGCTTTGAACTGTTCAGTCACTCCTGTTCTCCGTTTTCAGTTTACTCTGAGCATTATGCTTTTGCTGTCAGACGAAAACTTGACTCTGAGAATGCATGCCTTGATGCGTAAACATCTCAAAAGACACCTGTTATCCTTCAGGGAATATTGAAGAGTGGATAAAGAGAGGAAGGATAGACTCCTGAAGTACGAGACAGGCAATCTCACTTAAACAGGAGTTTTGGAAAGTGGAACCTAACAATATATATCATAGAATCATAGAATAATCAGGCTGGAAGAGACCCACTGAATCATCAAGTCCAACCATTCCTATCAAACACTAAACCATGTGCCTCAGGACCTTGTCTACCCGTGCCTTAAACACCTCCAGGGAAGGTGAATCAACCACCTCCCTGGGCAGCCTGTTCCAATGCCCAGTGACCCTTTCCATGAAAAACTTCCTCCTAATCTCTAGCCTAAATCTCCCCTGATGGAGCTTGAGGCCATTCCCTCTTGTCCTGTCCCCTGTCACTTGGGAGAAGAGTCCAGCACCCTCCTCTCTACAACCTCCTTTCAGGTAGTTGTAGAGAGCAATGAGGTCTCCTCTCCGCCTCCTCTTCTCCAGGCTAAACAACCCCAGCTCTCTCATCCACTTCTCATAAGGCCTGTTCTCCAGCCCCTTCACCAGCCTTGTCACTCTTCTCTGGACTCGCTCCAGAGCCTCAACATCCTTCTTGTGGTGAGGGGCCCAGAACTGGACACAGTATTCAAGGAGTGGCCTCACCAGTGCTGAGTACAGAGGGAGAATAACCTCCCTGGACCTACTGGTCACACCATTTCTGATACAAGCCAGGATGCCATTGGCCTTCTTGGCCACCTGGGCACACTGCTGGCTCATGTTCAGTCGGCTGTCGACCAACACCCTCAGGTCCCTCTCCTCCTGGCAGTTTTCCAGCCAGACTTCCCCTAGTCTGTAGCTCTGCATAGGGTTGTTGTGCCCCAAGTGCATGACCCGGCATTTGGCCGTGTTAAACCTCATGCCTACATATGTTTTATTAAGGATAGTAAAAATTAAAATTTGTAATGTCCTCCAAATTTTACAGCTGTTTTTAATGAAGAAGAAAGTTGAACTGATATAAAGGAGGGATAAATTTCATAGCGGTCCTGATGTATGATATGGTGAGGCACAACAATAATGACTTTACTTGAATACTTTAGCTAATAGCAGAATCTTGCTTGAAGTACATTATTCAGTTGCTTATTTCAGTAAAGTTAAAGGGAAGGCCTTTATTGATAATGAAGATTGACTCTAATGAGATGATTTGATACTATTCCTCATATGTTTTTTTACAGTGTTTACTGTTAAAGGTCATACATGCATATCTCTTGAATGGGCGGGGTTTGCTTTGTTGTGCTGTATGTAAACAAGATTCACAGAAGTGGTTTTCATTTATAGAACTTAAAATTCCTGAAACTTCTGTAGTTTAAAATAAAAAGGCAATATTGCCTCCAGAGTTTACCGAGGAAATTAAGGGGGAACTAGCCACTTCATCTTAGAATTTGTCTTTGTGGATCTCAGTGTTTTAAGTGATTATGTTCTTGTATATTCTCCAAAATAAAAAGGAAGGCTGCATGTATTCCTAGTTCTTCATAGTTTCTTTGCTGTGAGAGTATTTATTCCTCCAGTTCCTTCAACAGTAAGCTTTGCAAATGAGTTGTTTCCTTTGGGAAGTGATTTTTCTTTTATAATTTCCCTCACAAATTTTCCATTTAGAAAAGAACATAATGTTTGGTTCTTATTCTCGTTTCACAGCAGGTTCTCTTTAGTACTTCTTCCTGCAGGAATGGTGCTCAGTAATTTTCTCCAGTCCTGTCACTTTACAACACACCAGCTGTCTGCTTTCATACGTGATCGATGGAGCTCAGTTAGTTATTGCTGCACCTGATACAGATTTTATCAGTTTTTATAAATTTTCATCATGAACTTTCACAAGTGGCTCAGCATCAGACTGAGGGCATTGCTTACGTGGAACCTGGCTGTGCAGTCTGAGTTCAGTCAAGTGCACCTGCAAAGCGGATCTCAAATGCCATCCTTCTCTATGGGCTCCTAAGCAGACCTGGAGGCATTTTTAATAACACTGGAGGCAAGAACTGGAGGTAGTCCTGAAAAAGTCTGGACATTCTATTTATGAATGTGAGTGAAAGCAGAGAAATATTTTCCTTAGGTTCCTAGCTTTTTATTCGTGTTAAATTCTGCTATCATTGATAACAAATGCTTTTTTACCCCCCAGCAGATGCTAAGGAAAGAGATGTTTGCTACTCTCTCAGTGGATATAATTCTATAATTTAGGTCATGTTTCTGAGCTCCACCAACTTGAAACATCAAAGTGAATTTGTTCTGATATTTGGCCAGCTTATTTAGTCATCTCTCTAGACAAAATGGTTATCTGGATTTTTGGTCTGCAGTATGGTTTGAATGTACACTACCCAGATGTGTTTTCCTAACTTTGATGCAATAGAATAAAACAAGCATAAATACCCTTTTGAATACGACTTGTTATGACCAGTAATGGGTGAAATTAAGTTAAAACTATTAAATTTGATGGAACTAGGGCATGAACTTCGGCTTTATTACATCAGGGGAACAAGGCAAGTGTTTAAACTGAGCTTTTTTGAAAGGAAAATCTTTTCTTATCAGAAAGCTTATCTCAGCTAAAATCAGTAAGAGCATTTGTTACTAATTTGGTAGGGTGTGTTTGCATGTGGTTATATATTAGTGTTGAAAAATGAGCTCTTTCCTGTTCTTTATAATTAAAGGTACTAGTTGTTAATCCACATCTCATGCAGTAGAACCATCTATAAATTTCTGCTCAGATAATGAGGAAGCTTTTCTAGATTTAAAGCAGAGGAAGATACATGGTTAATTATCAAATTTTAGACACTGAAGTATACCTGACACTTGCTGTATCTTTCCTCTGCTTTCCTTCAAGCAGTGAGAGTGGGAATCTTAGTCTAGCCTAGTCTTTATACATCTTGTCCTATCCCTCCATAGATTCAGCTGCCTATTAGAATAAAGGAGAAGTCAAGGAATGAGATGTTTGCATGGAAGGCTGCAATATAAATGCATTAGTTCTTGTGCTTTTGATGGCAGGGTGTTTAATACTTTCTTCCTTCATGGAAAAAGTGCCTTTCTTCTAGGAAACAGAGTTCAATTGAACTTTGAATATTTTTGAGTGTGCCTGCACAGCCTTTTGAAGGTAAGAGATTATTTCTCCTTTAACTCCATGTTACCCTGAACTATCTTACTTTTCTATCAACAGACCTGGGTACATTTGTAGTGAGGCTAGGTAAAAAATGTGTTTATCTCAAAATTAAGTACCTTTGCTGCACAGCTGTTCTTCCAGTAGAAAATTAGTGCTAAACATATTGGAAGGAATTTCTTTAATTAGTTTGTTAGCCCTTTTTACTTTACCTTTATTTTAAGGGGAACAAACAACAATATGGGATATGAGTAGAGTTTGCAGTTGCCTTACTGAAGGAAGTGAAAAAATTCATATTTCCAAAAACATGGGTGAAGGACTTTTGTCTATACTGCCAGTTTTGAACTGTTTTTTCATGATATTTCTCAAAGGTTAAGAGAACATAATTCATCATTAAATAATGTGTTTTGAAATGACTGTTAGAAAACCATGTAGCTTCAGCTGTATTTAGAAGTGCAGGAGAACAACACAGGTTTTTATAATTAGTAATAAACCCCCAGTCCTGTATGTACTTGCATGTATAATGTTGGCATTTGCTTTACTAGACACCAGTCCATATCCTATGATGAGGCATACTTGATTTGTCTGAATAATCACAGAATCACAGAACAACCAGGTTGGAAGGGACCCATAGGATCTTCTAGTCCAACCATTCCTATCTAACACTAAACCAAGTCCCTCAATACCTCATCCACCCGTGCCTTAAACACCTCCAAGGAAGGTGACTCAACCACCTCCCTGGGCAGCCTATTCCAATGCCCAATGACCCTCTGTGTGAAAAAACTCCTCCTAATCTCCAGCCTAAATCTCCCCTGGCGGAGCTTGAGGCCATTCCCCTCTCGTCTTGTCCCCTGTCACTTGGGAGAAGAGGCCAGCTCCCTCCTCTCTACAACCTCCTTTATGAGAAAATAATTTTTACTTACTAAAATAATTGCTAGTTTTGTGGCTTGTCTTATTTTGAGTGTAAGATGAACTAGTTTGGGGGAAAAAATTATTTTGGTTTTAGTTCTTGTTTTCTGCTCAAATTCTGTCTCCTAGGTTTACCTGGCAGAACACACTGCCTGTGTTTATTGTGTGGCTAGGACAGGTGTGCCTGTAAAGAAAACTGCACCATATCAGTATTTGTCTTGCTCCCATAAAATGAATCCTACATCACGGAAAAAAAATCGCACCTGTGTGTCAATAACTGTTGGCATAGATATTCTGTATCACGTGAAGTAGGATGCCGCTCAAGGTTTTAAAGGTTACTTACTCAGTCTAGTTGTTGAGCGAGCATTATTGTGGTCTATGCTATACTTTATCTATAGAGGAATGTGAATTTACCTGAAACTTTGTGGCTTCTTGAATAAAAAAAATGAATTTTTATTTTACCTAAATGACTCTTTTGAAATATATTTTCTTTTTTTTTTGCTAGTAAATCCAATAAAACCTGCTGAACCCCAACCTCTTTGAATTTTACACAGATTTTATTACTGAGTTTATTAAAGCTGCATTGTCTTAATGTTCCTTTGTTTTGAAAAGGTTGTCTTTTTCAGGAAAAAAAAACCATAGAGGAAATTATGGAAAACTTGTGATTCAAAGGCAAGTTATTCAAGCAATCAATTAATGTGTTTTGTGACCCTTGCAGTTTGAATTGAGAAGCCCATTTTATTTTCAAGTGTTCTGGCACAAGTTCTCAAGATTTTACTAATAATAGAGAAATCCTATGCAGTTTCTCACATCAGACAATTATTTAATGAGAGATGTCCTGAAATTAGTGTAGTAGTTAAGTTTGAGCTTCTAATTAATCTGCTCTCCATTTTCATTGATTGCTATATTTAGGCTTTGTTTTCAGAATGTATTCTTTTCCTTTAATCATTCTGAGTCTCATTATTACTCTCAGACACTGCTACCAACCACAATGTTTTTTAATCTATTTTTTAAATCTAATTATACTAATGTTATGACTCTTAAATTATATGCTAGCCAGCCTCAGTGAAGAGTTCTGGAATTTTCCAGGTGATTCAGTATAAAGAAGCAGTGCTAAAATCACAAATGAGATTGAGTGGGTAAATGTAATGGCTTGGAATTAAGCTTAATACTACTCTGTCTTGACAGGCTTGTTGATTTGCTTGATACTGATAATTTTCTCCTAATGGTGTTTGAACAAGACTTGCTGAAGTAACTTTGTATTAATCTGTATAGATGTAAAAATATTTATAATGTGTGTTAATTTAATTTGGGTTTTATTAACCTTTTAAGAAGTGTTTACCACAATTTTGATTATGTTTCATTATTATTATAAAATATAAACATGAGATGAATTTGCTTTAGGAGATGCTTTTTGCTTTCTGTACTTTCTGGGAAGCAATGATTTGTGGATTTTTTTCTAGCTTTTGAAATCTATACTTATCACTTCGTCTCCAACTTGCTGCAAATTCTTTTTTCCCCATGAGGTGCATATGAGGAATCACACTGAGATTAGTGGCAGGATGATATCCTGCCTTTACTGAATCAATACAACATTCCCACTGGAGTTAACAAATCCTTGATTTTTACCTGAGCTTCACTGTACATAAATTTTAGCAGGAGTAGGATCTAATGGGTCTCTTTTTTATTTCCTGGCCATCCATAGATCCCATTGAACTGAAATACAGTTAGAGATTTGCAGAATGAGGCCCCTGTTATTTTTTTTAAAAGGTATTTGATTTGTTTCACAGCTTATTTTAATATACAAAGCATGTAGCTTCACTGCTTAACATTTACTCCTTTGTTGTAAAATAATTTTTTTCGGTCATCATTACATAATACCATGTATTTGGTGATATAAACGAAACTCTTCACCTCACTGTCTCCATTTAGCTCATGTTTGGCTGTACTTTTTATACATTGCTGCCAATTCAACCACAGTTTCACAGTGAAACTCTGTTTTCAATATTCATTGACTACCAGAAATTCTGTGACATATCTGTGCATTATTTAGCACATCCCTATGTTTAAATGGAACTTTTGTTTTGAAGGGGTAAGTAAAGCTTTCATTGTAACTCACTGGCTTCTTGGGTTTTGTGCAATTTGTACCAGATGTTATTTCAATCAGATAAGCCACTAATTTTATAACTCTGCTTTTAAATTTGGATTTTATAATGTAGAACTTGCTCCTAAATATATTGGGACATTACAATATGTATTTTGGAATGTTTTTAGCTTTCCTTCAAGAAAAAAATGTTTTGTCCCATCCTGATATTTAGTAGTTACACCAAATAAAAAATTACTTACATGCAAAGCTGGCTATAATATTTACTTGTAGATATAGACTATCAAGAGGAGGTCAGTTGTCAGATATTGATCATACTAATTTATCTTTTTTTTTCCAAAATTGCTAAACCTCTTTAAAAAAAGTCAGAGGGAAGTAAATTCATCGGTAATCTTAACTGTAGTCCTTAGCAGATATGGAAGAAATGCTGGAGACAAGAGGAGTTTTACTTTTCTGTTACTGTGGATTTAAACAAGGAACCTCAGATAATAACGAGCAGCAATAAAAAACACTAAGATGTGTTGAAATAACAGTAGTAAACTGGCAATAGTGGTGCAAACAAGAAATTTTTTACTGCTACATTAGTATTGCTAAGAAAAAATTGTCAACATTGATTTGTGCATATGAAGAATTTAGACTTGGGGAAATTCGAATATACTTCTTTTAATGGCTCATACTCATTTGTAATATAGAGCTAACCAGGTTATTGTCTTGCTTGGATTTTAATGGCATAGCTTGTTTCAAAACTGTGTCCAGTCAAAATACAGATTTACTATAACGTAGATTCAGAGTGGTCTGTCGGGGTTTTAGTTTGGTTTTAAATGTATTAACAATCAAGTAATTTTACTTAATGCACTCAGGTGCCTGGGCTTCTGAACCCATGAAATATTTTTCAATAATCATCAAAAAACCCCTTCCTAGATAAATCTGAATAGAGTGGTGTAGATAAAAGCTGGGGGAATAGAGACTTATGATGACAAAGCAGTAGCCTGTTCTCTGATTGAGTGCTTGCAAGAGGAGAAATGAAAAGGGTAGCGATCTCTTTTTTCCTTTTGTATTGTTCATTTTCATACTGTTGTGTCTGTTGGTAGTTGAAATGGTAGTTACTTTATCCATAAAAACATTGTTTTTATCATCATTGTCACTAGTTCTTAAAGTGTAATAAAATAGATGTGGTGTGACTCTTCGTAGTAATAGTTCACTTTTACCTGCACTTGGTTTGTGGAGATAAAACATAGGTTTGTTACATGTGAACTCTCAAAAGAGGATTCTGAATTTAAACAGTGCATGCACTTGGCTTTTATAGAGTATTTGAATTTGGTCTCCATTTTCATCTTTAACCCGTGATGTTCTAATAGACAATATTGCTTTGTGCAAATTCCAGTCAGAGGTGCAGTGGAGCTGTTGATGATAGTTCTATTGTGGAAATAATGTAGAAGAAAATAAAACCACACAACTTCCTTTGTGACCTTGAATATTTCATTAATCTGGCCTTTCTAGTTTCTAGAGGCACAGATTGCTATAGTAGTTACTGCTGAAGATCAATACAGTCACATTAATCACATGAGGCACTAGAATTTCAGGAGGTAGCTGGGTGCATCCAGATGAAGCATGCATCATAGTGCTGCAACCTCTTTCATCTCTCTGCAGTCTTCTCAGATCAGGGTCATGTTTGGGCTTCACTTGAAAGTAGAGTATTCAGTGTCTTGTGAATTGATGCTTTGTTGTCTTCACAGTGGACCTATGACACAGTTTCAAAAACTGTGGTCATGGTTAGCACTAGCCGAGGCATTCTTACAAGGGTCAGGTAATTGTGGCCTGAAGTGCTTAATCCCAACCTGTGCTCTCACATACCCATTGCAGTGCTGTGGGAACACCACAGCATTTAAAAGTGCTCCTTTGCAGGAGTGACATGATTATTCTTTCTGGTGACAGAGTGTTTGATAAAGATCACTCTCTGACATGGATATCTTTGCCCGCATTCCATAAAGCTTTAGTCACCTGTCAAAAGCCGTGTGCACAATATTTGTTGAGTGAGATGGTCTGCACAGAGAATCAGGCTGCTAATCACTGTTTTGTTATGTTGTAAAGTACTTCGAGAATTACCTGTAAAAAAAGTTTAATCCTGGAATAAGGGACGTTCAGGATTGTATGGATTATTAAATACATATTATCACATATGTTGTGTTATCTGTTTTAAAGGTTTTCTTTGCTGTATGTGGCTGCATGCCACGTGTGCAAGCTAAACAAAGGGGCTTGTAAGTAAAAAATTATTTGACTTTAAATACTTATGTTCTGTATGAACTGGATTATGTGATGGAGGCCTTTTAAAACCTCAAGAGAAATATTTAGTTAGATCTAGCAACTGGATTGTATTTCCTTGTCTAATATGAGTAGATGTTGGAAAGGGTGAAATAGAGTAATAGTAGATGTTGCAGAAATCCTAGCATTCTTCAGCTCTCTTTTTTTTCTTGCTTTAAATAAATTAAAATACTACTTTATGAAGATCTAATTTTGTTTAAAAGTAGGAAGCATAAGATCAATTATGTACATTACAATAATTATTGCTGAAGAAAAGACCTGTGAACTTGTGATGTTTGTTTTTGCTTGCATAACCCTGTATACGAAATGACTCTTTTGAAACCAGGCATAAATCCTGAGATGATGGATTAATTTACTTCGGAATACATAGTAGTTTTGGTTCATCATACCTGTTTCCATTGCGGAATAATTAAATTTCTGATTTTAATTTTAATATTTAACAAATTTTGCATAGAAGACTTACTACTAAGTGCTATGGATAATAAGTAAAGAGATTCTGTATTCCTTAAAGGCCAAACTTCTGCTTTTATCAAATTTGATTTCTGCTAAAAATTAAGATAACTTCATATTTAATAGAAGCTGAGTAGTGTGATAGAACTAGGTAAGAGTAAGACAAGTTGACTAAAGTTTTGCCAGTGGCAGAGAGTTATGTTTTTCTTGGCTGTTTTAAAAAAAGAAAAACAAATTGTAAGTCATGTTTCCTGTTTTCCATTTTAGACTATGGCATAAAATATGTGAGAGATGTCAGTCCCAGTGGTGTTGGGGACTCCAAGAAAATATACTGCCAGCTTAAAAGAAAGCTTGTTGGAACTGCATACTCATTTCTTGTTCTTTATTGTTTCAAAGTTTTCTTCAACTTGCTGGCCAGCTATTAAGGCAGTGTTTTATTTTTTTAAATTGTATTTGTGGATTTTTGTATTATTTGAATAACCTTGAGAGTGATGTTCATTATTGCCCCAAGAAACTTGTCTGAATATACAGGAATGGGTATGTTGCAAACATTTTTCAACAGGGATTAGTAATTTTGAAGTTATTGCTGGATAGTAAACAATGCTCTAAAAGATATCTTTACATAAGCACTAATAATGGAGGAATCTAACTAACTATTTTAAAACCTTGAATAACGATTAGTTTACGGTTTTCAAATGCTTGCCATCTTATAAGATCTGCTTAGCAATGAAATAAGCATGGAGAGAAATCTTTCTGCTTGAACTTGTAAGGCTGAAAACATCAGAAATGCTTTGTGCTTGGAAGCTATTCCAGTCAAATTCTGGTAATAGTGTTGAGGGGTAAAGTTTTCAAGGTTATTAAGGCACTTCTGGATTTCACCTCTACCTTTGCAACTGTGACTATGAAACTTAGTAAAAATCTGAAATATTATTTTCATTTAGGAAATAGTTCTTGTTTTCCATTTACTTTCACAGATGCTTCCACTAATAACCTGACTGGCCTGCAGGGTCCTGTATGTACGTGTACTGGGGCAAGAATTTAGTTAGGAACATTTCAACAGCAAAAGATGCAAATGAAAAGCATGTTTTGGTTGGTTGTAAAAATACATGTTCAATACTCTACTGTCAAACTAATTCCAATACCTGTTTAAATCTTTAATGCATCAGTCGCTCTCCTTTATTCTACTTCTTTTTGAAGGAAAGTTTGAAAAAATTTAGTTTTATTTGTTTGAAAGCTTTGTAGTGTTAAAGAAGGAGAAAGAAAATATGAAATAGACAATGATAGACCTTATGCAATATAGATGGACTTTTTACTTGATATTTACCAGTTGATCTAAAATAGTTGCATCTTTCTATCCCAGGCTCCGCTTTGGACTCTCAGTTACAATGTATTTTTCCATCTACCCTGTGCAGAAGTGAGGCAGAGAGAGTTCTTTCCTTCTTTTGGTCTTTTATATCTATTTAGAATGATGATACGATAGAGCTTAACTAGACAAATTGAACAACTACTGTGTGAACTCAAGATATAGTTGGGAAGTTATGGAGAAAGCACAACTGAGCCTGAAGAGACCAGGATCTCTGTTTGCAAAGGGCACAGATTCTTAATTTCTTTAAACTATTGTAGAATACGATTAGAAACAATGTTCAGGTGAAAATAAAAGAATTTAAACTGTGAATGTAATGTTTTTAGAACGTATCCTTAAATTCCGCAAGTGTTTGAATGATGAACCCCAGAGTGCTGTTTTGACATGCAGTTGTGTAAAGATATAATTTTATGATTCAGTGACCTGCAGCACTCCAAGACTGCACTGCTCTCTTGGAAGCATAGGCCTGTTGCTGATGTTTGTGTCGTATTATTGTACCTTCAGAAGTGTAAAATTTTGTACCAGAAACAAACTTTTTAGCAGTTGTACTGCTGAGATTTTTTTAGTAAAGCTGATTTTGAAATAAACTGTAGACCTGGTATATTGGGTATTATTTGGGAGTACTAGGATATTTGTTTTTTGTGTATAGCCTATGAAAAGGTGAGCGTATCCTTTGTTCATGGTTATAAAATGGAAAGAAAGCAAATTCTGAAATGAAGGATCCTTAAGGTAAAAGGCCATGACAGTTACTTTTCTTTGTGATTTATGCTTCAAAGGCATACAGCACAGTGTAAGTTGACATATAGCTCAGAGTGAGAGACCACCTACGAATTCATTAATACCTCAGCAAAGATGTCCTTTACCTTTGTTGTGTAAGTGGAGTTTGGGGAATTGTATTTACCTGCTTCTTCAGCAAAACTGGTATTAACTGAGTGTTATACATTACAGGCAAGCTAGCTGTATCCTGTTTTTCAAATTCCAGGAATTCTGAATTTATCTGTTGCAATATCCCATCCAGTCATGCTATATCAGGACATGTACTGATGAATGTCATCAGTGTGTTAAATTAATCTTGTCTACTGTTGTTGCTCATCTCCTCATAGAGGTGAAGCTGTGTAGTGCATACAGTTACTGTTTGCAGTGGTCAGATGCAACTGATGTAGGGTACTACACTGAGTTGCTTTGTCATCCTTAACTGCAACAGAGAACCCCACTTCATGCAGAACAAGAGGTATGAAGAACATCAGAGCTTTGATCTAAGAAAACTGTATACATGCATGATTATATCAGGTGAAAAGTCTTTTATAACTGTTACTTTCCTCTGACCAAACTATGTCATGTTTTTTTTCACTATTTGGCATTCATTTTATGCTTTTTCTTTCCATGATTGGCTTTTGTTTTGTTTTGTTACTTGACTCTGATTTATGTAGTGTTTGGAGTCATGGTTGTCCTTTGGGTTCTCAATTTTATTTGGAAACATTACATTTTAAAATCTAAAAAAAAGGTATAAACACATTTCATTTTAAATGCTTCATATTTATAGTTCCGTAAAATTCTGTTTTCTTTATCTTCTCAGTCATATGGGGGCTTGGAGGGAACACACAGACATTTCTAATGCCAATATTTCAGATTAAAAATAGTTTTTCTCCACCAAATGCTAACAGCTGGTTGGCTTTGTTTCCCAGCTGAAGATGCAAAGTATAGTATATTCATTTCCCTGCCGTTGCCAAATGTTAATGGATCGAGCTCTCCAAGTTCTGCTTTGCAAATTCACTTATAATTACATTTTAACTGCATTTCTGTGAGGCTTTTCACAACTCTAGTCAAGCACCTATTATCCCATTTTGCAGATAAACAGAAGGAGAAAGTGGTTAAGAGGTGCTTTGTGTTGATTTAAATGACAATGAAGATAATCAGCATTGCTGTAAGCCAAGTGTTATTCAGGCAACTTGAAGTTGTGGCATTCATGAAAACAGGTTTTGTAAGTTGTACTCCCATGGGATAAACACCTAACCTTTGTTCCTTTACTTTAGTTTAAGTAAATTTAGTGCAGAGGCCATGGAAAACCTCTTCCTGTCATGTTGAAACGACAGCACTTGAATACTGAAATCACTGTCATCTTCCCTTTTCACCAGTGGTGGAAAATGTGTAAACATTGTCATTTATAGCAATATTTATCTAAACATCAATTTTTGTAATACTGTGAATGGACACCATTATATACAATGACAAGTTATTTCTGAACTAAGTAGCATATTGTATAATAACTCTTCTGGTTTTCACCATCTTGAAATACTCAACAAAACTATCTTACCATCTTACAAGAACTGAATCTGTCATTTTATTTTATTTTGAAAATAATTTTATCACGCCTGGCAGTTAAAGTGGTATTGCCTTCATATACATAGTCCATAATTTTTACATTTTGGCATAAAAGCTGAGGTAACTGTTGCAAAACATGCAAAAGACTCATGAGTTTGTAAAGTAACAGATGGCAGTTACGTTCTCATGGAAGTAGTTATGCGCTGCTTTTTTAATTGCATAAAATCAGTGTATTGGTTTTGATTTAATACAGTAGTCTTCCTAGTGATATATAGATTAGTGTCTCATGTGTTACAAAGCTGAAGGTTTGTTATCATGTGTTATGCAGTGTGATTGGGGTTCAGTTTCAGGAATGCCTTGAAAACATGCTCTAAAGAGAATGCTTTCTACACCAATTGTAGGAGCTATGTTAACCCCTTTGCCATATGGACTTGAAATTGCCTTGGGTATGCAAAAGAAAAATCTAGATAAATGATAACTCATTTAGTACTCTATAGTTTGTGTTTGTGGAAAACAGAATTCCTCAGGATCTCCTAAAGGAAAACAGGAGTGTGCCAAAGGTAATTTCAGTGTTGAGTGTTCGCATATGGTAAAATTATACTTAACAGACGTTTGTAACTTTTGCAGGTAATAGCACTAGCAGATGCAGCACAAGAAAATCAAGCAAACGTGTTCCAGGCATTCACAAAGTTGAGAAGTGCCACCCATCTGGTCATTATGCTGATTAGTTTGTGGCAGAAGCTCAGCACTGATCAAGTTGCTATTCTGGAAGCTACATTTTTACCATTAGCAGAAGATACACAAGAGCTGGTAAGAATCTGCAAGAGCTGCTCAAAAAATGCCAATTGACAAAGCTTTAGGTGCTTAAATATTTAGGTTAAATATTTGAGGTGCTCTAAATATTTCCACTTGTACTTTGCTGAAGGCTGTCCTTTGAAATTATTTAGTTGCCTTGTTAAGTAGGTGTTTGATACAAACTATATTGATTTCACAGGAAAGTGGGAACGTAGAAGTAGATTATTAAATGCTTCATTATAATATATGGATGATAGCTTTTAACTTCCATTTAATCCTTCCTTATCAAGTCAAATAAGATTGTCTTACATAAGTTAGCTGGCTTTAGCTTCTGTGCAGTTGTTAGCACAAACAGGATAGCCCAAATTTTTTGAAGACTCTGGCATAAATGTGTAATATACATACATGTATACTCGTATGCACACATTCCAATAGTACTGTCAAATATAGACAGGCACACACACTAAGACAGTATATTTAATCTATTAAGCATTTGTCATGCTTTGTCTTCAGTCTGTACACATTGGTTAATATAATGGATGAAAGTTATAAAAAGAAAATACGATGAATGGATAATGTATTCTCTAAACCATGCCCTTGGTAGTCCTGCATTGTGCAGGTATCTTGCAAATTCTGCTCCGATTTAGTGAGTGTGACTACATGAGATTGTGTGCCAAATTTGAAGAATGGCCCAAATGTAAAGAAAGAGAATACTGCATTCTATCTTCACCTAAGGTCCCTAGCTGAACACTGCTTCAGTTGAATTAAGGAATGTTCTAAACATAGAACAACTAGAGTTGGTCTTCAGTTAGTTTCAGGTCCAGATTTTTGGCTGGGTTCTAGAACCAAGTACGTAACATAGCATGCCGCCATTAGAAGAGAAATAAACTCTGACTTTAGTATGTCTAAACAGTTTCTTTTCAGTATCTGAACTATTAGGTATGAGTTTCCACAAATGATTTCTATAGAATAAAAACTAAGAATTACTGAAGTACACATTCATTTTGCTTTTTGTGTTCTGATCAGGGTTTTTGCAATATACAGTGAATCCAGATTTTGTTACATACCCAGAATACTTAGAATGGTTTGCGGCCATTTAGAAAGCTTTTTCAGGTTTCCAAGTGAATCGAAGATCAACTGCAATTTCTAACTGGGAGGGAAAAAAGTGTTTTGGCATTTGAAACGATATTGACCCATAGCAGGCAAAGCAAAACAGTTTTATTGAGATTCGTGTTGGATTTTTTTCCTTTTAAAACTTAAAAAACAAAGCTGTACAATTGAGAAGTATACATTCCCATGAATGGAATTATAAGAAAGTTCATATTAGTCTCATGAAAGCCCAAACAACCATTTTTTGCATGACTGACTTTTATTTTGCCATGAGAAACTGCATTGCTTTGACACTTGTTTTGATAAAACATTGTGAAATCTGTTGCGTATCCTATAATACAGGATATATCTTCAGTATATATGCTGATGTGGTTTTTATATAGCAGTTAACAATATTCCATGTTAAGGCTGTAAGACCTCACATAAATATTGTAAAGATATACATCCTGCAGAGTAGCCAGGATTAAAAATGTAAACCGGCAATAACTGGAGGTGGAAATGGAAATGAAACCTTTATAAAGTACTGCAATACATGCCATATTGAAGTTGTTATGGTACCACAGAAATCTGAATGTAATTTAAGGAGAAGTTTAGGCAGGAAAGAGGAAAATCTTCTGGCATACCAATGATATATACAGACAGAAGCTCCTAGCTAGTGTTCAGGTTTCCCTGCTAGCAGCTAAGAGGCACACTGGTGAAAGAAAATACTCTGAAGAATTTTTATTTACTCTTCAAACAATTCTGAACAATTCTGATTTGTTCTAATTTTATTTGGAGAGAATATGTTAGAAGATGGTTTGGATGCAGTCGACGTCTCCAGAATGTTTTCTGCCTTGTGAACATTAAACTGTGGAAGTGTTGTTTTAATTAAAGGGAAATGTGGGAAATGTTTAGAATATACTGTTACTGTAAAAAGAAATGCTTCTCTGGGCATTATTCTTATACGTGCCATTCCATTTGGAACATACTGGATCTTGTTTTCTCGATCTGGCAATTGCTCCAGTTAGATATATAGAAAATAGAAAAGTGGTGTTTTGTGTTCCAGTTGTCACCATTTCTTTCTCAGACTACTAAATGGTTTCTGTTGCAGCAAACTTTTGTCTAAAACATGTAAATTTTTTTCTCATATACAAAGATATAACAGAATACTGTAAATGTGTGTATTTCCTGGGAATAACAGCTATTTGACATCATATTTGATTTCTACCAGTAAACTTCTAACTAGCACCTCAATAGTATTGCTTTGATTGCACTGACTATAAAGTGGTTGCTCTTGTGCAGTATTGGGAATACAAGGACAGTCCCCCTTTTCAGTGATTCTTTCATTAATTCTACGCAGTATGAGAAGTATAATGACAGAAATGAATGAGGTCTCTTGGGTGTCTGCTTTTGATCAGTGCGATAAATAAGCTAATCCTTCTGCTAGTGAAATCATTAAGAAAGCAATGCCAAAACTGAATAAAAGTTATTCTAATTCACATTGATGTTGCGTGTAGTTTTGTCCCAATGTACTGTGTTACCGTGGGACTAAAATTAAACTCATATTCAAAATATAGTTTATATTGTCAGTATTTCAGAGCATAGTGTTACAGCTCCATACTTACTATACTTAAAAATGCATAATGGTTTTGAGTCCTGTGTTTTGCTATCTTTTGAAAGAGATGGTAGAAAACTATTTTTTGTTAGACGAATCTATGATTGCAGTAATATTAATGATTTATCAGAAATATTGAGCTATTCATTTTTTTATGGAGAGTTGGTGACTGTTCTGGAAGACTAATGTATTTGTTATTGGCTTATCACAGGGACTGATGAAATTTTGAATACTATAAAGTCTGAAAAACAGAAAAGTCAAGAAAAGATCAAGGAACATTTAAAAGGATGGTTTGTCATTGAGTTTACTTTACTGAACTGAGTTATGTGGATGGAAAAAAGATATCTGAAAAATGCTGAGTTTGTGATAAAGCATATGTTTACAATAGGAAATCCTTTTGGGAAAAGGGGGAATTTATCCAGACTAATTAAAAGTCTTCAAAGAGTTGATGCTACATGTGGTAGTTTTAATATAATAGTTGTATGGCATCTGGATTGACTCATGACTCCTATATCTGATCATTAAGTTCGTAATGCTTTCTTTAAGATATTACAAAGGGAAAAAATGTCTATCAATACCAACAATCTAACTTTAGGACTGATGGAGGGCCTTTACATTAATTGTAGTCATCAATAGTGTCTTATAAGTAAATATAAATATTTTAATAGTTCTCATGATGTTATCAAAAAATGGTATACAGGTGTTTCCTTCCTCAGAATCATCCCTTCCTTATTATAGTCACATTTGTGATATTATAGTTAACAGTAACAGCTATAAAACGAACTAAAAAAAATGAGGAAGTATATTTTCATCTCCTTTTATTTATGTTTTAAACTGTACCAGCCAAGTAAAAGTTTATATTTGATCTCAATTTCTTATTGGAGTTGTAATTTGGAAGAAAAATAATAAAGGTAAAATGCATATTTTTATCAGACTTTATGATGTAGTGCAATTAACTTAAGTTAGTGACTTTAAATTTACTGCTTTACAGTGTTGATTAGATAAAGTAGAAAAACATATGTTAAGGCTGGACTGGACTCTCCTGGGTGGAAAACTGGTTGAATGACTGGGCCCAGAGAGTGGTGGTAAATGGATTTTACTCCAGCTGGAGGCCAGTTACAAGTGGGGTTCCCCAGGGCTCAGTGCTGGGTCCGACCCTGTTCAATGTCTTTGTCAATGACCTGGAGGAGGGCACTGAGTGCTCCCTTAGCAAGTTTGCAGATGACACTAAGCTTGGTGGAAGTGTGGATCTGCTGGAGGGTAGGGAGGCTCTGCAAAGGGATCTCAATAGGCTGGACTGCTGGGCTGAGACCAATGGCATGAGGTTTAACAAGGCCAAGTGCTGGGTCCTGCACTTGGGGCACAACAACCCTATGCAGAGCTACAGACTAGGAGAAGCCTGGCTGGAAAGCTGCCTGGAGGAGAAGGACCTGGGGGTGTTTGTTGACAGCGACAGAACATGAGCCAGCAGTGTTCCCAGGTGACCAAGAAATGGTGTGACCAGCAGGTCCAGGGAGGTTATTCTGACCCTGTGCTTGGTGCTGGTGAGACCACTCCTTGAATCCTGTGTTCATTTCTGGGCCCCTCACCACAAGAATGATGTTGAGGCTCTGGAGCGAGTCCAGAGAAGAGCAACAAAGCTGGTGAAGGGTCTGGAGAACAGGCTTTATGAGGAATGGCTGAGAGAGCTGAGGTTGTTTAGCCTGGAGAAGAGGAGGCTGAGAGGAGACCTTATTGCTCTCTACAACTACCTGAAGGGAGGTTATGGAGGGGAGGGTGCTGGCCTCTTCTCCCAAGGGACAGGGGACAGGACAAGAGGGAATGGCCTCAAGCTCCACCAGGAGAGGTTCAGGCTTGACATAAGGAGAAAATCCTTCACTGAAAGGGTCATTAGGCAATGGAAGGGTCTGCCCAGGGAGGTGGCAGACTCGCCTTCCCTGGAGGTGTTTAAGGTGTGGGTGGATGAGGTACTGAGGGGCATAGTTTAGAGATTGGTGGGAATGGTTGGACTTGATGATCCAGTGGGTCTATTCGAACCTGGTGATTCTCTGATTCTATGAAGGCAATTATGAGAATGACATTGTGTCAGAAGAAAATCATGAAGTGCCTAGTCAGTCATAGGATTGTCTTTGGTTTGTGTAAGATGATCTGAATGTAAATCACCAGAAAAAAAAATCAGTCACTGGGGAAAGACTAGATAACCTGCTAGGTTTTATGTGTGATAGCAAATGGATTTTACTGTAGAGCTCTTGAGTGAAGTAGAAAATACCCTTTTGTGGAAAAAATCTTTTACTGAGTGAAAGTTCTCAAGATTAAAGGGATTTCTGTGATTCCAGAAGGCTTAATTCTCTCGAGATTGACAGTCGTCAACTTTTCTTGGTTTTTTTTTTTTTCTTATTATTTTTTAGTACACTTGAAGCATTGAGCTAATAATTATGTCTTTAGTGACGTGTATTTTTTATACTCTGCTTGTCATTCTAACCACTTTTTGCAGGTGATACGACAAGGAAGAATGAGTATAAACTGGAGAGGGGCAGATTTAGGTTTGATACAAGGAAGAATTTCTTCACCCTGAGAGTAGTGAGACACTGGAACAGGTTGCCCAGGGAAGTCGTGGATGCCCCATCCCTGGAGGTGTTTAAGGCCAGGTTGGATGGGGTATTGGGCAGCCTGACCTAGTGGGACATGTCCCTGACCATGGCAGGGAGGTTGGAAGTAGATGATCTTTAAGGTCCCTTCCAACCCTAACTATTCTATGATTCTATGAAACAGTCTGAAATACTTAAAAAAGGCTGAAACGTTCATATTTGATGGTTTGCTGTAGGCCAGTACAAATTATCTTTTAAAATTTCTGTTAAAATTATCTTCTAAAATTATCTTTTAAAATTTCTTAAACAAAATAAGAAAACCTCGAACCTCAATAAACCAACACCACTCTCCTCTTCACCTCCCCCAAACCAGCACAAGGCAACAGGCAGTGACAACTGGTAACTTGGAACCAGTTTTCCTTACAGTTGTATTCTGTAGGTCTGTGAACAGATGCATTTATAGCAGATGCATTATTCCCTCCCCAGCCATCCTCTTTCTCTTTCTGGAAACAAGTTGGATAATGCAGCTCAAAATAAGCCTTCCTCCTCCTTCATCTGGGAATCATATTTTACATTAAAAGATGTTCATTGTCTTCTTTAAAAAATCAAAACAAATACACAAGTAGTCGTCTTCCTGTTGGAATCAAGGTCATGCAACAGATCCATTCAGAAAAACTCTTCTGGTACAGCTGAACATCTAAGTCTAGTAAAGGTGTAAAACAAACAAACAAACAAACAAAAACTAGTGAGCTTTAAGTGCTTATCTCTGTAGTCTGAAGTTTAGATTTGGTTCAGGGCAGCACAGGATTGTCAGTTGAAGGAAGGGTGAAGGTGAATGAATAATGAATAAGATTCCTACTCCTTTCTGAGCAGGGAAGGTCCAGTATGAGGGACAGAGGTTAAAAATGGAGTGGTGAGGCCTGGATGCTGTCAACATCCTTTGCCTAGTCATGTATATGTGACTCAAACTGGAGAGTAAGAAAAGTAAGAGCATGGCTCAAGTACCAGCCATTTTCCTCCTGCTGAGCCCTTTGCCTAGTAGCCTGCTTTCAAGAAGACTAGAGAACACTGGAGGCAACTAGAGTAGGTGCTGAGAAGGACATGTGGTTGTAAAGCCACTACTGCAAATTGGTGTGTAACCATTTCTACTTTGCTTTTCGTTGTGATGCCTTAAAAGCAGGACTTCAAACTCTTTGATTACTTGTCAATTTTATAATGTCTAGAAACAAAAGATTGAATGTTTGAGTTAAATAATTTGGGGTAAAGAAGGGCCAGATGATGATCTCACCACAGCTTTAAGCACTGTCACAGTTCATTTCAATGTTTGTGAATCATTTTCTTCCTGCACGTAATTTTAAGACAGTGGGTTATGGCAAACATAGCAAGTTGGAGGCAAGTTACATCACTATCTAGTGCTCTTCATCTGTTCCTCAGTTCATGTGATTCTAGAAAAGTACTGGTGTTTTGTAGGTGTGAGAACAAAAGGCTTACAGTGCTCTGTTTATGTATCAATTAAAATCTGTAGTATATCTTTATCTTATCCTTACCACTTAAAAGGACTAACAAGAGAAACTCTGCCTGGTTATGATTTACAGTTTTTGCAGTGTCTGATAAGAAGAGCATAGGAATTTTTTATTTTTTTAAAATGTTCACTTCTGCTGGTTGGTAATAGTACTTATTTTAAAAAAAAAAGTTTTCTTTTTTTCTTCCAGGTGGCACAAAATTATTAAGCAAAATCACGCAGAAATAGATTTTGATGTGCATTACGAATTGTAAAAGTTTCAAGGATGGAAAGAATTGTTGTATTCTTGTCTTGTTTAATTGTATCCCTGGAACATATATGAAGCCCAGAGCAAGTGTTCAACCTTGGTGTAAGCCTTATGCTAATGGAGAATCTGACATATCTGCTGATTAGATGTATTTAAAAAGAAGTTTTGAAAATTAATTCTGTATTTATCTTGAGCTATCACCTTGTTTATTCTGCCACTGTTCGAGATACTTAAGTTCATATTCAGTGGTCTGTCTCTCTCGTGAGCAGAGGCCTACTTGGGGATCTTATTTCTTAGAGTTAATTAATCAAGGCAGAACTGTGTTCTGCTGTGAATAGTTTTGCCTCCAGCATGTATTACCTTCTTGAAAACTAACTTTGATGTTCTACATAGTATAACAGTTGTCCCAAAAGGCATACCCTTTGTTTGGTAGATAAAATCAGCTGCTTTTATCAGACATCTTTCTCTATGTAATGTTGTTGCTTTCTATATAACTAATATTAAATTAAAAAGCTAAATTAATAATTATTTTCAGATCTGATGTTTCTGTCAGAAATGTTTATGATAAGTTTTGTCAAGATCTGATCACCAAATCATCCAACCTTTGTTCTCAAAGGTGGAGAGAAGACAGTTGTGGGGATTGCTGCATTTGGTTTTGAACTTGTTGATGGTTGTTTGTGGTTCTAAATTGCAGTCATAAGGTAGCATTTTTTTAGTCATTGTTAGATAATTGTTCACATTTTGTGGTGCTGTATAATCTGTCTACTGGAATTTTTACAGATAATGCTAGGTAATGTGAGATGATGTTGTGTGAATCCTTTTAAAAGATCCCAGAAAATAACTCCCGCTCCTTCTTCAATAACCTTGCTGTCTGCAGAGTTCTCTCACATATTCTCACTCTTCTCTGGCTGCAGTTGCTGTTGCACAGGTTTCTTTCCCCTTCTTAAATATGTTATCCTAGAGGCGCTGCCACCATTGCTGAGGGGTTCAGCCTTGGTCAGTAACAGGTCTGTCTTCGAGCTAGCTGGTATCGGATCTGTTGGACATGGGAGAAACTACCCAGAAGGCCATGCCCCCGAACTACCAAAACCTTCCTGCACAAACACAGTAAAATACTTAGAAGTAGAACAGGCATTTGGTAATAAGACAAAGCAGTACAAATGATCTTTGTTAAGCTAGTCTTTCAAGACCCAATAATTCTAATAGAAGCTTGAAAACTTTCTATCCAAGTAAACAAGCCAGTCTGGTTTGCCGCTGTCCTCATTGTCCTCACCTTTGCATTTTGGGAAAACAGAAGTTCTAAAAATTGAAGTAACAGAGGTAAGTTGAAAGTTAATGGTGTGTATGTCTGAAGCACTGCAAGAATTTAAATTAAAAGCAAGGTTTTTGTTAAATTGCAGGGGTTTTTTCAGAGTTAAAATGTTTGAATGGGCATGGTTCCATATTTCACAGCTTTTGGAAACACAAACACATTTGCCAGACTTTCATAGCATCTTATATTGGTAACCTAATAAAGGATATCGTAATAAAAGAAGTCCCTCCTCAAGTGTATCACTGATATGAAAATAAAATATTGGCTGAAACACAGTGAGGTGCCTCAGAAGCTTTGTTTAGCATGTTTCCTCTACTTTTTTAATTCAGAGTAAGTGTAGCAAAGTCTAATTCCTTTTTCTCTTATCTAAAATTATCTTGCTGAACCTCACTGAGATAGAACTGATGTATGGCAGCATGTATAGCATTCTTCAGCAGGATTCATGACTCCCAATGTGTTCACATGCTTGCAGACAGCTTTGACTGCATCTTCAAGACCCAAACAGCACCTCAGTTTTCCTAGCTAGCTGGTGAAAAGTTTCTAGGAAAAAAAAAAAGGTGAAACATTAGATGATCTCAGTGCTCAAAAGCAAAACAACAGACTTCTGAAGCTGGCAACAAAGAAGCCAAATCACTCCATCTACATAATGCAGACAAGAGTTTCTTTCATCACTTTGCAGAGAGGGATTAATGGTTATGAGAAATTAAGTCAAAAAGAAAATTAAGACAACAAAAAACCTTCAAAAAATCAAAATTCAAGAATGGCTTTTACAGAAACCCATGATGAGAGTATGAACTTAAATGATTCCATAGAGGATGTATTTGTATAGCAACAAACAAGTGCTGCTAGAGGAGTAATCATGTAATTAGAACTTACCTGATGAAAAACATGTCTTCTTCTTGGCCTCTTACCCACTCTGGCTTAAAGATCTTCATAATTTTCACAACAAAATGATAGAAAGAATTGTTAGACCACACTTGTATTGTTCCAGTTTTGAGATATGAGACAATTTGAAAGAGGAGTTTGAGCAAGAATTTGTCAAGAAAAAAAATACTGATCTAATTCTAGTCTAATTCTGACCTAATGATAACCTAATTTTTAAAGTCTTTCTTTACAAATGGAGAACATTTTATCCTAAAGGACACAGCCTGTATGAAATTTTAGCTATAATAATCAGAGTTAATTGTCCATTGAACAGAGTCCTCTAAAAGCTGTTGATCTTTATTTAGTAAGGAAGTGCTCAGTAGTTTGCAAGTTGTACTGCAGAGGACAAAATACTAGAGAAACTGGCAAGTGTACTTTTCAGAGAAGATTCTGACATAGATTTCTGTCAGGTAAAGTTGCCGTAGGATATCAGTATAGGCTTAGTCAGCAGGACTCAGAATGAGAAGTTCTTGTAGAGAGTTGTTTATGCTGCCGGAGTTTCTATTAAATAAATATTTCTACATTGAATTGGTAAAGTTGCTGTTTCTGTTGTCATTGGCAATTTCAACACAGCTGTGCATAAATGACAAGTGTACTTAAGACAGATTTTTTTTTAAAAAAACCCCTTATTTACAAAGGATTTTATCTAAAGCTGATTTTGCAGTCTCCTACTTCAGAATGTGAGATATTTATATTTGAAACAGATGCTCTGAAGTACCTTGAAAATAGTTGCTAACACGAATAGCTCTTGTTAAATAGCTCTTCACAGATCTCTTTTGCTATACTCAGACTATTTCAATAAATATTATAAAGAAGTCCCCTACGATTTCCTGTATAAGTCTTGACTCCTTTCTATACTTTGGTTTTGTTCATAGACCCTTTAACCTTTTATACCTTAAATATCTGTTGTATCAGGATCCCTACAGACTCTGACTGATCAGGAGAATGACAGATTATGGTCAGACTTATCAAGATGTTACCTTTCACTTCCTTAGATTTTGTGTTTGTCTTTTATCCCTGATGTTTTAAATAAACTGTAGTTTGTTCAGAGTAGGCAAGTATGGTAAGTCCAAATCCTTAATGAGATTTCCATGTCTATAAAGTAGCTCTTGACAAAAGATTAAGACATCAGAGTGCCATCTCGTAGATAATGATATATTTCTGCCAGAAATTCTTCATTTTGATTAAAATGAAATTGATTCATCTGCTGATTTGAACTTTTACTCTAGAACCTATATATCTTGTTAATTTTATTCATGTTAGTTGTTCTGTCTCTTATCATGGATATTGAGCTATATCTTCTCTTTGATATTACTTTCATCTATCTGCAAATTCCCATTAAAGTGGAATTATATTAAATGCTAATAGAAATAAAAGTTGGATGAGTTACTATTATGGGTGTCATACATACTAACTACCTGATTTAAAGGAAGAGATGATTAAAGAGAACAGGGTTGTTATGAGAATTTCAGTTGGCACATTTTCTGTTGTGTGCTCACTACTAATGTCCCATTTAGTCAATAGACTTGGAATGTATTTAAGCTTGAGTCATTTGTCTGGATTTTCATCAGACTTGAACTGCACCAGTATGCAGGATTTTACCATTTCCCTGCTTTCTAAGTGTTACACTGGTAACTTTTTGTTACTTATATAAATAGAGATTTTGGGGGTTTTTTTGTCTTTTGTTCTAGGGGTTTTTTTTTTCCTACAGAAGTGAACTGTGAAAGATATTAATCTGTGACTGAGCTTTTGAATGCATTTAACTCTTTTTTATATTGTTACAAGCATAATTCTTCAACTAAATCATGTGCATCTTAAAAGATACACTGTGTCTTGAGACTGTTAAAAGTTTAATAGATTAATACTTTAGTAATATTCACTGCATTTTTTTTCCTGAGTGCTATGCAGATACAGAGTCTATTTGCTCTATTTGCTTGGCTGTTTCTTTGTTTTATTCAGTCTCTGTTCAGAAAGTCTCCTAAATGCCTCATAAATTAATTTTTAGCACTGATTTTTCAGGGACACTCACGAGGAAAGTTTATTAGCTTCATTGCTGGCAGAATAGGCAAATGTTGCATTCATGGCTACCGTGGCCCTTGTTTCCTGTTCGAGGCAAATAAATGTATAGAATGGTTTGGGTTGGAAGGAACTTTAAAGATCATCTGGTTCCAAACCCCCTGCCGTGGACAGGGACATCCCACTAGATCAGACTGCCCAAGACCCCATTCAACCTGACCTTGAACACTTCCAGAGATAGGGCGTCCGTAGCTTCCCTGGGCAACCTGTGCCAGTGTTTCACCACTCTCATGGTGAAGAAATTCTTCCTTATGTCTAGTCTAAATCTGCCCCACTCCAGTTTATAGGTCAGTTAGAAATACAGAATGTGCTTAAGGAATTTGAGTTATAATGACCGGTAGTGCGGTGAAATCCTGGCAAAATTTACTAATGGTCTGTGCCTGTGTTGGAGACTACCAGTTAAGTAGTCCTGGATTAGTGGATTACCACTTTGTATGTAATTTTTTTTTTTTTTCAATCATTGTAAATGCGAAGTGTTGATAGACACATGGCGGCTGTGTCTTATGAATTAGCATATACGGTGCTTTCAGATATAGAAAACTCTTTTTTTGTGGTTTGGATAAGCATAAATGCCAAGGTTGTCGTTCAATAAGGTGACCTGCCAAGTATTCTAACATTTTTGAAAGATGATGAAATCATTACTATGACTAAAGTTGAGAAATAAGATATATCCAGGCAAATTCCTGAGTTAACAAGTGTAAGAATTCCCATAATTTGGCTTGCATCAGTTTTGCATAGTTTTTGCAGTATGTCTCATGTTGCATTTCAATTCTTGTGGAGCTGTCTTGGCTATCACTCCAGGATAAATGACTTCATAGGCATCTTGAATAATGGCTGTTGCCTTAGGAATAATATAATAATGACTTTCAAAGTAAATTCAGGCATTTTATTAGAGTCTTCTTAAGATATAGAATCAAATACTTCTCTGGCTCATGAACACGGCTTCGGAAGAATCTTAGAACAACCTCAACTGATGTGCTGCTAGAATGATTCATTTATACTTAAGACAAATGTTATTAATTAGTAACTCTCTAATGAAATTTTCCACAATTTCTGGAGTTCTGTTGATTCCATAAACCAGTTGTTTTCAAACTTACTTGCCAACAGTCCCTTTTTTCACCTTTCTGTATTGTCCAACCCATTCTTTCTTTGGCATACTCTCATGCCTACAATATTTCTGTGTTCTTACAGGAGTCACTTTTTTTTCTGCTTGCATCTCTGGGTTTTCTCCCTGTAAAGCACACTTTTCCTACCCAGCGTCCCTTTCCAGGTTGGACAAACTGTGCCCCAAGTAGTAGATTTATTTTAATCTATCCTTCTTACAACAATTATGCAGTTTCCTATCTTGGACATCTTATGGGAAGGATTTAAAATTACGTTGTTTTTTTTTTGTTTCCTGTTTTAAACTTCAGAAGGGATTTATCAGCAAGTACCAATCTGTACAGATTTCTGTAGGCATCTATGATTTATTTCCTGTTTTGGAAAAAGAAATGTTGTGTCAAAAAATCTGTGGTTCATTCTCAACATATCCCAAAGGTCCTTTCTGTCTCCCAGTTACATTGTTTCTTTGCTTATGTTTGTGTGTTCTTTTTAAAGCCTGAGAACTATCTGAAAGTAAATCTGTTTGTTTACATCTATACAGGTTTTTCTTGCAGGACAAAATGTATTTCACAGGATAACTCTAGCAAAAGTATCATGTAGATATACATACTTAACATAATGTTAATTTTTAACTTACCAGAATAGGGATTTAACAAAGAGTACTTATCAGACTGTTTCTACAAAGCCACATAGCTGTTTGGTTGCTGTAATCTGGACCATGTGCAACTTAATGAACACTAGTGATGTCATAATTTCAGAAGGTTTGTTAATATTTCATAATATTTGCCCAGTTTTTAGAGATTGTGCTGTAGGTTATCCTTGCAAGTCATAAGTTTGTCTGTTCACTGTTTCTCAATGATTAGTCAATCAGTCAATCTGTCTAAAGAGTTCATTGGTTAGATAAGCTTTGGCTTGGCTGTCTTGATGTGTTTGCCATTAGCTAAATCAGTGGTTTGGTCTAAACCTTTGAGGTCTCAGAAAAAAAATTTAATGAAGTCTAATATTAAGAAATATGTAGAAAGGTAGACTTTCAATTTATTCATCATCTGCTTAAGTACAGCCTAAAATTTGGTAAAATTTGTTGGAGATTTTCAGTTAAAAAGCATCAAATGCTTTTAGTTTTCAGAGAAAGTGCATGTAGTAAAACTTGTAGGTAAGATATCCTAAATTTTTCTTGTTGTTGTTGTTCAGAGTGGTGTGACAGAATGTGGTGTACCATTATCTACTTGATTCTTTCTCATATTTAACGCATCTTGCCTGTATTGAAAGTAGTTCATCCTTGTTTGAGGAGAAGCATGAAGCACAACCACTATACCCTTCAGAAATTCCAGCACAGTGTTTGCAGCAGAAGCTGTTCAGTTTCTCACTTTTTTCCAAGTGAAATTGCATTATTGACTCATAGAGTGATTTCAGCTGGGAAAGAACTTTAAGATCATTTTGTGCAACCATTGGTCCATCCCTACTAAGTCTACTACTAGACCATGTCCCCAAGTATGGCACCTGCTTGTCTTTTAAACAACTCCAGGGCTGGTGACTCAACAACTCCCCTGAGCAGCTTGTTCCAATGCTTGACAGCCCTTTCAATAAAGAAATTCCTCCTGATATCTAACCTAAATCTTCCCCTGGCACATCTTGAGGCTATTTCCCCTTGTCCTCTCAGTATCCACCAGGGAGAGGAGACCAACCCCTGCCTTGCTATAACCTCCTTTTAGGTAGTTGTAGAGAGAATTAAAGGACTTCTGTCAGTCAGCTTTTCTCTGGACTGAAGAAACCCAACTCCTTCAAGCACTCATAATGCTTGTGCTGTAAGCCTTTCACCAACTTTGTTGCCCTCTCTGGACATGCTCCGACATTTTGACATCCTTCTTGTAGTGAGGGGTCCAAAACTAAACACAGTATTTGAGGTGCTTCAGTGTCTGTAGAACCTGGACTTTTATGTATATATGTTTTTGCAGTGGAAACTGACTTCTGCAAACTTCTGTGCCGTGGGGCTAGACAGGATTTTGCCTGAACCTCAGTAGGAGCAACTCACCTTAATCAGTACTTCATCTTTAACTTGATTAACTTCCCCTAATTTATGAATTCTGCTGTTGGTGGAGGCAAGAGGAATCTAAAACCTCAAGAAAATGCTTGTGGACAGTTATACAGTATAAATATGTTAAGAAGTGAAATTATATGAGTAAACCTAAACTGAAAACAGTTAGGCCTTAATCTCATGCTTTTCCCTATAACGCATTTTAGCAACAATATTGAAATCCTGCTTTAGATACTACTCCTATTACATCTAGTTAACCTTGTCAGTTGACCGACTATTAGAAGGTGCAGTCTTGCCTCTTAAGAGGTCTTACCTTCAAACTTCACTAGTAACCATATTCCCTACCTGCATATTGTGTCACAGGATCAGAACTCTTTCTACAGCTTGACAATTAATCTGCAGTTTGACATCTTGCATGGTGGATAGGCCACTGGTTTTATTCTCTAGAGTTTTAGAATTACAGGTTAGTTATTTACCTTGCAGGTGACACAATTTTGGAGGTTTCTTTTTGTTTCACAAATTGCAGAACCTAAAAATCTTCCTAAAAATTAGGCACTCTAGATTAAACATTATGCTGAAGTGAGACCGAATGCATAATCACAGTCACACTCAGATATGCCATGGCACTTTGGGATCCTAAATGATAATGTGTGTATACAATGTAAGTGATGTGAACTAGTAAAATCCTAGTTGCTAATCTGCTAGTATCATCTACATTTAGTTTTCAGACTCCTGCAGTTTATATAATTTGGTGAAAAGAAAGTGCTGATCTCTACCTGTTATTTAGAAGAGTAAAGTTTGATTGTATGCATGTGAAATGTGAAGCCAAGGCTTTCCCAATGATACAGTTAAATTGAGGAATTAAGCATTTTTGGTATCTATTTCAGGTGATAAATCAATGTAAAGAATTTGCATGATTTGATCATACCTCTTTCTGTGAATCTTGACTCACATTTGTTTTGGCAGCTATGAGAACACTTGCTGGTCATAGGATGATGGATTACTTTGCACAATGCTATACATAAAGCCATTAGTGAATATTACAACTGTAGCTGTAGAAACATTCTTTAGTGTGGGCTATAGATTAGAACATGTTCATTTTCAAACATCTTTTAGCTTCTTTAACACGTGAGGAGTGAAGAATTTTTCTTGTTCCTTCAGTTCTCCTCTTGCACCAATAAAAATTGCTGACAAATGCAGTCTTATTTGTGGCTATTAATTCTTAGTTGTAAAAAATCACCTCAACAGATTTCCCTTAACCTATTTTTTTCATGTAGAGTTAGCTTTTGTATATTCTTTCACTGATCATAAAGGCTAGTTTGGATTTGACTGGACTTACTAGGTCAACATTCTTTGGTTTGGAGAAGACAGTTTTATGGTCTACTGAGAAACCAGTTTTACATGGAAATTAAATACAAGAACAAGGATTGGAAAATGTTAAGACTGTGGTACAAAGTAAAACATACCTGTGTGAGCCAAGGACAGAATACTAGCCACGTTTAATTTCCTGACTTTCCTTAGCTTGTATTTTCAGTCTCTTTATTTAAATATTCATTTTGCCTGCCTTTTTGTAACTTATTTGGAGGTGTATATTAGCCAGCTTCTGAGCTACTGTATGCTGACACAAGTTAATCACATGTTTTTTTGTCTTTTAGTGAAACTCAAGATTCTTGTGTTTATGTTGTCTTATTTTTCATGATTTGTAGTATAATTAGGAGTACCTAGCTTGACTGTTTTTGATGCTTTGTACATATTAAGTTTCATTGCCCAGTATGTGGGAATGTAGACAGCATTTACCAGCTCATTAACCTCTTTAAACAGGCTGCAGAATGGATTGTTTCCTGTCACCATCACAGGTCAGTGGATGGATTACACTCCAGTGGGCTCATTCTAGAATACTTGAAAAATGTTAAGCTACCACAGCATTGATTGACTGGCATGGTTTTTCTAATTTACACGTGGGTTTTTGGGGAAATCCAGTAGGTTAGTATTATCATTGTTCCAGTATGAATTGTATTTGACTATGTGGCCTCATTGATGTACTTGCCCACTAGAAAGCATCTGCCCTGGAGAAGTTATTAAAAAGGAATAAGGTTAGGAAGGGTGAGCTTTGCTTTTGCATGTCAAAAGTAGTACTGTAGCCTTCACAAGAGTCATATGTATCTAATCAAAGAAATTCATGAGCCTTGGTTGCCTGACAGTTGACTCCCTCAGGGTCGACACCATCATTTTTTAAAACTGGGACCAGTGGTGTTATACTTAGTCAATCATGGAAATTTGGATAGGTACGTAATTTTGTTGTTCAGCTGAGCATTTTCAATTGATTAGAATACATCATGAGAGGAGTTTAAAGACTGAAGACTGTGGACTTGTATTAACTACAACTGGATACTTGAGTTTTCTTTTTGTCTACCTGACTAATTGCCATGTAAAGAGCTACCTTGGTGTTACCTTCTGTTAGCAGAGTGATAGATAGAGTTGGGTGGCTCCAGACTGTAGCCTTGAAACTTCTGAAGTCAATAAAGACTAGTGCCAAAGTAAGTCCCAACCAATCAGGAGTGTTGAGAGAGCAGACACTAATACTGCAGCAACTGATTATTCCCTGTACGTGTAGGCAGAACGTATGTAAAACTAGCTTACAGGTGGCTGAACACCAGAAGGGTATTCCAAGTTCTGAAGTAAGCAGACCACAAAGCCTTTTATATTAGTTACTAATTCTGTTGAGGCTCTGCAAGATTGTAATGAAAAGACATGAGTGGACTTGGTAACTGACATAGAGAATCATTCATTATAGACACTTCGGATTAATCACATAGTCTCATCATAGAGTTTAATGTAAGGTTACAGAAAGCATCTAGAAGAGACGATTCTGCATTGCAAACTGCACAAACGAGTTGGATGTCATATATTAGATTTTATACATTAACCTAATAACCTTGTCACAAGTAATAAGACTTTGGCTACCAGGGATTCTTACCTGAAAAAATGTCTGTGTTTTTTTCATGTCACTGAAAACCATTGTACAGTTACAATGACAAACTGAATTTTAGAGGTTCTTTTTTGAGGAGCCTCATGAAAAGAAACTTACTTGCTTTTACTGAGTGTTACTTGCAGAAGTAAACACTTCATTTTGTGGAAGTGTGTGCACTGAATATGACTCCAAATATAGCTTTTCCTCTTCCAAGCTTTTCCATAGATAGCTGCTTGTTTTAGCTAACCTAATTACTAAGCTGCTCTTCTCAAAAATGTCGTCACACTATGCTGTTAGAAATTATGTCCGAGCTCATCAGAGCAACAACACAACTGTACTAAGGCTGTGGGTATCATAACAAAGTTATTTGATCTGGTATATGGATACTGAATATCTGTAGTTTGTGGTGTTGTCACTGTGTTCTGTGCTGTTGGCATATTGTCAGGATCTTAGACAGTGATTCCAAATTGTTTACCTGTGATCAGCTACCTTTTTTCCCACCCTGGTCTTGATGACATATCATCAGCCTGATTTTGTGTACCACATATTGTATTTGTATTTACATCTCAGTTCTGCTCTTAATTCTAAATGTCACATCCAACATCTTCTAGTTTTTAGTTATTAATACAGTACTGAATTTAACTGTTATGTCACATACAGTCCGTGTGGCGTTATTGTTATTGAAGTTATATTTCTCAGTTTTGGGCCAAGTTTGGTGTTTTTCAGGCTTGCTGTGGAAGTTTTTGTACAAGCTGAAGAACAGGGTGTTCATGACATTCATTAACCTCCGAATTATATTTCATATATCAGTATAATTTGAAAATTCTTACATCTTGTTTTGTTACTTTGTTTTTAATATGCTGTGTTGTATTACAGTTCATTTAATTTCATTTATTTCCTTTTATTTAATCCAGGGTTGGGAAGAAACTGTGGATGCTGCCATTTCTTACTTGTTAAAAACTTGTTTGTCAAAGAGCTCTAAGGAACAGGCCCTGACTCTCAACACTGAGTTGAGCATGCCCAAAGATACTAGCAGACTGAAGAAGAACATCACCCTTTTCTGTGATAGATTGGCCAAAGGTGGTCGCCTTTCCTTAAGTACGGGCTCAACCACTCAGCAAGCTGCTGTCATTCCAGGTAAGACGAGAAGTGTGTGTTCATAATTCAAAATACATGTTTGCATATTGAAGTGGAGGATTATGTGCATTTGATTATATTAGCAGTATGTTTTTTAATGGTTGTGTAAATCAAACATTAGCTTTGTCACTGACCAATAGAATGAATTGGGTAATTAGATAATTTTAAATCTATTTTTTATTCCAGTTAGATCACTTATTGCTGTTCTTAACTGCAAATGCACAGTAATGCAGCAAATGAACCCTAGATGGTCATCTTTGTGTTATAAAACCCTTATCAGTTATTTCTTTGCACTTTTCAATTGAATATATACATATGTGTGTGTTTATATTGCAATGGAAAAGGGAGAAGTGAAAAGTCTTACTTTATTCATAGAGAAATTGTGGTTACATTACTGGCGTTATGGCACATGCATGTGACTAATTCTGAAGTAATGAATAAAAACCCCTGAAACTTTAGAAAGTACTCATTAGCTGGGTGTTATCTCACAGCATGAAATCAAAGATAAAACTAATTTTAGTATGTGTTGCATAATATTTCTCATTTGGAAGAGGAACTTGTTGAAGATTTCAATGTTGTGCAGTGATTAAAAATAATGTGACCGAATTGTGGTTTTCTTAAAAGGAATTTTGTTCACATCCTTTTCTATATTCCTGATTTTCAGTAACAATAGGGTCAGGACCACATCTTTTCTTTAGAGACTGAAGGCTACCATCTTTGTACTGTTAGAAGACATTTTCTTCCTGCTTTTTTTTCTCTAGTGAGCTAGGCAGTCTCTTAATAAACATCAGATACTTCTGCTGACTTGGAAACATTTTTTTTTCTCAGCTTCCTGCTTAGGTTTGGGTTGGATCTTCATTCAGCTTCATAGTTTCCTAGACCACATAGTATCACTGTAGTCAACGATCTCCTTCACCTACGAAAGTCTTCACATCTGTAGGCAAATGCTTAAAATTCTCGTTTATTAATTGTCTTCATTGCTGTTGTTTTTGATCAAGTTTGAAGTTATGTTAGGGCAGTATCTTGATTTTTGGTATTTTGTTTTCTTAGATTAAAAAGAATAATTTTATTTCTGCCTAATATAATGTGAATGGCCTGTGCAATGTTACAGGAACTCGGAAGTCCTTGTTATTACTATGCACAGCCCTCCTTTGCATGTGCTGCTTTAAATGGTTCAGTAAAACAGCTCCAGACTGTGCAGTGATAGAAAATATATACATAATTTTTCATTAGTGTTATACTATGCCCATATCTGGAAGTGGGTGAGCCATAATAAGTGTGAAATTTAAAAAAAAATTTTGTTAGTATTTCCTTGCAAGACTAAAATATGTGTTAAGGATAGTTCATTTGTTGAACTTTGAAAAGATTATATAGACATTGTTTTCATTATAAGAATTTTGAAAAGGTGTAGAAAACTGCAGTTCATCGCTTTCACCTGGACTCATAAGGTGAATTGATTTAATAAAGAAATTCAGTTCTACCTGTTCAAATGACCAGTATTTTATTGAGTTCATGGAACTATTCAATGTGGGAATGATTAATTCTCTTGAGGAAAAATCAAAATTTTAAAAAATTTTAAGTAATTTACCAGAAATCTTGCTCTTGATGAGGGATCTTGGGAAAGTGGTCTGGTCATGCTCTCTGTGCTGCATATAGAATGATTAAAATCTAAAAAAATGTTAACCTCACTACTTTCTGTTATATGAGGCAAAAATAGCAACAAGAAGGAATGAATGATATGCAGTAGGGTAGTTTTTACCATTGTGGTACAGGTAGACAGTTATACTACCTCTCAAAAATAATATGAAGTAGTAATATATTCCAAGCAAAACATAAGATATTTGACTGTGTTGGTCGTGTTTTGATGGTATGTGGGACCAGGATTACCTTTTCACATGAACAGTGAAAAATGAAATACCTGTAAGGAGCTGGTTGAGACCTGGTATAGCAATGTCCCACCCAACATAAACTCTTTTAGCTGTACTTGAAATGCTCTTTGACCATGATTAGAGCAAAAAAGAATTAAAACCTGTAATCCAAATATAGATTCCAAAATAAATTATTTTACTTCCAAATTTGCGGAATCAAGCATATGTAGGCCTTTTGAATATCAAATTACCTAATTAAGAATCACAATTATGACCTAACTAGGCTAACACTTCAAGTGTCATAAGAAGGTATTATTTAAGGAAATTCTAAAACCTAATACAACTTTCTTATTTTCATGGAAAGTTCAACCTGAAGCCTTCATAAAGGGGTCTGTACTTTTATGCATCAACTTAATTGTTGAGAGAATATGGGTTTTGAAAAGGTATGGAAGAGCTTAAAAGTAACAAATTCCATCTTCATTTACATGACAGGCTTATTACAGCTAAATACGTCTGGAAAATGCTTAGAATGTCATAATATTTAAGTAGTTACTCTCTAGAAAGATGGGCTGTATACTTCGAAACTGTGTGAGTCTTTGGAGAAAACTGGGAGCATTCTTGTGAGAATAAAGACATTACTGAGACTTTTAAAACATGTCTGTCTGTTCACCTGTTTGGGTGTTCTTGGGCTATCCCTGCACTGGCAAGTAAAATGGCATGTTAGTAGCAGATCTTCAGAGGGAAGTAATTGAGGCTGGCAATGTGACTTGAGGTCATCCATGTGTTTCAGAGGAGCTTTGAAGGAGCTCTTATCTTATGTACTGATCCTCCATTAGCAGTCAGGGTGCTTCAGATGTATTCCTAGGATTCATCATTCATTTAGATCCACCTAAAAGGAACAAGTTTGCGTGCACAAGACAATTCCTCAGTGTGAGCACAGTGCGGTTAGTGGGGATAATCAAGAAATTTGCCTCATTCTTGTTTCCAACTAAAAATACCTTTCAGTTTACACTAGGAAGAAATTGAGAATGATGCCTTATAAAGGGAAAACATTATGGGAAAAACATTAGGGAAAGCATAACTATATGCTATTGAGTAAAAAGCTCTTTGATAATACCTATAGGATAGAGAAACTCATTCTCCCAGTCTAGAGGGAACAGGTAAAGTAAAAGAGGTAGAGCTATATATGAAGAGGGAGATAATGTGAATTAAGTTTGTATCCAAGGATTTCTGCTTAAATATTGGAAGTTAACATAGGGGAAGGTTCTTTAGGATGTTTAGGCTCCAGGCCAAGCCAAAGATGGTCTTGTAATTATTCAGTAAAACAACTGTCAATAGCTTGAGGGTCTTATTCTTTTTTCTGAAGCCTATCCTTTTTTCGAGTGGTAAGGTCCTTTTCCTGTAGCAACTAACTTTTAAAAATTTCTTTAAAAGTGCCTAGGACCCTCCTGGAATTGCAGCACTATAACAGTAAGCTGGATTGCTAGAAACTATATTTAATATAGAATCATAGAATCAAGAGGTTGGAAAAGACCCATTGGATCATCAAGTCCAACCATTCCTATCAAACACTAAACCATGCCCCTTAACACCTCGTCCACCCGTGCCTTAAACACCTCCAGGGAAGGTGAGTCAAGCTCCTCCCTGGGCAGCCTGTTCCAGTGCCCAGTGACCCTTTCTGTGAAATTTTTTTTCCTAATGTCTAGCCTAAAACTCCCCTGGTGGAGTTTGAGGCCATTCCCTCTTGTCCTGTCCCCTATCACTTGGGAGAAGAGGCCAGCACCCTCCTCTCTACAACCTCCTTTCAGGTAGTTGTAGAGAGCAATGAGGTCTCCTCTTAACCTCCTCTTCTCCAGGCTAAACAACCGAAGCTCTCTCAGCCATTCCTCATAGGACCTGTTCTCCAACCCCTTCACCAGCTTTGTTGCTCTCCTCTGGACTCGCTCCAGAGCCTCCACATCCTTCTTGTGCTGAGGGGACCAGAACTGAACACAGTATTCAAGGAGCGGTCTTACCAGTGGTGAGTACAGAGGGAGAATCACCTCCCTGGACCTGCTGGTCACACCGTTTCTGATACAAGCCAGGATGCCATTGGCCTTCTTGGCCACCTGGGCACACTGCTGGCTCATGTTCAGTCAGCTGTCAACCAACACCCCCAGGTCCTTCTCCTTCTGGCAGCTTTCTAGACAGACTTCTCCTAGTCTGTAGCACTGCTTAGGGTTGTTGTGCCCCAAGTGCAGGACCTGGCATTTGGCCTTCTTAAACCTCATTCCATTGGTCTCAGCCCAGCAGTCCAGCCCTTTGCAGAGCCTCCCTACCCTCCAGCAGATCAACACCTCCACCCAGCTTAGTGTCATCTGCAAACTTGCTAAGGGTACACTCGATACCTTCATCCAGGTCATTGATGAAGACAGGTCTGGACCCAGCACTGAGCCCTGGGGAACCCCACTTGTCACTGGCCTCCAGCTGGATTTAACACAATTTACTACCACTCTCTGGGCCTGGCCATCCAACCAGTTTTCCACCCAAGAGAGTGTGTGCTCCACACTCCAGAGGTTGACAGTTTCCAAAGCAGAATGCTGTGAGAAACTGTGTCAAAGGCTTTAAAGATGAACCCTGAAAGTTAGAGAAATTGCCTTGAAGCCACATTGAAAAGCTGATGATCATCTTTAAGTGTACAACTATTTGAAAGATGCTTTCAGAAAACATTTATTAGTATTTGTAGTTAATCCAAGAGCATATGTCAGAGGGATGCCATGGTATCTGCTGGGTCTGGTTTTGTTCATTCTTTTCTTTCATGGCTCCAGTGATGGAATATGGAGCATGAACGTTAAAACTGTGGTTTTGCAACAAGCCAGCAGTAGATTCAATCACATTGAAAGAGCAATAACTCTGATCTTGATAAATTAGAGGGGGGATCTGAAGTCAGTAAGATGATTTTCAGTGGAGGTAAATGCTAAGGGCTGCAGCAAATAAGAATCAGACAAACTAAAAGCTGTGAAATATTTTCTTAAGCACTCTTGCCATAGGAGAGACTACTAGTGGTTATAGCAGACCAGCAGCTGAATAAAAGTCAGCAATATGATCTTGTTAAAGACAAACTCTAACTTTGGGTTGTAGTTATATGACTTCAAAGAGGAGATATATTTATTTCTTTGTATTCTTCATGAGAAAGATTTGGCTGAAATTACATGGTAACACAACTTAGGAAAATCTTGGGCAAATTGGATAGAGTTCAGAGAAGAGCACAGAAGTATAAATAATTACAACAATTTTGCTTTTTGTTTCTTCTGAGGAAAAAAAGGAGAAGCTTGAGGAGGAAGATGATAGTTTTCCAGTATGTAGCATGTTCTTAAAAGGATAATTAAAAGCTAATCAGAATCATTGGCTAAATATGGTTATAACTGTAAGCCACATCAGGCTGTATCGTGCACTGTATTGCCTTTGGCAATGTGTAAACGGTTGGATGAGAGAAATAGTGTGAGGGGCTTAGTGAGAGGAGCCAAACCAAAGTGTGGGTTAGTGCCAGGGAAGTGTTGGGGAAAAGGTGCTGTAGACCACCCAAGTGTTTATGTATTGAACTTAATGGCTGTGAGAATTTATAGCATAAATCCTGATTACCTGCACTGAATTAATTCTATAGCTTTTAAAGATGTCTTATAATACCTGTGTGTTCTGCAGGATTGTTTTGAAAACCTTAAGTAGTGTCAGCTGTGGCTGTTTGAAGACTTATTCAGATGCCAGTCTGATTGATTTGAGCTCTATTTGCAGCATTGCCTGATCTATATTTTGGGTTTCTCAGCTACTCCTTGGCTAAAATGTGTTCCTGCTTTTCTTATAGTAGTTCATGCTATGCAAATGGCACGTGTATCAGCTCAACACTTTGTTCAAGCTGGGGGGTTTATTTTTGTATTAAGAGTCATTTTTTTCTTTAATTGGACTTCAGTATTTTTTTTTTCTCTTTCTGTGTGCTTAGCGTGTCTTTATGTTGTGCTTTATCATGATTTACTTGCATAGTTCTGAATATAGGTATAGCGGTAGAGAAACTGTTGTTTAACCTGAGATCAGTTACTGAGTACTGTTCCATTGAAATCTATGGAATGCCAAAGACTTGTCTCCTCAGGTCATCTGAATCTTCAGAACTGAAACTATAAGGAAAAGTAGGAATATTTTACCCCTAGAAAATAGGATTTGCAAATAATTTTATATCAGAGTCCATATGTATAAAGGTAAAGCTAGAAGTCAACCAGCTGCCCATCTAGTTTACTTCTTTGTGTTGCAGTGGAGTTAATGTGTCCAATGTCAAAGTTTATCTAAACTCTTAAATACCTTGTACAAGTTGAACAACATATCTTGATAGCTTCTGTGACACCTTAGTGTCCTTACAGAAAGGTTTTCCTTATATTTGATATATGTTGTCTTTCCTGCAAATTAATCTGGTTTATTGTGGCTCTTTAAGATGGAGGTGGCAATTAATGGTGTTCTTCATAATGTTTAAAGCTTTGGAAGTTTTTTAGTAACCTTTTTTTTTTAAAAAAAAATACTAGTTGAGACTTAATTATCTCAGTATTTTTTCATGATGATTCTCAATTCTTACACTTCGTTTTCCAAAATGAAATGCTTTTCAATTTGTCTAAGTAGGGTCCCTGCGATGCTCTGCTCTGTCTCAATCTCCAGATCCTTTCCTATACTTTTACTGCCTAACCAGATGTTTCCCATTCTATATTAATACATATGATGTTGCTTTCCTAAGCATAATAGTATATACTTTACTTGACACCTTGTAGTTACAGCTTTTTTTATTTTATCAAGTTGATTATAATTCTACTTTGCCTAATCATGGTTCTGTCATTTGGATTATGAATTGGTAAATGTTAATTCTAAACAACAGTGTTCTTTACCACATTTAATATATATATGTACACAGAATGTATTCAAGGTCATGCTTTGGAAGACAGAAGTTTTTCTAGGTTCTTTTATTCTTTTGTAAGCTTAGAAAAAAACTCCTGTCAAAATCCTGTAGTAATATCTGTGAGTGAATATCACCCATTTTGAAGCTGTGTTCTCAGCTGGAAAACTGGGATGCAACAGAATGTGTCATATTCCTTAAGGAGCTCTCTTTTTACATGCTGCTGAACTTGAGGAGAATGTCAGGACTAATTGGAAAAACATGTGGGTTTAAGTTCCAGGAAGAGCAATACGCATTTTTATACATATGTACACATATATATTAAAAACACATAAACATTGCTGCAAAGTTCTTAGTACACAGCGGGTATACTGTAAACATTAGTAATAGTTTGTTCAGTTGAAAAAAATATAGGATTTTTGTTGTTGTAAATTGATCTCTTACACTGTTAATTATCGACTCTGCATTGGTCAGTAGGGGAAAGGAACAAACTGTATAATTGTGGACTTCAACACAAAGCATCTTGCCATTTGTACTGCCATTTGTACTAACACAGATTCCAGTCTCCTGTCTGTCATGGTAATGTTATCTCGGTAGCCACTACGCTAATTTTTACCCTAGGCATGTTAGAATCACATATTTTAAAATTATTCGGAAATAATTTAGCAGCCTGAAGAGGGCACAGAAGTCAGCACTGAGGACTAGACAATGCTTTTCAACTACCAGAAGATATTCTCAGAATCACTGGAGGCTGAAGGATTATGGTTTGAAAAATTTTCCTGTGACTTAAGTATTGTGAATCTGAGATCATGGTGCATTGACAGCTTCCCCATACTGGTGCAGAGAAGTTTATAAAAATTACAGATATGTTTTTCTTATAGATGTGACACAAATCCAGCATTTATCTTTACAGAAGTCTACAATCCATTATGAATGTGATTCTCCCTATGTGATTTCCATACATTTTCTGTAGCAGTAAAATACTCAACCACGTTTTCCACTTCAGTTGCCCTTAAAATAATGCTTTTATATATTTTTTTCCTTGTTTTAGTTTGAATAAATCTGGTATCCATAAAGCTTTTTTTTACAATGCTTATTAAATCTATGTAAGGAAAACTGAAAGTAAAGTTTTATTTACAAAACTTGCTTGCAAGTACTTGGAAGGATTTTGTGCACCTGAAGATTGGGTGGTATTGATTGATTGAACTGCTAGAACACTGAAGTCAGTGGTTACTGTCATTGACCAAATGAGATTCAACGTTTTATATGTCTTTCTCATGGTGTTCCTCACTTGTTTCTACTATTTCATGAGACAATACCATTTACAGAAGTGTCTAGAGGACTTCGGTAAGTATCTGTGATCCTGGGAATCTAAACCTTATTAAAAGGTTATTAAAGATATTTCTTATTGAAAACCAGTTTGTTGAGGAATTTTTTTTCTTTAATGTACCCAGAGGCTTTTAAAGCACATTTATAAAACACTGCATGCCAATTCTTTCTTATGGGTTTGTTGGCTCAGACCATTAAGTATGAAATTGACATTAACTCACTTTAACTGTTGCAATGAAAAATCCAACTCATCTTTTCTAGCTTCCTTGAAATCATATAGGTTGATCAATAAGTACCTTGAAAGACTGATTCCCCCAGGAAGAGTGTTGTTTACAAAAAAATTAAAAAGGAATTTTTTTTAACATGTATGAGAAAATTTAAACAGAAAGATAAGATTTGTCTTACATTTGCTGGCTAAATTTATTTGTATTATATATATATATACACGCACATGTGTTATCGCTAAAGTATCATGTCCATTAACCTTCATTTTCTTAAGTATTCAAAACTTATATACATATTTATCTGATTTGAAAGTTACTGTACATTTGCATTGTAACAAATGTAGGTTTTTAATCTTTTGCATGTAGAAGCTAGGATTCCCATACCCAGATAACAATTTCTCTGTGTGAATTTCTGTACTGTATGCATTGAAGCCGAAACAGATCTATCATCACTGTATCAGGTTTTTTTTCAAACTCCCCATACTTTCCTTACAGCCTTAAGGCAAAAAGACATGGTAAAATGTATATTTCTTCTCTTTTTAGGTCTTCCTTCTTGTAAGACTAATGCGATGGTTCTGCTTTGGTTGGGTTTTTTGGGGTTTGTTTTTTTTTCTTCTATTTTTCTCAATTATTTTTTACATTTTTCCTCTCTACTTTATACTTCAGTGATTTCCTTCTCTATACTCTGTCTTCTGATGTCCATACAATGATATGCAGAGTTCCTGTTCCTGCACTGTGATAGCTGGAACAAGTAACTCTATTACTAGAGTAATAAAAGCGTAGGAAGACCTTTTTCCTGGTTGGCTGTCAAACTGAGTGTCCTAAAGCAGTAAGTACAGAAACACTCCCGTACTATTGTGGATCTGTCAGGCAGTAAGTTTTTAGCAGGGGTGTAGTGGAAATTAAATCCATAAACAGCATGATCGTTGTGTACTTTTTTAATCCAATTTATGCAGCTCTGCACGCCTGAGCTGTTGTGCCAGTTTAAATATAACTTTCTTCTCTTCATATAATTGCAGACAATAATCACCTAAGGATGATAATAAGAACAAAGAAGTTGTCATAACTGTTTCAGCCCCTAGCATCGTCATGCAGTTCTGTTGCATTGGTTCATGCCAGCTCATAAGATGATATGATATGGTGTATAAAAGAACATGATACAGTGCTACAACTTTAATGTGATTTCTAGTTCTCTACATTTAAAATATTTTAGCAGAAATTTATCAGCTGTTCGTGATGAACAGTTCCATCTTAATATAAAAGCATAGAAATAAGTAAACAGTTATATATCAAATATTTTAAACTAATTATTTGTGTTCCATTTTTTAGATTGAAATATGGCCCTTGCCCCATAAAGCTGATTAAGTGAAAAGGAAGGGGAGTAGCAAATCATTAGGGAGAATTTTGGGAGTATGTAGAGCAACAAGATTTCAGTGTTGCTCAAGAAGAGTTGAAAAACAGCTTGGTTGAGCCAGAAACATTGTTTGGCTCTCCAATGTGAGTCTTTACTCTTTGAAACTTCTTTCCGTTGTAACTGTATTTATTCTTTAAAACTTTTACTTGTATTGTTTTAGTAATTTTGTTTCTTTATTTATGTGGAAAAGAAAGGTGAATTATATAGAAGTTAAGTGACTTTCCTGAGGTCATTCCATGAACGAATAACACGTGTGTATAAATTATAATTCAAATATGCCTTGCAGACCTGTGTTATAACTTCTACATACATTTGGTTTGTTAAAACACAGGTTACTGATTAATAGATTATAGTGAGCCAGTTTTCCTTTGCAGCCTGTTCTTATATAATTCTGAGTGGTGAAAATGGAAATCTGAATATCAAGCATGGGAAGAGAGAGAGGAAGAATGTCTGAGGTGGTCTTTAATTTTAATGAATTCAGTCAAATTTCACCACTCTGCTGGATTCAAATGATAGTTCTCCAAGTTGTTAATTTACAGGGATTACATAAAGAATGGTAAAACATTGGAATCAGTGTTAGGGGTTTTTTAATTGAAAAGAAGGCACTGATAGAAAATACTTTTTTTTTTCCTTTTGAATATTTCAAGATTCTAATATTTTGAAAAAGGGCAAAATATGATAGAAGGGTAACAAAACACAATTCTGTGCATGATTGTGAAAAGATTTTTATTTTGTTGGGAAAATCTCCCCTCCTTAATTGATATTACAGCAGGCAAAAACTACAGAGTGAAAGACTACAAAGGTTAAGAAGGCTAAAGCAATAACATTTAAAAAAAATGAATAATTTAAAGAGGAAAATGTCATGCATAATGAATAAAAAAGAAATCCCGCTTGAGATTTGGGATTCATTCATTTGTTGAACTATGAAATTTAGTTGGCAGCCTTGCAATTCCAACTTGCCACATCTAAGTACAGTTAGGATCAACACATTAGTGCCTTGGTGTGTACAATCCTATTGCTGGCTCTTTGCATTGAAATCCATTAAATTTTAATATGTCCTACTTAAGCGTAAGTGGTCACAAATGATTCATAATGATGGGGGAAGCTTTTGGTGAAAATAATTGTCAGTTGAAAGAGTTTCCCATAATGATTATGCTTGTCACTGGGCTTTATTTCTATTTTGTTTCAGTCCTTGAGAGACCACAAGCAGAAATAAACTTCTAAAATCTGCACTTATAAGCAAATGGTTCAAAACTGTGGAAAAAGCGTGGCTAAAGGATAAAGAGTGCAGCTTCTGACCTTCCATTTCAGAAGACTTAACAGAAAGTAGAAATGAAAAAAGTAAAATCTAGGTAGTTTTTTTTAAGAGGCTGTAATAAATTATGTAATTATTTTTAAATAAAACCAAACTTTATTCACATAGCATAATCCTTTTATTTAAGGTATGTTGTTAATGGGTAATCAGTCTTGTATGTCCAATCATCCTTTGGATTTCCATTTAACAGGCTTCCTTCCCTTGGTTCCTTTAAATTTTGGTTTCCTGGGATGTTTAAAGAACAACCTATTTGATAGAGATAATATTTTTTCTCAATATCCAGGTCTTTTTAGAATTAAGTAAAGGTGTTGATGTATGTGGTATTGATTTAATCTTTTTTTATTTTGTAGGCAGTGTAAGTAACATGAATGAGTCTGTGGAACTCTGTGGTGAATTAATAGTGCAAATCTATATGTACATCACTAACACCACTTATAATGTATTTGCTCTTCCACACTACCATAAAAGAGTCTAATAAATCTAAACCTAGTGAAAATTTCATATTTTGTACATACAGAACTGATTTTTCAATTACTTCAGACTATTTTAGGTCCTAATCCAAATGCTGATGAAATCTGTGGGAGTTTTTCCATAGAGTTCAGTAAACTTTGGCTCAGGCTCCCAGTTTTCAATTTTTCAAATAGATTTGCCAAAAGTCTGCATAGAGCCAGCCACTTGGAAAGTCTTTACTTGCAAAATACAGCTGGTTTTGAGTTGCACACAGAAAAGCTCCCAACGCTTTTTTTGAAACAAAACAAAAAAAAAAGTTTTAAAGGTCTTTTAACCTTACTAGGTAAAAGAGTGGCTTTAACATTTGAAGTAGAAATTGCCTTGGGTCTTAGTCTAAGTATGACAAATTCTTTACTAGAAAATTATTATTGAAATGAATGTAACAGCTTAAAAGCTTAAAATGACAATCGTGGGTTGTGATTTTCAGAGAGCTGGGAATGCCTATCCTATTTTTTTTTTCCCCTGCAATGGAAAGTTACATTGCAATTGAGGAATCATTCCTTGAATTTAAGTAGACTAATTTGTGAGAGAACCAGATCCATTTGGTAACACAGCGCGGTTTCTACAGCCTCTGGGTGGTTGGATCACCAGACTTGGGGTAGATATGATCGGACAGGCTGGGTTTTAGAGAACATGGGATGCAGCCTATTTGTCTGCAAGCATAGCTCATACCCTTGCTTATCATCTTAAGATTGTAATAGTGGCATTTTAAGGTAGTATCTTGGATTATGGATGGCAGTCAATGAGGTGTAGAAACTCTCTCAATTCCACCCCCGACTGCCCCCCCCTCCTTTATTTCCCCTTTTCTTTTTGAGTGGTTACATTCAGCTCAGATAGGAGCAGATCAGACTGCATTAAAGCTCCTTGGTAGCTACCTTGTGAATTGCCTTTGCATAGTCCGCATGTCTTTTTCATAGTGAGAAAAAGGGTGACATCGTTCTGAATCTGAATGCCTGATATTTTTATGTTTGTATGTAATTAGTATGAAACTTGCAGATTTCTTTTCTTAATTTTTAAAGAATGAGGTAATTTTGGAAGACCAATCATGTTTATGACTGTTGCACTTTTTGTGAGCAGTTAACTGGTATAGTCTACTAATGAAACTGGTATAGATAATTCAGCTAGTGTTCATATAGTAAGTTAAGGTCCATAAATTCATGTTTTCCTTGCTCCATGTTCATTCATATTACCCATTTCTAACACTTTGGTCTGAGATTTGAGCTGGAAAATGTAATGAAATAAAACATGAGCACTGGCAGATTTGAAAATTCTTTAAACTAGTTCTGTTTTTTTCTTCAATTGTGTCACTGGCTGAACCACAGTGGTGATAAGGGGACAAGCAAAAGTGAAAAGCTACGTAAACTTGAATCATTAAGGTTTTATTTTGATCCATTTACACTTTGAAGAAAAGACTTAGCTCATTCCTTGCTAATTAGAATGTTGTGAAGCACTAATAGAAAATTAACGTGTAGTTAACTAATAAATGCTAAAGTACTTTGTTACAGGATTATAAAACCCTTCAGTAAACCTCTAGAAACCACAGGCTTGATGAGTTTTGTGTGATGAACGTCGTAGTCTGTGTATCTGTTGGGCGCTTGCTGTGTATTATAAGTGCAAATACCACAGCAGGGTGAATTGCCAATAGATCTCTGTCTTTGATGAAAGATGTACTTTATTAATTCTGACCTTAACCAAAGCTTGACTGTTATTCCAGTTGAAGAAACTTAGTTAACTGTAAATTGGAGATATCACTGAAAGGGGTATTACTTCAAAGCTAGGATATGATTAGGGGGATGTTCCACTATATTAATTGAGTTTCAATTTTAATGACCTAGTGTCTTCTATGTAACAATAAGCAGCTGTGCCACACTGTGTGTTTCAAAGAACATTTACTCAGCCTCTAAATTTACCATTAGAGATCAAAGAGGAGGTCTGATGTATGTGAATGATGAAGGATGCCTCAATTCAAATGCATGGCTGAACAGAAGTAGAGCAACTAGAGGGTAATAAATATTATGAACAAGTTTTTTTTTAATGTAAGTTATGTGGTGCTGAACTATATTAAATTTTATAGCTACGTTGAGAAATCTTTCACAGTTATCTTAAAACTCTTATCAGCGTACTGATAAGCATGTGTTTCTTCTAGCACTTTTAAAAAATAACTGAGGATTTGTAAAGTAAAAGTGATTGCCAGCGACATTCTTAAAAGCAGTTTAGAAATAAAGGAATTACACATAGGAATTTGTGGAGAACATTTCAGAGTAGAGTCTTGCTAAATGATCAGATTGTTTCCTTCCAATCTTAAAATCTATTTAAATAGATAAGAATTATTAATTCTTGGGTTTTATCTTCTCCAAAATGGAGAGAGTTTCTTGTAACCAGAGTAGTCATTAAGGGTATTAGGTTACTGTTTGGGGATATTTAAATGAAGTTATAAATTGGTGTTATTTGGATTGGGTCATTGATAAACCAGGCAATTAGGTGACAGGAGTGACATGGGAGTTTAAAGGTAGTTGAATAAATTATATTAGATATCCTGGGTCTGATTATGTTTTACTGTAAATTGTTCAAAAGAAGGAAATTATATGGAATAATGTAAAGTAGAATCCAACCAGATATGATGAAGCAATTAACGAGGTCAAGATCTAGTAAGGGCTGCATCCTATATTACAGATGGAATTTTCCTGTGCTCCTGGGATTCCATCCTAAAAGTCTTTCTGAAAGTAAGACAGGTTCTTACAGTGCTTGTGGTAGTAAACAACTGTCATGTTTCCCTGTGCAGTCAGCATATTTACAGAATTGGTACTTTGTTATACCCCATCTGAGGAGAACAAATTAACCAGTTATACTTGATTACTTCACTAATTCCTTATCAAGGAAAAAATGCTTCTTGTACAGTCTTGAAACGGAATTCTACCATAATTCCAAATAATAAGTACTGATATCTATGTCAAAAGAGAGCCTTTATTTTTACTTGTCTTTGCAGCACATTGAAAACAGTTTTGTTCTAGTTCAGTGTAAAATTGATTCTCAAATGGATAACTTGATTCTCCCTGGCTATTGAATTACATATACATGAGATCATTTTGGTTAGTGTAGTTACAGTGTATTTTGTAAACAATGAGGAAATCAAATAGGGGTTCATTTATACTATTTGTGGTTAGTCTACTTTGAATTTGAGTCCATGCTATATAGAAGATATTCCTTCAAGTGTGTATTTTGTGATTTACTGAAAAATAGGAAGCTTTCTGCACAGAATATTGCCAAACCAAGAAAGCACTTCATTTCTCGGTTCAAACCAGTTATTTTTAATGCATGTGCCACTTGAGTAGCTATGAACATTAGTGGTTGTTAGCCAATGCTGAAGGGGCAATAATTATTCATTTGCCGACTACTGGTAAGGTTATGCTAAGGAGAGCTTTGATACATCAGGTTCTTTTCTAAGATGAAAGAAAGATCTTTATGGATGTTGTTTGTAAATTGTAATTTTTTTGGCAAGTCAGCAGTTTATCTTGGTAGAATGAAAAAGGAATATAGAGGTATATTCAATTAAAACTGACCATGGTACATTGCATTAAGAAATTCTTGGCAGACACAGCAGTCTGGTCCTTCTGAATGGTGAAATAACTGTTGTGATCAACAGGACAGTGGTGAAATCCTGGCCCTATTGAAGTTGGTGGGAGTGTTGCCATTGACTTAATTTCGTTATGAATTCTTCTGTTTACTTGACAGTACTGTGTGTTACTGTTCTACTCACATTCATGTAGCAGTTTATAACCTTCTGAATTTGCAAAGTGAATGAGAGCAAACTCTGAAATATACTTCTAAAAGTACCCTCAGAGTTTCTGTCCATTTCAGCTGAGTCCTCCTTCAGTGTTTGGACAAAAAGGAAGGTACAGAAGACACATCTCTTTGGCTGAGGAGAAACCAAGGATCTCTTGGAGAACACAAGAAATACAAAGAATTTGAATGTACCTTGATATTACATAATTATAATTGTACATTACATTTGATGCAACTTAAATACAAAGAATCTAATGATTATTTATTGCTTACACCATAGGCTGTAACAGAGAAGGCCTGTTGTGTAATTGGTGCTTAACAAATTTAGCCATTTGGCTGGTGCACAGAAAGTATCACAAGTGTTAGAGAATTCACAGGATAAAATGAAAGGTCTGGTGTAAGTGGCATTTCATGTTAGAGAAAGTGCAGGTGCTGCTGCAAGATGTATTATATTTCCATAATCAGTGATAGATAACAAGAATTTTTTAACAATCCATATCCTTACATGTGCACTTAAGCTATGGGCAGATCAATAAAGAAGCATTAAGCCTGGTGCCAGCTGAAGATATTATACCTACAGGCTATTTGACTACATAACGGAAACTAAATCTGGATTTCAGTAACTCTATTTAGGTGAATCATTATCTAGGCAATGTCTTTTCCAGTTTCTCTTTTAGTTCTGGGTTATTCAGAAAGGGAATGTCTATACTCGGTCAATAGAGTTTCTTGTTTAGTATTTGTAACAATTTGTCTATATATGATAGAAATATAGCTAGTGTCTTACTGTAAGGGTTGTAGGATTTCATAATAGTTACAATAGTAATAATTTAATCACTTTAAATTTATTAATGAATTCATCTGGGAATTAGTGGTTAGTTATAAATAGAAGAAAAGTTTATGAATATGTTGAAATGACTGCTCAATTAAAATAACTTTCTTAAGTCTTTGAAATGTCATAATGTATTGTCAGGTACTCCTAGTGTGTTTAGGGATGTGCTGCATTCTAGATGCTGGTCTGATTTAATAATTTTCACACGAGGAGGTGCATATATTGACCTGTCAGGACAAAATTTGAAGTTTTAGAACAGATCGGAGTTAAAAACCTTTTAAACATGATCAGAGTTAACACTGAATCCTCAATGTGAATTCGTTTAGCTCTCAAAGCAGGCTACTATTGCTCTGCTTTACTTACTATTGAGGACATGACCAAGTCAAAGCAAAGGGGGCAGAAACCACTTTTTTTAATCTATGAAATGTATCCTTGCCATTTGGTCATTCTGTGTATGAAGTCACTAATCTTATTTTATGGAGGGGCGCGAAGACAACTTACAGTGTGTTTCAGTCATTTTAAGTAGGCAAAAGTATCAGAATGCTGCAGACATTCTGTGCAGTTGAGTACACAAATTCTTTATAAGAGCAGAGACTTTTAATGTAATTAAATTAAATAGTATGATGTTTACATAGTGGTTTGTTTTTTTTTGTGGGGTATGTGGTTTGTGGGGTTTTTTCTATAGAAATTATCTCCCATCAAGTAATTTCTTTCAATTAAGGAATTTGGATCTTATTGAGGTCAGGATTAATTTTGGTGCTGTCAGAGTAAAAGTTGATATTAAGTGAGACAGAAAGAAATTTGTCAAAAACATGTAATTGATTTTTTCATATGAAGTATTTCTGCTGTCTAGTGGTATAAAGATGATGGCAATTGATAATGTTTATAGTCAATTTGACTCTAAAATATTCAAAATAGCTTTAAATTTTGTCCATATAGCAAGGACTAGGAAATTGCTCATGCTATTACTAAAGTTTTATTAAAACACTGTCAAAAGAAGTTAATATAAAAGATTGTAGGTTTGATAGCAAACTACAGTTTGATTATGTTTGGTTTGCTACTCAGATACAGTTATTTGGACTTAAGTTAGTCTCCTTCAAGTGATGTACAAGTAGAGAAGGAAAGCATACCTATGTTAATACTGTGGCTAGAACATTTAAAGAAAGAGAGGTGGAATTTAAAAAGAACTAGTAAAGGAGTGACATTGCTGAAGCATAGGAGGAGAAGCAGCTGTGGTGCTGTTTTAATCAGTAGAATGATAGAGAAAAGTCTACCAGATAATTTAAAGCATATGCACATTTGCAAAAGCCTAACTTAATTTGAGAATTATTTTAGACAGTATAAACAAATTTCAAAGAATATTTAACTTGACCTTCCAAACCAGTTAGTATTTATAGCCTACATTTAGGGATTCTAGTGTTTTTGTTTTGTCTAGTTCTGTCTATAGGTTTGCATGGCAAGGTTTTGATAGCAGGGAGGCTACAGGAGTGGCTTTCCCTATCTGATAGAGCCAATGCCAACCATCTCCGAGACGGATCACTGCTGGTGAAGACTAAGCCCATCAGCGATGGTGGTAGCACCTCTGGGATAACCTATTTAAGAAGGGGGATAAAACATATGCACAGCAGCAGGCAGAAGACAAGAGTGAGAATTTGTAAGAGAAACAACTCTGCAGACACCAAGGTCAAAGAAGAAGAATGGGGAGGAGGTGTTCCAGGTGCTGGAGCAGAGATTCCCCTGCATTCCATGAGGAAGATGGTGGTGAGGCAAGTTCTCCCTCTGCAGTCCATGGTGGTTAGAAGTGGAGCAAATGGCCACCTGCAGCCTGTGGAAGTGTGTATGCCTAGTCTGTGAACCTGTGGATGCCCCATGCTGGAACAGGCTCCTGACAGGACCTGTGAACCCATGGAGAGAGGAGCTCATTCCAGAGCAGGTTCTATTACAGGACTTGTGATCCTATAGGGGAAGTGTGCTGGAGCAGTCTGATCCTGAAGAGCTGCGTCCGTGGAAAGAGCACATGGAAAGGACCCACCCTGGAGCAGTTTGTGAAGGACTATAGCCCATGGATGGAACCCCATGCTGGAGAAGGAGAATAATGTGAGGAGGAAGGAGCAGCAGAAGACTACATGTGATGAACTGATTGCAACTCCAATTCCTCTATGCCACTGAGGAGGTAGAGAAAATCGGGAGTGAAGTTGTGCCTGGAAAGAAGGAAGGGACTGGGGGGAAGTGTTTTAAGTTTTGGGTTTATTTCTCATCACCTGAGTCTGATTTGATTGACAGCAAATGAAATTAATTTCCCCCAAGTTGAGTCTCTTTCTCCCATAATTGGTGAGTGATCTCTCCCTGCCCTTATCTTGACCCATAAGCCTTTCATTACATTTTTCTCCACTGTCCGCTTCAGGAGGGGAGCATGACAGAGTGGCCCAATGGGCACCTGCTGTCCAGTCATGGTCAACCCACCACATGTGGGTGTAACGTTATTCAGATTAGTTATAAATTACAAAAACATGCTTTAGACCTTGGAGAATTCTTTACTATAGTTTGAAGATCTAATTACACTCAAGATTGCTTATGGTTTTCATGAATGAGCCTAGCTTGTTGCTGAAAAGTCTCTATATTGATAAGTCTGTCACTTAAGCATCATTGTATTCTCCTTGCAAAAAAACTCTAAGAATTAATGTCACTATAAATGAGAAGACCATTGTACTACGTAGGAACTCTAAAATATTCAGCCTCACAATTAAGGAAAGTTTGATCTTTCCATGCTATACTGTAGGGAAAATGGTATATTTGAGGCAAACGGAGGATCAGATGTTTTGTTAATCAAATTTAGATGGTATTCAGAAATTGCTGTAGGGTAGGTACTGAAGGTAGTAAATGCTTAATTTGAGTTGGGTTGCAAAATTTCTCTTCAAGTGACCGGTTCTTATGTATAAGATCTCATTTATGATTTTGATTATGGATCACAGGCAGAACGTTGAAACTGAGACCCAGTCATGTTGCTATTTTTTCCTGTGAATAAAGTTATGAAGCATGTATATGTTAGATAAGATTATTGACCAGAAGAGATTATTGATTACACTCAAAGAAGGTCAGAGTGCAGTGGTACACAATAAGCCAGTGATTTTGGTCCCTAAGTTAAATGAGGAAACCCCCAAATTTTTGACGCTTCCATTACTTTACTTTGTTACTTCATTTTGTTGTTATGCAGTATGTTAAAAGAACCTTTGGTCAGGCCTGTCCTCTTCTTGCTGCATGCCCAAGAGCTTTTGTTTTGGCTACCACACCTGTTGAGAGACATTTCTTTCACCAAATCCTGCATCACAAGCTTTCTCACTGGCACAAAATGAAGTGTGGGTAAACCCTGTTGCTCTTTTAGACATGCCGTGTAATATACACTGTGTTCTAGTTACTGCAGAAGTGCTTAAGTCCTGCGCTTATGTGGAATGGAGTGCCTCCTCCTCTGTATATACTTGCACTGTAGTGCTGCAATTATTTTTGTCCTGTTTTCAAGTCTAAAAATGGAGGATTGTGAGGCTGGGGTGGGGCCTTACACTTCTTACAGGTGCCTGATGACAGTAGGAAAGGAAATGGAGGGAAGTCAGAGCACTGGGAATTTGTGTGACAAAGAACATGGTAAAATCTCTTATTCAGTGTCAAATAGAGTAACAAGTTGCCCAGAAAGGTGGTGAAATATCTATTTTGTAGGCGCTTAGAACTCCTTTTGGAAGGCCCCATAGCAACCTGGTCTAGCTAGTCCTGCTCTGACAAGGAGGTTGTATTAAGTGACCTCCAGAGGTCCCTTGCAACTAATTCTTTTGTGATTTGAATAATTAGCCTTTGAGCATTTTACTGTTGTCTTTTCAGCTAGATGACTGTCTAGATCTATCACACGACTTCAAGTGTGCTTTTGTGCCAACGCAGAGGAGATAATGGGGACCAAAAACCTGGATGATAGAATGAGCTTCTTATTTTATTGAAAACTCTCATGACTGACTTGAAATAGTTGTACAGCTGCAGCTGAAAATTCAGTTTTATCACTGGAGGAGAAAGAAATATTTTTACTTTTAAAGAAAGGACGTGTGCAGGTATGGTAAAATATACAATTCAGTAAAAAGCAACTCTAAACTCCTTTCCTCTCTTTTTTTTTCTTGATTGGTATGATTGTACAAAGCAATCTGTAAAATTTTGTAATTTCAAATAATTCTTCTCTGCATTTTTTTTGCCTGATACTTTTAGTTCTATTTTGAATAGTGTATTTAATCCTTTAGTCTTTAGATTACTTTGTATAGCTTCCTTGCAGATGGGACAGCTGTTTCTAAATTATGTATTATTTAAACTACGTGTTACAAGATTTATATTTGATTTGACATAGACTTTTTTAAGCATCTCCTGAAGTTGTACAAAAACCAAGAAAATACGATTAGGAAGGGAAGAGAAATAGGGCTTCTTTCACTTTGTACTTTGACAGATGTCAGGGTATGCAGTCATGATTTCAAAAATATTGGGTTTTGGTTTTGGGGTTTTTTTTGTTTTGTTTTTAATGAGTAACTTTTTGTCTCGGTAAGGTTAAATTTAGAGGATTGAGGGAATTAAATAAGCATAAGGCATAATGGTGGCTGACTGAGAGCATCTCGGTATTCTGCTTGCTATGTCACTTGCTTTATTTATCATCTTGGACAGTAGGAGGAATGTCAGCTTTTAAATAAGATGAAGCAGAACAGTTAATCCTGTACCTTCCTGTATAAAAAGCCACTTTGTTTCAGGCATAACATTTTATTGTAAAAACAGACCTCATTTTTTACCAAAAAAAAAGCAAATTGGATTTGAACACAGTTCTTTCTAAGTATCCGTGATCTTCTAGTGGATGTAAATCATCTGATGACATTAGCCAAATGGATTCTCTTCCTCCTCTCTGAAAAGTTCAGTGCCAAGGCTCTCTCTCGTTATTAGAGGTTTTTGGGAGCATGGTTGCTCATATCTTCAGATACTCTGCATTTTGTAGAAAGTTACTTGGCAGTTTTGGTTGGTTGAAAGTTGGTTCTCTTTCAGGTTTATCATGTGAAGCACACTGATCTCCTGACTCTTGGAAATACTTATGGTAGACGTTAGACAAAATGTATGCTTCTATGAATTATGCCCTTCGTCCTTATACAAGAATAAAGGTCCAAAGTAACTTGAGTAGTGGAACATCACTTTTATCCTTCAGTTGTATCATTTTTGTAATATTCGAACACTGTAGATGTTAGTAAAACTGTATGATTTACACAAATACAGGTATGGTGCAAGTGAATTAACACCGATCATTGCAGTTTGTAGAATAAAAAATTCTGGTAGGGATAAAATCCTGTCTGCAGTATAACATGTAATTTCATGATATTATGTAAAGTTCTGTGCTTATTTGCTCCAAATAAACTAGGTTAATTGAATGTCATTGTGATGCTAAATGGAGCCCAAGTTGCCTTTTTTCGTTCATTCTAAAAATCATTCCCAGAGACTTTAATATCGTAAAAGGTTGAGCTAACACAAGAAAATACTTGTATTTATCTGGTCAGAGGAGTGCAGAGTAAATGAAGTATTAAATGCTAGTGGGATTAAAATAAATGTGAGTAATGTGTTTTTATTGCAATACTGGAGCAAAGGTAGGTTATTATATTTTGATCAGTTCTTGTCTCCTATACAATTAATAATAATCATAGTTGGTCATTAAATAGAAGTGCTTTTTTTAGACCAAATACAATGTTATTCACATATTACATGTTTTGGGCAAATCTGTTTCTTGGGTATAATTGAGAAAATAGAAATTTATAATACATGAAAACAATGTACCGTCTTTGGTAAAATTAACAGAAAAGTATTTTCAGCAGAGAAGTGTTTTCAGCAGAATTCTCTTTGTCTCTTATGAAAACTTTGATTCCTAGACTTCTAATTCCCAAAGAATCTATATACTGTTTACTTGGAAAGGCACCAGATACATGTTTACTGGTTTTATTTCAATAAGATTAAAAAAGGATGCTTGTATCCGTGTTTATTTTGTCAGTTGAGTTGCTTATTTCCAAATAGTATCTGGAGTATCAGAAGAATAGAAACTAGTTCATTACGCTCTAAAAAAATATAGTGTCTGATTGCTTGTATTAAATGTCAACACTTGGCATTTTATATTTTTTAGTCCAGTGTCTCTCCAAATGTAAATTTGCTTGCCAAATACCTCTGGGAACCAGAATTTCAAACCTAGATATTTTTAAGTGTTTACAATATCACTGCTGTTTTTTAATGAAATATTTACAATGATGCTTTGGTCAAAAATCTTTATATTTTTTATTTTCTATTGTGAACTGATTATTTACTTACTACAGCTGATTGAAGTACCTAGATTGCTTGTGTTATGTGATGTCTCACGTTTATTTTAAATACAATGAAAAGATTGTTAGATAAATAGACAATAGTAATTTGTTAATATCCTAATAATTAGATAACTACTCATAAGCAGATAATAGGCATTTGGATTACTTTGGAATACACATCGATAAATCTGTATCTGTTTGTTCCATGTTGTCTATCTATTCTATTGGGATGGGGGAAAAAAAGGAAAAACGGGAAGGAAAAAACCTTGTTCAGAAACTCCATCTCTGTGGTAGAAAAAGGTAACCTTGTCCCATTCATAAATACATTTGTTTACTTCCATGGCTTCTGTTCAGATATTGTTCAAAGCTCTTTTTCTCTTGGTAGACAGCAACTTAATTTCAAGTAAAAATTAATTTAAGATCAATTCCTTCTTTTTCTAAGTGTGTCTTATTTTGCCAGACGCTAAGGTTTTCTGGCCTAATTGCATTAATGATAAAGATCACCCTGTTCCATTTTAAGTCCTTTTTAAGTAAACAAGACTGGTGATGTGCTCACATGTCAATAAGGTAATTGATCCCTACATAATCTTGAGTAACCTTCAGCTGAATTTTTCCAACTTTATTTAACCTGTCATGAGCATGGTAACAAGAATTGAACACAGTATTTAGATGCCTTGTTCAACAGTATTACTGCTTTCTTGATCCTTCCTTGTAACATTATCAGGTGGATATCAGAAATGCATTCACCTTTTTCTGGTAATCACATTGGAGCCTTTTACTTTATCATCCTGTGCTTACTTCTGTGGGTTTTGTATCATCTTTCATTTCTGTAACACCACCCTTTCTGATAATATTTGCTCATCTCGTTAATATTAAAGCAATTCAACAACAGCAGCAATTGCTATTGGAATTTGTTCTTGGTATTCTGTGGCTAAAATTACACATTCTGTATATTAAACTGCTTTGTAATCCTTTTATGTGTACTACTCTTTCACTAAACCATCACCATAGTACTAAGGAATATATCTCTAGCACTTTAATTTTGCAATATGTATCACTTTAATTTTGCAATATGTATCATGTGGCCTGGACAGGCGTGCACCCTCCTGGGTAGAAAACTGGCTGGATGACCGGGCCCAGAGAGTGGTGGTAAATGGTGTAAAGTCCAGCTGGAGGCCAGTGACAGGTGGGGTTCCCCAGGACTTAGTGCTGGGTCCAGCCCTGTTCAATGTCTTCATCAACGACCTGGATGAAGGCATTGAGTGTACCCTTAGCAAGTTTGCAGATGACACTAAGCTGGGTGGAGGTGTCGATCTGCTGGAGGGTAGGGAGGCTCTGCAAAGGGATCTGAACTGGCTGGACTGCTGGGCTGAGTCCAATGGCGTGAAGTTTAACAAGGCCAAGTGCTGGGTCCTGCCCTTGGGGCACAACAACCCTATGCAGAGCTACAGACTGGGAGAAGTCTGGCTGGAAAACTGCCAGGAGGAGAGGGACCTGGGGGTGTTGGTCGACAGCTGACTGAACGTGAGCCAGCAGTGTGCCCAGGTGTCCAAGAAGGCCAATGGCATCCTGGCTTGTATCAGAAACGGTGTGACCAGCAGGTCCAGGGAGGTGATTCTCCCTCTGTAGTCGGCACTGGTGAGGCCACTCCTTGAATCCTGTGTTCAGTTCTGTCCCCCACCACAAGAAGGATGTTGAGGCTCTGGAGCAAGTCCAGAGAAGAGCCACGAAGCTGGTGAAGGGGCTGGAGAACAGGCCTTATGAGAAGCGGCTGAGAGAGCTGTGGTTGTTTAGCCTGGAGAAGAGGAGGCTGAGAGGAGACCTCATTGCTCTCTGTAACTACCTGAAGGGAGGTTGTAGAGAGGAGGGTGCTGGCCTCTTCTCCCAAGGGACAGGGGACAGGATGAGAGGGAATGGCCTCAAACTCTGCCAGGGGAGATTTAGGCTAGAGATTAGGAGGAAGTTTTTCACAGAAAGGGTCACTGGGCATTGGAATAGGCTGCCCAGGGAGGTGGTTGATTCACCTTCCCTGGAGGTGTTTAAGGCACGGGTTGATGACGTCCTGAGGACCATGGTTTAATGTTTGATAGGAATGGTTGGCCTCGATGATCCGATGGGTCTCTTCCAACCTGGTTGTTCTATGATTCTATGATTCAGTACCTCCATTCAAATCACAGGTACTAGTCCACTGCCTTCTGTTATCCACAGCGTATCTGATGTTGCATCTAATGTCAATAGTTCCTGTATTCTTTTGTCCCAAATCATTCATTTGTTTACATCTCGAATGTTTTTCCCTTGATTTTGTTCTACTTCTGATCTGTATTAGAAATAAACCCCTCATCAACTCTCACTCTCTCTCTCTCTCCCAACCCTTCCACTCTGCAATAGAAATATGCTTTCATTCCTGAAATGTGTACATTCAAATGACAGACTCTAATCTAGACCTGGTATGTGAGTAAATTTTCCCTGGACCTCATCACACACTCAAACATTTATTGTTTTCTTTTATTGATTATATTATTTATCTTCCTTCTAGGAAGCAGCAATAGCACTATCTATCTACAAAGCCTTCATGCAGTGTTTACTTCAACAGCCAAGCTCTTTTCTGATGGGCAGTTACTAATATGAAATTTACTGAATTTGCATAAATGAAACCGACAAAATCAGAAGAAGTAATTAATTACCTGTGTTTTTCAGAGAATAATCTCTAATGCTTCAGACTGCATTTTTAGTATATCCTTTCTTAAAAATTATGGACAGCATAAATCCCCAGATGAACATGGGTTTTCAAATAGTTTTGGAATCTCTATGAAATAATTTTGCTGTTTAGATTATATCCGTTTCATAAAGGTATACACATGGATGACAAAACCTGCTTTTAAGAGAGCTTCCTGCTGTGGTTTTGACTCTCTGGCTGCCAGAAGCTGCTTTAGGAAGCTTTTTACCCCCCCTCCCTTTCTGTAGACTCTTGTAAATGTTAATTTTAGAGGAAAATGGAAACTTTATGCATAGTTAAGATTATGACTGAGTGGAAGAGAAAGAGAAAACCCAAATGGTCTTTCACTCACAGTTCCTTTTAATGTTCTAGATGTATAATACTTTTGTTTTCCTGTTTTTCAACTTCTAGAGCCATGTTAAAATGTGTAAAAACATGGTGATAGGAACCTGTCAGTAGTTAATTTTTATTCAGTATGTATTAAATGTGTTTCTTTTGGGTGTGGGTGTCTTTTTCCAAGTTAAGAATCAAATGTGTTAGAAAAACAGATGTAGTGAAAATAAACAAAAGAAGTCTCATTTCCTTTGGTGAACAAAGTTCACAATTAGCTTGAGTGTAATCTTATATGTGTTGTATCCTATCAAACAGAATTGCTGACCAAAGCTTACTTTTCTTGAATTTATCACAACTGATAAAAGATCTGTGATGTCAGACAAGAATTTAGCTACATAAAAAGGGGGAAAAGAGTGGGTCAAACGTTATAACATATTCTAACTGTTATTCCTGCCAACAATTAATGGGGAAATTAATTTTATGAAGCACTATTTACAGACTGACATCTGGAGAACTTCTCAACTTGGATCATTTCCAATGTGTAGATTTATGTACTACTATTCCTGCCTCTTTCCCCCTTTTTTCTATTAACTATTTCACTTTTCTGATCTGTGCCATTCACTTAATTATGAATGAATGTGAATTATTATGCCACTGTGACTTCTATTAGCATTCCAGGTTCATAGAAATTGTAAATGCTTGCTAAAATGGACATACAGTGGATACTTTTTGAAATGTATACAGAAATATACAGGAATTCAAAGAGGTTTTCTTAAAATTCTGCTAGTCTCTGACCCAAGAAGTGAGAGTAGATACCATCAGCAGAACAGTATGAAATGAAAAAGTTTAGAGTCCTAGCAGGAAATGTTTATTTTTTATTGATAGCTGTCCTTTTGAGCCATAAAATATTTTAGAACTGCAAAATCCTGGTCTACTGTGGTTCAAGTATTCAACGGTGTGTGTTTGTGCCTTACACAGTTTCTATTTTAGTCCAGTGAAAGTTTACAGTTTACCTTGAACTTCCAGTTCTGTCAGTGTGAGAATTGTTGTAGTGTAGTCTTCACTCCTTTTTTCCTGTGGGGAATCATAGCATGTTTTCACAAGTATTCATTGTTATCTTGAGCATGGATAACTGTGCATTCTGGAGCAAGAAAATAGACTTTGCCATTAGCTCCATTGGAAGAAACAGATACCAGATTTGTGTGTAGATGAGGGTCCAGTTGTCCTGCGTATAGCCCTAGGCATTTGAACAAGCTAAAGGACATAGTTCAAGAAATTCTAGTCATTCCTTCAGTAAGAAGATAATAGCTGTGTTAGAAAATGAATATAGAAATATGAGGACACTAAGACTTTGATCATGTAAGCCTCATTGCCTCAAAGAAGTAAAAATATAACATTATTTTCTTGTCTGGTCATTAATTTAGATAATTATTGGCCCAAGAGTCCTGCTGAAGTCCTGCCCCACTGAGAACAGTGTTCTCAGCACATGGAATGTCCTTATGAAACAATGGTTATTTAAGAAACAGTTTACAGATAACAGTTATTAGCATCCTTGCAGAAGTAAGGAATAATTGCTACTTTTAGTATTGATGCTGATACTATTGCTCTGTTTGTTCTGTCTACATTTTCTTTTTATGTAACATAGTCTATCACTGGTAATATTTCAGTCCTCGCAGTTCTCTGTCAAGGAAATACTGTTATGGAAGGAGTGAATTTTGCTTTTAATTTTTATAACCTGTGATGATATCAGATGACAAGTAAATCTTAACAAATCTCTCACATCAAATTCATGAGCAGGAAGTCTTGCTTCCTTTCAGCAAACAGTGTATTATACCTAAGGGCAAATAGATCTTTTCCGACTCCTATTCAATTGCCATCAGCATTGATGAGTAATGAAGTATTTTGGCATTGAAAGCCATCAATTCTCAAGGCTATGCAAGTTACATAATTTCAGAGTGAATGTTGTAAAATTTCTTTTATTTCCACGTAAAACTTCAATAGTTCTAATTGACTTGGTGCGTTTTTCACTAATGCTATTAGAAAATATTATAAAGCCTTTTAAAATGTATGATGCTATTCTTAATAGTTCTTTTGTGCAAGAAACCTTAATTTTGTATCCTGCACTTATAGATTACTGTTTAATAGGGTAGATTTTATCTGAAGAACAGGAATGAAAAATATCTAAATTGACTTTTAAAGCTGTGGTTTCCATTTCATCAAATCTCACAGTTTACATTTTAGTCACAATTTGCAAATAGGAACAGAAGTATTAATTTACTTATATTTATTTTCATTTAGGGTGTAGGCACATTTATAGTTAGTTCAATGTCAGACCTTGTGCCAGTGTTACAGTATTTCAGTATGAAGACATTTTTCTAATTTCCCATTTTCTCCTTCACTTTCATAGCAAGTATCCTAACTATCTGAAGCTGTCATGGGTTAGAAGTCTGCACATTGCTGAGATGTTCACTGCTAACCTTCCTTTCAGCTGGAAAAAAATTGCTTGCTCTAAATCAAACAGGAAATCGTGATGTATCTTATATTTTTTTTGTCAAGGAGCATCTGGACCCTTGTGTCTTTCCTCTTCCTTAGGAACAAAGGATGCTGTATCAGTTCCTTATCTGATAGGAGTTGATGTTTTCACAGGACTCACTGCAGCTGCCATGCTTTACCCCAGCCTACATAGTGCGGTACATTTCTTAAGGACAGCGTGCATTGCTTTACCAGTGCTTGTGGAGCTGCTGGATGAACTGCAGCTCTCCTATTTGGAGATGCAACCTCATTTTTAATTACTTGTATAGTTTGTAAGGAGAGAATAGCCTCTGTTGCTGCAAGTTGGATACACTGGGGTGTAGAGTAGAAGATTTATTTTCGAAATAGAACAGCTCTGACATAAAGGTCTGGGTACTCCACTGGGAGCTGATGAGCTGTTTATAAATGTGCTTTCAGAACTCAATAGATAACTACACGGATCCTTTGCTTGCTAGTGGTGATCTTGGGAGGGCTATGAGAAGGAAGTGCAGCTCAACTGTGCACTATGGTGCTGGCAGTGTGCTTTCTGTGAGGCCGTTTTTGCTGTGGAATAGTTACAAGTTCTCCAATATACTGATCAGACCTATTTTGAAGTAAATTTACATAATCGTATTTCACTTCAAGCTATTGTAGCTGTCTCCAGGTGATACTGCTATTAGATTATCTGTCTCTTTGTATTTTAAATTTAAGCATTTAAAAATGTTTGAAGAGAAGGCTATAAGTAATTGTATTCTGTAATCAACTACTCAGAAAGAAATGTTGGGAAATATAAAGAATCTGTTCTACCATGCATCTTACTATCACTTGACTAAGGCATAGCCAGTGCAGTGTTATTGGACAATGAAAATGTCCCTATATTTCCATACCTCTAGCACTAAGTAATAAAAATACTGTATTTAATAGCCCATCCATAAAGTATTGTCATGTATTCTCTATAGCAAACTAACAATTGTCAAAAAGTTTGTTGAATTTGTGAAGTTTTCATTCCCACTTAATTACTTTTATTACAAACTAACTCCGAGTAATCTGATTTTTAACACAGATTACATTCTTTCCATCTTTTGTATGCAACCATTTTTACATATTCTTTAGTCTTGATACACTCAAACTTTTTTCAAAGCAGCATAAGTAGTAGAGAGAAGTCATTAAGGCATAATCACCCTTCTAAACAATGGCAATAGTTTTTTTTTAGTAAACATTTCTGTGTAGAGAAAGCAAGGACTCTTTCAGTTTTATGTTTCTGTCAGCTAATTTATCACCTCTTTTCCTTAATTATGCACTGGTGAACTTGTTTTGTTACATAAACACTACACTAAAGTTCTTCCATTTTCAACTAGGTGGCTGTACTACAATCCCAGAGTCTGATATAGAGGAAAGGGTGGTTATGCTGGGCTCCACACAAACGTTACCCAATCACGGGCAAATCGTGAAGCAGAAATCCAAGCCTGGTAAGAAAATTGTTGTTTTTCTTACAGATGTCTTTTCACAATGCTTGTGGACATATGAAACAAATTACATGTATTTCAGGCTTTGTTAACATAATTTTCATTTTTTCTTACAATAATAGTACAATGTGTAGGATTCTGAGTTTCTTCAGTTTCTTCTGTCAGGGTAAATTAAGCTGTAGAAATTAGTTTTGAAGTTCAGTAACTTCACTGTTGAAAGTTTTGTGCTGCATAATGCTTGAATGAGACTCTTGTGGGTTTTATTCATAAAACTCACAGAGGCAAAATGAAACTGAGGACATTTTGGTGTAATAAAGGCTTTTGCTTTTCCTTCTGCAGTATGGTGGTTAGACTATGTGCCAGCTGATTAAAATATAGTCATTACTTATCTTTTGTGGGGAGACTTCCTAGAATTTCAGAAAAATATTATTGGATACAATCAAATTATACTGGCTATAAAATATGCTGCATACAGTGATGACACATTTTCTGGAAAGTCTTCATGCTGCCGGGAACTGTGATATAGCGTTAACATATTTTAAAAGCAGAATGATAAAGTAGTGCATTGCAGTTTAATGAAGTGCCTGGTAAGCTCTCAGGCTTTGACTGCAACTACTTCCCATTTTGTTTACTACATTGCAACTTCAGTCCTCTTTCCCCTTTTACTGTATGATTTTGTCCTGCGGCGTGTGTATTTTTAAATGTATTTGAATGTTGTTTGTAAAGATATGTTCATTATAGATGGGTATTGAAGTTAAGAAGAGCAGGTTAGAGGTTGCAGTCAGTAATAATCCAAGCTGTTATTCATCTTCAAAAACAGTTAATTGTGTGTTTAAAATGCATTCAGCTGCTTGTTTGCTTAGTTAACTCTTGCGCAGTTAGGCAGGGTATTGGTAGAGTAGAAAAATCTTGAGTGACATTAGAAAAAAAGGAATATTTATAGGTTCTGGAAGAGGGGACAGGCCTCTTGGGTGGACTACAGGAGGGAAGTGAGGTTGTGTAGGGAAAAAATCAGATGGGCTAAGGCTCAACTAGAAATCACATTGGCTAAGTCTGTAAAAGATAACAAAAAATCTTTCTAGGAATGGTTGGCCTAGAAGATCCGATGGGTCCCTTCCAACCTGGTTGTTCCATGATTCTATGATTCTATGGAATACATGGTTGATTGCAGTAGCAGAATTTACATGAGTAGATTTAATAGTGGACAGGGAAGTATGACAGGTAATACAGCAATATATAATAATACTATAGGGTACCTTAATGTTCAAAATGTGTATCTACTTGTGACAATAACCTGCAAAATCCACTGAAGGCCTAGAGCTCTGGCTTTTCTAGAGTGCTAATCACTTTCAGTCCTCATGGACTTCAAGTCATAAGAAGAAGGGAAGCTGTCAAAGTTAACATATGTATAGTTTAACCTTTGCCACCTGGATATAGTAAATACTCTCCTGGTAATAGAAAATTATATCCTCTATATGATGTAGGATACAATCCTGATAGAATTCCAACTTCAGGCCACAAGACTCATCAAAAACATATGGTAGGCAATCCCTCTTTGTCTGATGCTCCATTCTTCTAATCAGGCACATATTTATTCTTCAGTAGATAGTATTCTGTTATGTTTAAATAACCTTATTGCTGAAAAGACTAGTATGAGAGGAACAGTGTAGAACTGTGTTTGTACCTGCATATCTTACTGTAAATCTTAGCCCATGGTAGAGACTTAATATGGTATAGCTGGCTGTTGGTGCTTTTTAACTATAAAGAGCAGATTGAAAACTTTGAAAGCTTTAAAACTGTCTTTAGGTTTACAACCATGTGTTATACCAGTGAATTTAATTTGTTCACTTTAAGAACTGACTGCCATCTGCCAGTTAGTGCTGCAATATAGAGAAAGCCTAGAATATCTGCCACTGAGCTGTCTGGAAGTTCAAATTGCTGCAAGTGTAGTAGCCAAGGAAGCTACTTAAACCATAAGGTAACACTAGGCATGAAATCACAGCATTGCAATGTTTTTCTGTACATGATATTTTTGACCTGAGTTCTTGCTCAGGCAAGACCACATTGATTACAATGAGCCCTCAAAGAATATTTGTTGTGTCTTTTTCTATGACTTTGCATTTAATTTAGCTGTATCAAGTCAATAACAGATATAAAGGGACTAAGCAGAATGAAAATTCTTTTTCTTGATATATCTTCCTTCGTTTCCTGAAGGAGTTCAAGATTTTGATTACAAATAAAGAGATTTTGTCTTTTTCTTGTAGATGTCTTCTGTTATTCACATATCTAGCTCTAGAGATAGTTTAATGGCAATGTAAAATTTTAGTGGCTATAGAGAGGTTCCTGCATTTGGTTAATATTTTTCATTGGGCCATATCAGCTGAACTGATATGCCATGCCTAAGCTTCTTAATGTTCTTTAACGATGAAGTCCCACAATTTAATGATAGAGGTTTAAATAGGTGAAAACAGATTGAGGCTAGAACACCAAATAGCTCAAAATCAAAGAGAAGAATCAGAGTCTCTTCATCTGTAATTTAGTGTGAACATGTGTGCAATGACTGATATCTGTATGTAGGAAACTTAAAAGTAAACAAGTCTAGTAATGGACTGCATTTGCAGAGGAAGTTTGAAATAAAGAGAATAAAATATTTCAAGGGATTCTGCATGTCATGGGAAAACTTCAGCTGAATGTAGTGGATAACCATCCCCTTGAAATTGTGTCAGAAGTGTGGTTATGTGCTTGCTCCATCTGGTGCCAAGTCTAAGTCTTATCTACATGGGTTTGTACAGGTTGAATTCTATAATGAAATTGCCTTAGTGGGAACACCCGTATATCTATATCAGAACAAATGGTAAGCTCTGATTTCTCCCACTGATAGTGTGCTAGATTAGGGCAGAACTCAGGCAGTTGTCGAAAGTACAATCATAGAAAATCAGAGCAAACCAAAGTGCCTTTTGAATTTATTGAGTAGACATAGACCTAGGAACCAAGTCACTGGCTTAAGTTTGTTGTATAAGCTATGCAAAGAACTGTGAGGGAAGTGAAAGTCTAAGACCTGGAAGACTGTGCTTTGCTATGAAAACATATGCTGTAGGGTTGCATCCTGCCACAGACTTGTTCTCTTGTACAAAATATTATATTGAAACTTTTCAGGCAGCTGCTAAGCATGTCAATAATGCTTTTGGCTTTATTTGGAATAGTTACTTGGGACAGCAGAAAATTACATCTGCAAGCCTGTGCAAGAAGAGAATGAATGAGTGTGGCCCAATCACGGAGTCTGTTTCTATTTGTTGCTGAAGTAGTTCCCACTGAGTTTTTCTTTGTAATTTTTTTCCCTAATTCAAGTAAGTTGTGATTCTATAGTAAAAAAAGGGATCAGGTTCATGATATTTGAAAATTAATGATATTATTGCAGTTGTAAGAGTAACTTCTTGTGAACAGCTTTTGCTCTGAGTGGGTACAAAAGTAATCCCTTGAATATTCTCTTCTTGGTGAATTGAAAATAATTCTTCCTACTTACACTCTCAAGGAAATGAGTCTGTGTGCATTATATTTGGAGGTGTAATGTTAGCAAGATAAATCTTTACCTGCTGAGTTTTGATCTTGGTGTTTGGTTAGAGTGAGAACAGAGCAGCACAGTTTTCACAGGTGAACAACCTTAAACCAACTTTTTTTTCTGAACAGTTAAACTCTGCTAATGATGAGCTTTAGGATAAAATGTTGATGTTTATTTATTGGGATGTAACCCTTGAAGTAAGTATTCTGCTTAGCCTACTGCTGCATGCTACTTACTATGAAAGAGAATTTCCTGGAACATATTTTTCTAACCAATATTCCTACTGAATATTTTAAACAGAAATGATCTAGTTGCTCTCTTACGAATTTTATGAGTTTAAGAGTCTTGTGCTGGTACATCATAGGTAACTCCACTAAGTTGGTGGAAAAGTCAGATGAAAAGTTAGTATGAATCAAAGAATGATTGGGCTGAAAAACATATCTTTGTCTTTTTGGTTGTGGGTTGGCATTTCTTTAGTGAAACAGTGGTGCAAATTACTTTGTATTTTCCTTAGCTGTTCAAGATTTTATAACACTGGGAGCCAGATTTGTCAAGTGTCATGTCCTGCAGCTGTTGGTATTTTCACAGCTTATAAGACTTGATATTCCTGGCAGAATTTTTCACCCAGGATGCTGAAATCTGTCCTGTATATTATATATCTAAATGAAGAGACTCTCAAATATTTAAATAATGCATTTGAATAATCACTGCCTCTTACTGAGGGAGCAACAGAGAGCATGACCCACTATTTGCATTTATTGTTTAAATGCAAATATTACTAAGAATCTGTTCATGAGACCAACTGAAACCAAAAGTGTGGCATTTGCAGTCGCTACTGTGCTGCCACTGTTTTTAGTTAAATTCTCTGTGCTTTGCTGTCATGCAAATATTTAGACGACTTAAAGATTAAATTTCAAAGCTCTCATCTTGTATGGTTATATTTAGTAAAGTAAATAAACTTTCATAATTTAATACTGTAGCAGCTAAACCAAAAACTGTTTCGGTATTTATATTTATATATTGGAATAGATTTTTTTAACTGTTTTTAATTTGAAGCATCTGGCTTATAACTTTTGATTAAACACACAGGCAATTATACATAAATGAATGTGAGGTTGAGCTATGAACTCCAATAAAACAAGACATTCTGAGCCAAATTTTCAAAACACCCTTGAAAGTTGCACTGAGATGTTGCACAGATGCTCATCTTTTCCTGCAAGTTTTACTTGGTGTATTATATTCATTTTATTTTTTACTTTATATACAGCGTTGCATAACGATATTCATGTAAATGTAGGTGCTGTTTAAGTGGATCTTTCAACTATATGCCTATCGTCAATGATTGCTGTCTTCATTATGCCATTACAATTTCCAGAACTATCATATGATTCCAGCCCACAAAAATGCTTAGTAAACAAATATCAACAATTTTTCGTTGAAGAGTCTAGTGACACATTTAAATTTGGCTATGTGCGTAGTTTTTCTTAAGAATCGTGATTTACATGAATACACAACTGTGTGACACTGCCATCTTTAAGACACTTATCACAAAGTGATGCAATAGAAGATGAAGCTTTGCAATAGGGTTTAATCTGTTATATTTGAGAAAAGAATATCCCTAAACACTTGGCTTTGAACATAGATAGATGATAAAGATCTCCTGGATAGAAATTGTTGCTAGCTATCCACTGAGTCTTTTTATTTTTGTACCTTACTGGTCTAAATATTATCTTTTACCTACTCTAATGAGCAGAGCCATATCCTTGAATTTGTTTTGCAGAGTGTTTGATGTGCTGTAAAAATTCTAAAATAGTTCTATGAAATATTTCTTTAGCTCTAGGTCAGACATAGTATTTATATATTTGACTAATAAATGCACTAAATTTTGAACATGCACGCACATATAATGTAGATGGCTGTACTATTGTTATTGTAATAATCATTGTTTACTATGCTGGTAATCACTTGGCTACTGATATACTTGCCAATTTTCAATGTACATAGCCAAGCAATTAATTTTTTTCAGGTTAGACAGTATAATAAGACAGAAACCAACCCTAATACTAACTGTATTGTACATGAGATTAGACAAAAGGGAAATGTGTAAAATTAAGCTAAAGATCATTTTGGAAGAAAGTATGTGCTGTCTGAAAAAGGATTTCACACCCATAATAAGCTTTCAAAACAATCAGTTGTATGAATCAGTATTGTTAGTAATACAGGCTTTTCAGTGTGGCCACCATTTTGAACCTGAACTTCTATAAAAAAGTTTAGTTTCTACACCCATGACAAAAGTAAGAGCAATAGCTCTGACTTCAGACTTATTCTTTGAAAATCACTGAAGGACCGGTCAACAGTGCTCAGCTAAGGAGGTACAGGTGCCTCTGGCAGTTTGAGTTCAGTTTCAAGCATGTTGAAAAGTGAGTTGTGACACAGTATTTTTCCTTGAGCTAATGAAGATTCTTGAATTAGAGACATATTTGGCAAAAATGCTGAAACTTGTGGTGGGTTCAGGTAAGTGAAAGCTTCTTGAAGACCTTACCTTGTTAATGGCTCAATTATGTATTTCCCACTGTTGTATCATAGTACTGTGAGACTAGAACTTTGTTTCTGTATGGACACAGCTATATAATAGGAAAGATACTGGAAGCCTGCAGCTGGGCCCACCTAATGCTTTAAAATTGCTAAGCTAATTGTTTCCACAAGAAAAGGTGCAAAGAAAACCACTGGGCTACAAAAAGCCTATTTTTCTGGAGAGAGCTGAGGAGATTTATGGAGGTTTTCTTTTCCACAGAGCCTGTTTTTCTAAAGAGCAGTACAGCTTAAGAGATTAATGTGTGAATTCCTTCATTAAGTCAATACCAAATGAAGTGCAGTTTCTTTTTTAGCAGGAGCTTGTACATACATCTCCTATGAAATATACTATAACACATGACAACATAGCAAGTCTTATTTATGTTCTAATATTTGCAAATTCAAGTATATTATAATGTATATTATCTATTGCAATGGATGAAGAGTTCAGTCTGTGTGTTTGCTCCATACCAATGGTTGTGGTAGTTTTTTTACATAATTTTTCCTTTCAAAGGTTAAAAAAGTCTCTGACTAATTCTGGTTTGTTTCATGACTGTCAATTGAACAAATAACTGAGGGGGACCTTATGTTCTTCTTCATGGGTTGTCTCAGAAATAGCTATGAGATCACAGTAAAAAGGTCAGAGATGAACAAATCATGGTATAGAGAGCCTGAACCTTTTCCTTCAAATTCAGTGGCTTTAATGAAAAAAAAAAATTTGTTTAAAGCACTTTTATGATTTGAGAATTGAAGGGCACACTTACAATTATTAGCAAAAGGTTGCTGTTGTTGCGGTTAAGGAAGCAGTAATGAGTTGTACAAGGCATAACACCCTCATGACCATAGCCAAAGCTTTTTGAAATCTATGAAAAAGCCTTTCCTTATTTTTATGAAGTTCTGAACATGAGAACTGATGATGAGAAAACGAAAATAAACAGCATGTAAAAGACGGGTTGAGAAAAAGGGGCATGCTAAATATAGAATAAAACAAAAATCAAAGCTAATGCATTGTTACAAATTCTAAGTAAGTCTTGTATGCAAGAAAGGGGAACTATAGCACAGTGGAAGGAATAAACTCTAGAGATATATAAAAGCTTTTTATGTGACTCCATGTTGTTTTTCATATTTCTTTGGCAGTTATTTTGCATGAACTTAAGAGAAGTAGATGAATGTCTGTCACTAGTATTCATTCCTTCAGTTGTCCTCTGCCAGTAAAGACGGGCAGGACAGAAACTGGTCTGACTCTTCTCTTATTTGCTGCTACTTTGTTTTCCTGTGTGAAAGTGAAGGTTAGTGCTCTGTTTTCCTTGCTAGCGTTTGTGAAATAACTTGTGTCATTTTTGTTTGCTCACACCAGTTTTCCCCATCATATCAAGTGTTACAATCTGAAGTGCGCACTGCAAATATACTCAGTGCTTTTTTTCTGGGAGATAGGAACTGTTGGCTATTGTTTTCTCTGACTCTATGGTGAAATATTTTCAAAATACACAGTAAACCTTGTTTCTCAAGACATCTGTTTTCCCCTCTAATACTTTACTGTCTCTCCAGTTCTTCCACACAAACTTTTATACCTAATTTTTTGTTTAACTGGAAAATCATTATTTTGTTCAGAACATAGATAGCTTTGAATTTCATATGTTGTTTAGATTAGTGTATTATTCCTGGCTTCGCTTCTTCTGTCAGATCTTTGTTGGCTAGTGAGATAGTATGCAGATATCTGTGCAACTTCTTTGATGTTATAGAAGTGTATCTACAAAATTTATTTTCTCCTGTATTTGTGCTAATGGCTCCTATATGGTCTGGACACTCTCTGAGAAATTTAAAAAAAAAAAAAACCAACCCAAACTGTTCTAGTTTCTAATGAGATAGTTTAAAAAAAAAAAAACATAAAAGAAAAAGCCAGAGAAACTCATCAAGGTATTATTTGAATGCCCACTCAGGTTTCCCAGCCAAAAAGGATTTAGTGGCTGCCAGGTATATTACTGAATCCTAGTCAGCCACTCATGACCCTGGACAACAAGGTTGACAGGCAGGGGAGAGTGCAGACACTTTTGGCTTCTATGATCCATTTTTATTTAAAAGAGGTAATTATAAGTAAGGAGTTCAATAGCACAAAATGGAGTGACATACTCCACATTAAGACCTCCTGTGCTGCTGAAAACCAGTGCAGAAAGGTTTAGGAAATCCAAAAACTCATTGAGCCCCCCAAGGAGGAATTTTTCCAATGCAGAAACCGAGAGTGGGACTTGTGTGGCTTATGTTTTATAGAAAAGTCAGACTACATATAATAAAGGTTACTTTTGTCCTCTAACCGTTTTGCTTAATTTCACAGTATCTTAAAGTTAATGCAATGTAATTGTTTGATACATCAGACGAGTATTAGTTAAATCCAGGATGAGGCTGTAAAATAGTTTTCCAAGTGTTTTTTTCCAGGTTACACAAAATGTCAAGACTCACTTTATAGCTTCTCAACATTGGCCACCAAAGGGAGATTAGCTCTAGGTCTTAGGAACTGTTTGGTGGAAAGAAATGACTTTGCGGACGTGTTAGAGGTTATTTTCCAAAATATCTTCTTCTAGAAGTAATTTTAGTGTCTTGCACCCTTTTCTCCCCTCCAGAAGGCAACTATCCATATTATGAGCTCATGACTTAAACTTTTTTCACAAAAAAAGAAAAAATACTGGTTTTGAGATACAAGATTGCACCTGAAACTGCTGGTATCAGTTCTTTCTTCCTGAAAGCTGATTCTGCAGCCTCTTGAAAAGTAAGGGATTTGAATGGAAATATTGACTCTCTGAAGAACTGCTGACACACTTGAAATGAAGGAGCACATTCCCACATGCTCTTTGTTGGAGAGTGTTAATGGAATTGCAAATAGGTTTTCCATATCATTTCGTGGAAATTATCAGTGCCATTATAAGCCACTTTGGAGCCTTGCTAGAGCTTTGAATTGTCAATGAATGGACATTTTTGGTATTACGGGTGATGTATAATGCCAGAAGTTATCATCTTACTTAAATAATACTGTACCTAGTACTGAAACATTTACAGAGTTGGCACCAGCAATTTTGTTTCTCATAATATTCCAAATGCTACTGTACCACCAAGATTCTACAGCTCAGAACTTTTCAATAGAGTCGATGTGATTTCCATGTTTTTACAGTTAGGTATTGCTGTGATACTAGCGTTGACATGTCTCAGAAGAGACTTGCAAACTCAAAGTTGTTCTCACTTTGTTACGCTGGAGCAGTACGCATTTTGATCATGCTGGCTGTAGCTTTCAAAACTGGTCACTTGAAATGGGCAGGAAAATCCTATTTTGTATTTGTATGCAGTATTGTTAAGAGTTCTTTAGCAGTTTTCTGTATGCGTGGTGACGCAGTTCCCCAGACTGAATGTATTCCTAATTCACAGATGACCACGTTCTGTTTTTAAAGGTGATATTTTTTGGGGCCCCGCGTCTGCATGCTGTCACAACTGTCACAGCTGTCATAGCCTGTCACAGACTCCTTGGTTCTTGACTTGTGGCTGTGAGATGAAGCTCATGTGACCAAGTGATCCCTAATGCCAACTTCAGTGGATAATTAAAATTTAGTAGTTAATGACTCTGTAAATTTGACCACAGTTAATGCAGGTCTTCTGCCATTTTCTGATGCAGGGACACAGGACACATCAGTTACAACAACAGAATTCACAAAGTTAGGCTTTGAGAATTGATGCAAGTTCACCAAGTTGAGTGAGGGTAGTTTGATTAAACTAAAGGATTGTTTGGTACAGTTTCAACAATCACAGAATCACAGAACAACCAGGTTAGAAGGGACCCATCGGATCTTCTAGTCCAACCATTCCTATCTAACACTAAACCAAGTCCCTCAATACCTCATCCACCCGTGCCTTAAACACCTCCAGGGAAGGGGAATCAACCACCTCCCTGGGCAGCCTGTTCCAATGCCCAGTGACCCTCTGCGTGAAAAACCTCCTCCTAATCTCCAGCCTAAACCTACCCTGGTGGAGCTTGAGGCCATTCCCTCTTGTCCTGTCCCCTGTCACTTGGGAGAAGAGGCCAGCTCCCTCCTCTCCACAACCACCTTTCAGGTACTTGTAGAGAGTAATGAGGTCTCCTCTCAGCCTCCTCTTCTCCAGGCTGAACAACCCCAGCTCTCTCAGCCACTCCTCATAGGGCCTGTTCTCCAGCCCCTTCACCAGCCTCGTCGCTCTTCTCTGGACTTGCTCCAGAGCCTCCACATCCTTCTTGTGCTGAGGGGCCCAGAACTGGACACAATATTCAAGGAGCGGCCTCACCAGTGCTGAGTACAGAGGGAGAATCACCTCCCTGGACCTGCTGGTCACACCGTTTCTGATACAAGCCAGGATGCCATTGGCCTTCTTGGACACCTGGGCACACTGCTGGCTCATGTTCAGTCGGCTGTCGACCAACACCCCCAGGTCCCTCTCCTCCTGACAGTTTTCCAGCCAGGCTTCTCCCAGTCTGTAGCTTTGCTTAGGGTTGTTGTGCCCCAAGTGCATGACCCGGCATTTGGCCGTGTTAAACCTCATGCCGTTGGACACTGCCCAGCGGTCCAGCCTGTCCAGGTCCCAGTGCTTATTACCTACCCTGAGGTAACTGTTAAGTTTGTCAGCCTCATCAAATACTTACCAGCCATCTGTGCTAAATATATTCTAATCCTGAGTTATTTTGTATTGTCATACTCCACAGAGTATCCTCTCATCTTTTCACTTGTTAGAGTTCTAATTCTGTCTTCCTGTGGTCGTGGTGTTCACTGTTAAGTACACTGCAATGTTTCCAAAAGTAGGATTTTAGACTGAAGTACAATATGAATGAATAAAAAACAGTGTAAGTGCATGCTGAATTTTGTATTAGCTGCTAGAACACATGACCAGAAATACTCATGCTGCAAAAGGCAGTGCTGATGTGTCTTCCCACCCTTTATTACTGCATGAGTAACTTTATACACGTGCCTGAGTTTTTTGTAAGCAGTATGCAAGCGCACAAATCTAATCAAGTTTAGGTCTTTGGTAATACAAGGTACATGCAGAAATAACTTGTATTTCCTAGCACAGACTTTGGTTTCAAACTTTGGTTCTGTTTCAGTGGGAAAAAATGGAAAGTTGTTCTAAAATGTTTAGCAGCATAGAATGTGGTACCTGGAGTGGTGTTACAACTAGGTCTGTTTCCTGCTACCCTCAAACCAAAATGTGCTGTGTCACTTGCTGAGGACACATTTCCTTTTATCACTGCCATATTATTTGCAACCCATGCTGCTTTACAGAACAAGGTGAACCACGAAAGAAACTCCATGGTTCCTGAGCTTGCTATGTTTCCTAAATAGAGTAAAAAATGTTCTGACATCAGTTAGACCAGATTACTTTACAGCTCAGCAGATGGGTCCTGTCTAGTAAAACAGCAAGTAAGATACTACTTAAATCTGAACCTTTAATTAACTTAATTGTTGTTAAAATTTCTCTGTTGAGCTTGCCCTTGCCCCATCATGTTAATAATGAACTGAATCTCTATTTTTTTTTTTTATAATGTATTTTGGCTCATAGATGCCATATCTGTCTCCAAGTCTAGTACCCTGAGTGTCATGGACAGAGTGACGAAATGTGTAGCACTGTGCAATAACCCAGCTATGTATTTAGCACCCTTGAGAATAATACTTTAAATTTAGAAGCTAAGCTTGTTTTCTGGAAAGGAGTCTTAGCAAAATATTGTAACTTGGATTTTGATGAGATCTCTGATCCCATTCAAGAAAACCTTAAATGTGAAAGTCAGGAATTAAAAATACCAAAATTGTATGCACGTAAGCAGAGCTAGAACTCTCCTATGGCTCTGTTTATCAAAAAAATTGAGTTATTTTGTGGCTTTATTCTGGTGTGTTTAATATTCCAGTAAGCATTAGATTGTTTTTTGTCTGAGAATGTGTGTGTGTATGAGTACTAAAACCTTGTCCCTTTGTGATTAGCATCTCCTATCATTGCAGGTGGGGAAGAGGAAAGAGAAGCAAGGTAGGAGCAGAGTATAGAAGAAAACAGCACAGTAGAAAATGAGAGAAATAGAAAATACACCAAGTGTTCTATGTCACATGGGTATTTGTTGTCTCCACTGTTATTGTAATCCAACAAAGCTTTTAATTGTGGAAAGCCTGATTAAAAACATGTGGATGCTTTTCATCTGCCTCACATTGCTAGCAGCATTAAGCAAACAATCCGTGCAACGCTTCCTCAGTGCACATTGCAAAATGTGCCTGAAAAGATACCTTTTGCATAGCCAGGCTGCTAGTAGGACCAAGGGGAGCCAACTTAAAACTAGATTGGTTGTATCCAAATGAGCTATGGCCTAAATCAGGGCAGTTGCCACAGCTTTATCTTCTTTTCTTTACAGCCACCAAATATTTGTCTGTTTGCTGGTACCAGTACTACTCTTTACATGACTAGGTGGTAAGGCAGTTTTAGGGAGTTGAACTGATTGAAATCTTGCCACAAATGTGGTTAAAACTTTTTTTTTTACCTTAGTCTTTCTCAATTATAATGAGACCATCAAAATGAAAGGTTACTATTTCATGGGATCAATAAGTTGTAAGTAGGTCTACAGTTGCAAAGCTGCTAGTGCTACAGTAGAGAAGGTTGATATGTGCATCACAATGCGTGGAGGAGAGCATAAGTATCTGTTTTGGCATCAGGTCCTAGATGTACCAGATTAAGTAAAACATGAAATTGTGTTCTAGCTTTTGACTTGATCAGCTTCCTGAATCATGCACCACATAATTGCAGGAGCATGACTGCTTTTTTGAGGAAGGAGAAGGGAACAGGGAAGCTGCAACTGCCCTAGCTTACATTGATTTATGCTGTCATGTGACTTGCAGCCACAGTAGCTGAAGCACATTCAGACCCTTAACATACAGGAGCACTGAGGAAAGAACCCAGGATACCATTAGAATTTTTTAAGTTGTGTACTAAGCCTTATTAATTGGAATTACAAAGTTATTTTGAGTTCTGTTACCTAATGAACCAGTACTGGAAATATTAGTTTATTTTTATGCCATGGAAGGTGGTATGTGTGTGTGTGTGTGATGGGGAACCTCTTCATTCTTATGTTCACTATCCCTTATGCCAGAACTCATTTATGCTTTTTCCTGGCAATTTTATCACAACTCTGTAATTGTGGACACAGGATCTAGTCCAACAACGTTCTTAAGCACATGCACTGCTATGTATATGTATTCTCAACAGACTCACAAGGGAGTATAGTAGGCAAAGTGAAAATGCCCTGTAGTCTTTCTGTATCAACTGTGTTTGGTCTTTCTTGGAGTGTAATTGGTTGTAAGCCTGAAAAAAAATGTCATATTAGGACAGGTGCTTTTCCTAACCTCCTTAGCATTTTGGTTTTGTCAAATGGAGAATAGGTCAAGACTCCATTGTGAGCATGAAGATAAGCCAAGACATAAATACCCGCAAGCAGCAGTTTTAACATTTTGGAATACTTATAGCTAACAGCTAAACTTAAGGATAATAAACTGTTCATGGGCTGTGTTACTTCATTTTCTCTAAAATACAATTTTTATTCTGGCTGAAATCCAGACATCTGAGCACAGACTAGAAATCAATCTGGAATGTTCTAAAATTAAATCACCTTTCTTTTCCTATCCCTTTGTTAAAAGGATTTTTCAGAGGAGATGTCTGATACACATTGTAATACAATAAATGTGGACAACTCAAGAACCTCTGCTGAATTTCATTTGCTTTTGGGAGTACTGTTTTGACAATTATGTAATGACTTGAAGTAATGTATAATGTCCAATATTTCACTGTTTCTTTTCTGTATTCTCAGTATTTGGTGTTTATAGTCAAGAAATATATTGTGACCTATATTGGGTATTTTAATGGAAAGACAAACTAGAAAACATAGTCTATTTAGAAAAAACTGATTTAATTTTTCCAGTAACTGCATTCCCATCTTCTGTGATAACCCTTCAGATCTGTATTTCAGATCTGTTATTTTATATTCATCAGCTTTGATTTGGAGTGATTATCCTCCTGCTCCCACTTTTCTCCTTTCATTCTCCAGTCTTGGAATCCTTTTTTTCTTCCTGGAAAATAATGTATTCTTTTCAGTGCTCAGCTTGTACTCGTCTGTATAGATGCAGAAAGTGTTAATGGCTATTGGTGATGATGAAGGCAAAGGTGATCAGGACTGCTGGATTTCCTGTCCAAATATCATCACATCTTTGCATGTTCAGTTCTGTGATTTTGTAGTCTGAATTTTATTAAGAAGCATTAGGTAAGTGTTTCTCAGATTTGAGGATATTCCTGAATTTTAAAGAAAAGTCATAGGCAGCATTTTTTTGTATTTTATGTAGATAAAGGTAGTTGAAATGATTATACCAAGATTTCATTAATTTGGTCAGTGATTAGAGTACATAATCTGCAAACTGTCTTATTTGTATTTACTACCTATTTGTTTCTTCTTTCAAATTCAGGATCATTTCTACAACAGTTTAGGTCAATGGCTATTAAGGTTGCCATTCCCTCCAGAACCGAGCATTGCCTCACAGTTCCTAATGCCCAAAAAATGGTCTTCTACCAGGTTACATCGCTGAACTTGTTCTCTACAAGAGTGAATGAGAACTGCTATTAATACAAGCAGGAGTTCACACATAGGCAGCCACAAATAAGGCAACATGCCTCACAAGTTTGTGCGTAAACCTGGTTTTGTTTGTTTACTCCTAAAATCAGATTCTAGGTAATTGACACTGTCACAGAATAGTGCAATAGTGATATATAATAATTTTTTAATAACTAATGAAAAAGTAGCCAACTGAAATGTTAATACTGCTCAGTTTAGAGAACCTGAAAATGTTTTCAGTTTTGTTTCTGCACATCACTGGGAATACATTTGTGGAAAAAGAGTTAATGGTTGAAGTTCATGTAGGAATTAAAAAAGTTGTATAGGATAAAGTAGGTATTATAAGCCATTCTCTGACTCTCAAAAAGTCTTCCATTGAAATCACTATTTGAAACAGAAATGATTTATTTTTTTTCAAACATTTATTTGATCTCTGAATTATCTGTGCTTTCAGTACTTCTCAAAGCAGTTGTCTTACATGGTTTTCCTGTCAAGTGCCATGCAGTTCTGGGAGAGACAAGCTGTAATTTTTTATAATTTTTTTTTTTCCAAAAAGCAACCTGAATGCTAAAGTTTGTATTGTAATTTCCACTGTAACAACTTTGAGAAGTACTTGGTTCTTATGTTATAGAAGTGGGCTCCCTCCTGCCTTCTCTTCCCTAAATCCTGAATAATGAAATATTCTGATAACTCTCTGAAAGCAGGTGTTTCAAACATGCTTACTCACCATTATCTGCACCACAGAAAAATACAGATTGAGTTTGAGTTTTTGAGATAAGTTATTAAAGCCATTTGAGATCTTTGGACTATGGTTTTGCTGGATACATATTGCTGTCCTGATTGCAGAACTGTAGTGACAAGCTGAATTCTAAAACGCCACAAAAAAGATCTCTGCTTTAACAGCAAGCAGGCTGGGATTTAAGTTCTGCAATGCATATTAAGTAATGCATGTTGCCTGATTTTGTTGTAAGTAACAGTTTCAGGGGAGACTATTCTTGGCAACCCCTGCTTGAAGCAGTATTAACAGGCTCAGGATGAGAGAGATCCCAAGAGATCTACTGTCTTTGTATAGATCTGTAAAATAACCCACAAAACTTTCCACAGGAATCTCTGGATAAATGAACTACACACCCTTGTTCTGTAGACCTCCTTTCTCCCAGAATAATATTTGCCTATCTGCTTGTCCTGTGATGTAACACCTCTTTTGACCTGCTGATCTGGTAGAAACTGGAGTTAGTGTATTTGAGTTGTTCTGGCAAGAGGCAGTTGGTCTCATATTCAGCTGAATTTGAGAAGTTTGTAAAATTTTTACTTTGTTTTCCAACACAGATTGTAAAGAAAATGTATTTTGATAATTGATTCACTTTTGCTGAAAGAACAGAAGAATTCCAATACTGGAACACAATGATAAGCAAACTGATTTGTCTTGTCTTTTGAATATAGAAACATTGGGACTAGAAAGGTAGTTTTGGCATAGGCTCAGATCTTTCCTCTTGCCCAGCTTATGTTGAGCATATTAATTTTATTTAAGGGCAGCATCAGTTCAAGTGACAACAGTCTGTTGTGTTGCGATTAGAGGAATCTTAATATAGATAAAGCTGCTGATGCTTTAAAATTATTTGGCTGTTAATTTATACATAAATGAAATACAGAGTAAAGAGATAAAATGTATCAAACAATTATGAAGTCTAGTTTTCTGGAGAATGAACCAACTCTGAATTGATTTTCAGTATGGTTAAATCTTGACCTGTATAAGAGGTAATAGCAACTTTTGGTATATTTTAGGCCAGTGAGGGATTAGCAACATTGTAGGGGAATATTTTTCAAAACTAAAAAGAAATAAAATGAAAACTATGATTTTTAAGTAACAAAATGCAGAAAATTACCTCCAAGTGTCTGCTCCCCTACTCTGTCATCCAGTAAAGTGTCTTAAACAGAGCTACATTTCAAACTTCATATTTGACTCTCTGTTTCTTCCATGATGTCTCAAATGATTACCATGCTTTTAGATAATTCATTATAAACTAGCTGTTCAACAGAGCATGGAAAAATGGTAACTGAGCATCAACAGGGAGGTTTGATGGGAGAGGAGGTTTAAGACTACCAACACTGGGGATGCAGTACTAAACTCACGTGGTGTAGTTCTGTTTGAGTATAACTGGTTAGATTGATCCAAGAGAAAGAGGGTGTGAATAGGAAAGTATGAGCTTTTCCACCTTTGTAGGATCTGCAGAACTCCAGTGTGATTAAGTGGTGTATTTGGAAGCTGAAAATATGTTTAGCCAAGTGCATTACTAAGCATGCTGTAGAATGAAGAAAACTGTGCAAACCATATGTGTAAGACACTCCTACTTCTTATGTTTACATGAACTGGAATATGTCCCCCCTCTTCTGTCCCTTTAATTTTACTGAGCTCACAGCAGTGGAATGAGGCAAAGCTGCCATTATCCTACATTTCATTCATGAAACCTTTAAACAAAAATATCTTATTAGATTATGAACATTTAAAATCTCTTCTGGAATGAACTTCCGACTTATTTTAGATATAATTTATTATTTGAAGGTTTGTGCCTGTGTAGCTTTGACTTCCATGTCAGGATCTGTGTAAGATTTATGTAGGACTGCTGATATTAAAATGGAATGTTTATCCTGGTATTCAGTATTCAGACTTAATCTATTATAACTGGAAATAAGCAAACTTTTGCCTTCTTCAAAGGTCAACATAATCATATCTCTAGTATTGTAAAATTAAAAAGAGAGAAGGCAATTTTCTTCTGTCTCTAGTGAATCCAAAAGTCAGTTTTGTTCCACTGACTTCGCTGTTCAGTATAGAGAAAGTAGATGGCATAATGTTTTCTTATATGATTTTGAATATTGTTACTGGTTGCTATATATTAACCTCAGATATAGGTATATATCCAATCAAGGTCATTAATCCTACTTATGGGCTTTCTTTTGAATTAAACACACTTCACATCAAGCACAAAGAGTTGTGTTTTGACTACTTACTTCAGGCCCCTAACAAAGTATGTCAGTATGTCATTGGTCATTCACTTCACCTACATTAGCAGCCTAAGCTTCTGTGTGGTTAACGAAGAAACCCAATTTCTCTGAAGAGTTAACTGAAGAACTAATGAAGATACCTATATCTTTCCATCGGTCATGTAGGGGTTACCCTGATGCCTGCATATGGCAATTCAGTGCTCCTGGATGCCATGCAGAGCGCCACATGGACCTTGAGGAAGCTCTAGGTTCAAGCATTCATAACTGAACGTGTCTTTGCTTCAAGACTTCTCATGCCATGCTTGCACATTTTGCTACTTTCATCTCAAGCAGTTCTCTGATCCAGTTCTCAGCACAGCTGCGAAAATGTTTAGGCCAGTTAGAAGATGAGGGTTGGGAAAGTGTAGTTACCTATTTCAGAATCAGTATTGCTTAGGCTCTTTTACCATTTTTGTAGAAATGTAACATAAGTTTGATAGGAATGGTTGGACTCGATGATCCGATGGGTCTCTTCCAACCTGGTTGTTCTATGATTCTATAAGTAGATTATCTCTGTCTGCTTGGAGGCTGTGGAAGCTAAGCGCTCTTTAAGTCAGGTATCAAAGAGCAGGGAAAAGCAACAGGTTCAGTACTGTTTATACAGTTTACCCTGCAGTACCTAAGTGGAAGTGTATGACAGCAGGCATAATTTGTGGTCTAAATAGTGTTGTTATGGCTATGCTAAACAGTGCAAGGCAAAAAACAAAACAAAACAACCCAACATTTGTGGAAGGAAACAGTTTGTGGAGAACTTGATAATTGCATATCTATATTTCAGGGTGTTTAACTTCTGACTCTCTCCAGTCTGGTCCAATGGACTACATTAGTGGTTGAATTATATTTTCTAGTTTTTTTTATTTAAAAGGAATCCCATCTGTATTCTTTGAGACTGTTCTATGATATATGAACCGAAGTATTGAAAGCGGGGATGACTTCAAAAGTTCACTTTTGTTTCGAAGTTTAATTGTAATGTAGATGCACCCAGTTATGTCACTGGTAGTGGCAACAGAATTAAGCAAACACATAATTTTATTTTTACTTATATTTGAGTAAAGCATTTCATAAATTGGTTTCTTCTGAGTAATTAAAATTCTGCCTATGTGATTTTAGCTTTAAATTACATATTCTAATGGCAATTGCAGATGGAATTGCTTTTCTCTAGAATGTTTTGTCCTCTAGTACTTTTTTTAATGGAATATTTCATGTTACAGATCATTAAGACATGGAGTCTATTTGTGTGAGCTCCCGTATTCGAGTAGAAATTGAGAAGTATTTTAATCTGAGACCTCAGTGTTCTAACCTACATTACTACATTGTGATAGACTAAAAGATATTTTTGTAGGATCATAGAATAGTTTGGATTGGAAGGGATCTTAAAGATCGTCTAGTTCCAGTCCCCCTGCCGTGGGCAGAAACATGTCCCACTAGACCAGGCTGCCCAAGGCCTCATCTAACCTGGCCTTGAGTGCTTCCAGGGATGGGGCAACCACAACTTCCCTGGGCAACCTATTCCAGCATCTCACAGTGTTCAAGGTGAAGAAACTCTTCCTAATGTCTAGTCTAAATCTACCACTCCAGTTTAAATTCATTCTCCCTAGTCTTGTTACTACATGCCTTTGCAAAAAGTCCCTCCCCTGCTCTCTTGTAGGCCTCCTTCAGTGTATCTATCAGTGCTTTATACTGCCTTGTTGTAGGTGGATTTTGTATAGAAATTTAGAGCAATGCAAATTTAAAAAAAAAGCATCCCTCTCTGATAAGGGCGCTCATACCATGTGAAGAACTGGACAAATGTGTTTTCCATATATGTGTTCATTCAGTAGAATGAACCATAAGCTGAATTTTTGTGAATCTGAGAGATATCTACAACGCGATCTGTGATCAAATTTTGCAAAACTGGAAATGTCTCTTTGATAAAAACTTATTTCTGACCGTCCTCGATACTGGTTTAGTTTACATTTTACTGCCCTCCATGACTTCACTCTTAGAAGAGTATGAAACAGACTTAGCAAAAACTGATCAACTTTTTGTTGTGTTTTCTTGATGCACACTACTGACTACACAGTCAGGTTAGCCTTGGTTTTCATGCAACAGTCACATTTACATTTGTCATTCAATGGATACATCTTTGATATAAGTAAAATAAAAGAGAACTAGGTTGCATGCTGCATCATCTTTTCAGTGTATATACCTATGGTATATATCCACAGATTACAAATATCAGGAGACAATGAAATTTAAGAGTTGTTTCATTCTGAGAGTTTAACTCTAGTCAAATGCTATGAGAAATCTTGTAAGTCAATAAAATTTTGAAACTAGCTTCTAAATTTGTTGCTCAGGTGCAAAATTTTGGAGTTTATGCTTATCTGACAATGAAATGAACGCTTAATAACATACTCAGGGCACTTCAGGAGCCATGTATTTTTTGAAGAACAAGTAGGTTACTCAGTAGTTGCCGAATTTCTAGGATATTCATCAGGTTTTGCAAAGCCTTTTTATGTAGTTTGGATTTATCAATGGTTCTTACTAGAAAATAGTTTTGTTAACCTTACGACATTTTATAGGGATACTGTTTTTTTGACAAACTCAAACTTTGATCTGAACTTGATCCCCTGTATCATTTACATGAAAGTTTTCCCTGCCTGAGCTTCATTTTCAGAGCCCTTACCTCCCTTCCAGGTAGACCAAGGAGTGTGGGGTTTGACATCTCTGCCTAGCTGTGCAGGTATAGGTATAACATCTATCCATCTGCACCTATCTACAAAGCAATCCTCAGCAATTTGGTTGGGGATGGAAATGACTGTGCTTATTATCTGAGACTATCACCAACCTTTTTCTCTCTTTAATCCCACTAAACCTCACTGAAGTTTTAGCTGTAGGCTTGTTCATGCTTGCAGTGTCCCAAGAATGTGAATGATCACTGGGGTTCTTACTTATCTGCTGTTTGAGTAGCACCTACCTGTTTTTTTAACATGTACATCTGTAGAGACGAAGGTTGGTTTATAAAGTAGTTACCGTAACTACTTTTCTCCTCTTTTCTGCTTTTCTTTTTTCTGACTGTTAACTGTTGGTTTCTCAGTCTGATTTAAACTTATTTCTTTAGTACAGCTGGGTGTTACTAGATTTATGAAACTAAAACCCAGTTATTCAAACATATTTTCTTTTTTGTAAACAGAAATTATCTTAGGAAAATGTGTATATTCAAGGACAGTCTCCCTTAGGTGTTTGTTTGACAAGCTAAGGGTTTTCTCAAAAGAATGATCTCTCATCAGAACAAGGGCTGAATATCTTTTAACTTACTTGTCTCTTAACCAAATCAAAGTTTTGTTTAGCTTTATATTCTCTTATCTTGCTCTGCAGGATAGAAAAAAAGAAGCACAGTTTAAAAAAAAACCAAAACAACAAGATTCACTGTATAATCTTTTAGGATCAATTATATATGTGTAGCCACTTCTTGTTTAACTGTTTATCTTCATAGGTTTTATATTACAAACAGGATACTCATGTTGTAACAAAATTTTATGCTTATTTTGGGTGGCAGTCATAGAGCTATGACAATAACTTCAGTGTATAAGTGCTGATGCTATTCATAGGCAGGTGGTTTGCAGAAATGAGACCTGAGCTAGTTCTGATCCAGTTTGTCCAGTAAACATTTATTCTCTGCTTTTTAGTTTAAACGTAGAAATATTTTTAAGCCAAAGCCCTTCACTACCACTAGAGATCTATGTTCTCGAAGTGTATGTTTTGAACCATTTTGAACTGCAGCATTCATAGTTGTTCTTATATGATGTACCATGAATTTGTGGTTTTCTGTTATGTTTTGGTGAAGTATATAAAACTGGGTTTTTTTGAAAATGCATAGGACAAAACCAGCCTTTTTTTGAAGTGCTCTCACAGTTCAGTTTTTCTTAACTTGTGTGAAAAAAACCAGTGAGGTGTCTGTTGTGTACTGCTTCCTTGATAAGATTATGCTCACTACATACATCATTCTCTGTTTACTCTTTACCATGTTCAGTTATCTTAATCCTGCTGCAAATTACTGTGATTCACAGCCTTAGCACGGGCAGAAGTTTACAGACCTGCATCAGACCTACATCAAGACCAAGGAAGGAAAAAAATAACCAAATTGACTCAATAATTAGTCTCACTATATAACTTCATGGTTTTTAAAGAAATTTGGGGGCTAGTTAAAGAAAGGGCTGGTGTTTTTTTTTCTTTACCTTCACTTCATATTGGTCAGGTTGGATAGCTGCATGTGTTTTAACTTGTCCAGAGACTTCTGAAAAAAACCAAACCAAAACAAAACCTCATGGTTTTATAAAGCTGCTGGCTTTTAAAGGAGAGCATGTTTCATCTATGTTGGTAGAGGCAAAAGTAATTTAATAACTTGATCCACAGAACAGAGAGTAGAAACCTCAATTAGAGTTTTACTTTAATCAGATTTATGGATTAATTTGACTCACTTGGATCAGGTCTTTCTAATTAAAAAGGTATATGGCAGATTAAAGGGAACTGAAGAAAGCATACCTGTTACTAATGTACTTCCCACAAGTCCTTTTCATTTTAAATTATTTTGTTTGTTTGTTCCAAATTTCATGCTAACAGAAAAGCCTTCTGGCAATGAAGTATAAGGATCAGTTACTTTACAAGTCTTAGAGGAAGTATATGGAACTCTCTCTTTTTATTTTCTTCTTCCCCCAAGTGGTTACTTTTCAAAGATAACTTATAATTTTGTAGGGACAAAATTATGTCTGCTGTTTAATTGCACAGTCATATTTTGAGATTTAGTCACCTAGCCACTTGATTGCACCTGCCTACTAGGTAGTTAGATGACTAAACCCCTTAATTTGATTCTCCATTTAATTGTAAAAACAACTCTATTAAATTGAAATAGTCTAGGTTGAAATAAAAATGAAAACTGGTATTCACTTTTCTCCCTCTGATTTTTTTCTAAAGCATAGTGTAATATTTTTTTTAAACCCAGGTTTTATTACTGTATCCTCTGGCTTAAACCTTGATGGAATTTAATTTTATTAGGGGATAACATAAACTGACGTTATGGTTTTTGACATTTCTTATTTTGGCTGATAATGCTGCATGAAAAGGTCTCTGTGTGTGGTATATTTAACTGTGGCAGATTTTTACTTTCCATTTGTATTCACATATTTTTATTTTCTGTCATACAGGTGGAATGTTAAGTGGAATAAATGTTTGCAGTGATATTTTCAAAGTTGCAGTCACTGTTTTACTGGTGTGTTTAATACATATTGGAAATAGGTCTTTTTTTAAAAAAAGATAATAGCTTCTTGTCTTCAGTGCTTCTGATTCATAACCCATTATGTCCTTCGCTAAACATAGCATTGCTCATTTATGCTGATCTTGTTCCAGGAATGTGTTGTGTAACAGCTGGCAGTGTACAACCAGAGGCAAGATCCTGAGCGCCTGCAAATTATTTCAGCAGAAGCTGTAGTCTCTTTGTACCTTGCATGCAGTGCTTGGCATTTCCCAACACATAGCACCTACTGTCTGCCCATTTTGTACCCTGGTGCTTTTATATAGCCCATACGTATAGTGTTGAGCCAAAATTTTAAGCAGTTTGTAGTCTCATCATTGTTTGTGCATGTCTGTTGCTGTTATTTAAAATGACAGGAAAGGAGTTTTCTCCCGAGGTACAGAAGTGGGTTGCCAAGAAAAAACCCAGTATCTTCAACTTTTTGCTGGAATTATTTTACCTCTATTGTCTTTCTCAGTCATCTTCCTTTCTGAATACCAGATTCATTGGGCTGCAGGCTGCATCATTGCCAATTGCTGGCTGGTTTTACATAGGCAATGCCATGGATTGTGAAGGAGAGGACTGCAGTTACAGATGAAGTTAAGTGAGATCCCACAGAGAATTTCTTACTGAGGAAAGATGTTGTTTTCACTTGTTGGGTTTTTTTAATTATTTTTTTAGTCTTTTTATTGTGTAGTCTATATTCTGTGATGAAGACAGCATTTGTTTTTTAGAAACCCAATTAGATGATCTCTTTTCCTTTCATAATTGTGTCTTTATATCTTTAAACATATAGAAGTTCTTTGTTGTTACTAACATCAGGAAATTATACATTTGTTAATAATAATTTTTTCAAGAATAACTTCGATCTTTCTTTTTAAATGAAAATATACAGTAGTTTTTCTGTTTAGTAGATCACATAGTCTTCACGATGTTGTATTGAGCCGAGATTGCTTTCACAGTATCCTGTTTCTAAAGGCAAGATTTGAAACACCTGTTTCAGCATTTTAAATTAGACTTAAAACGAATGGACAGAAATCATATGAAACAATTATACTCTACTTTAGTCTGAGAGATGCATTAAATCTACTAAGGGTATCTGTTGGACTAAAAGTCCCCCTCAGTTTCACTGCCTTTCACTGAGTCAGTGGGGATATGTCTGAAGATTCTCGGTTGCATTTCCTGAGTATTATTAAAGTGTACTCACACTATTTGTTTCAGAGCAGATATGACAGCTACATACAATACAAAAAAAAAACCAAAAAAAACAAACAAAAAACCCAAAAAAACCCACCCGGAACCATAAACCCACAGGAAGGGCGTTTTACAAAGAGATAACCTTGTTTATTAAGGTGCCTGTCTTCAGTGGAGACTTGAGTCCCTGATCCACTCCAACTGGAGACATTTGGTCACGCTTTTTCTGGAAGAAGAGGGATGAAGTTCCAGCACATGTCAAGTACACTATTTCCTATTGGCTGTCAGTGGCTCTACACACAGCTTTTTTAAGTTTTGGACCCTCTACTTGGAAAATATTTTTCTGTGTCCATAGGCTGTATAGTCAAGAGACCCGGATTGCATTAGCTGTGTGAAAGGGAAAGAGAGATATCAGCAATTCTGAGGTCCATATTGATGGTGGCAGGAGTACAAGGGAGGGAGAAGAATTCAGTTTAGGCCAGAGAAAAGAACAGTGAGGGCAGCAGAATTTGTCTGGGGAAAAAATGTGAAAAGATGAAACCCATATGGATTTCTTTTAGCTTCTTTTCCATTGCTGAATTCTGCCTTGTTTTGGTTTATAATGATTTTCCAAGTACAACATACTTAAAAATAAATCAGTGTCTTCATCAGAGTTTATGCACTTGCAGTCTTCATTCTGTTTTTCAAATGCAGCTGTTGAGAATCATGCAAGATAGCTTACATTTCTTTGTGTTTTCCCTAATAAGTTATAGTTAGCATTTTTTTGCCAGCTAGTCCTCACACAACTTTGGAATTAGACGTGTAAAAACGATTAAAAGGTAGCTGACAAGCAGAACTAATAGTTCTTGTGGTTCAAATGTCTCTTTTTATTTTGGTTTTATTTCAGGCTCGTTTTTTAGGCTGGCTGATTTGCTTTCTGAAAAGTAGGCCAATGGACTTAGAAACAAGGCACTAAGAGACTCTGTAGTCATATACAATATTATTATCAGGAAAAAAATTAACTACATTGGAGGATAAACAAAAAATCCATAGGTAAAATAGATAACTATATTTTAGCAAGTGCTTAGGAAGCAGCATGAATTTGTTGAAGACAGTGGTCCTGCTCATGTGCAAGTCAGTCAGAGGGCTTGTTTGATTTTTTTTTGTAGCAGCTAAAACTCTATGTTTCTGATGCATTTAACATACTATAAAGACTTTTCTATAGCTCTGGACAGTATAACAAATTTATATTTTTTCTTTAAATTTACTGTTTAGGTTCAAGATATGCTCAGATAAGTTCTCTTCTAGAAAAAATACTTGGCAAGTTTTGTATTGTATTGTACTGACTTTCATTTTGAAGAACAGATTATATCTTTCTGCCTAAGCAGAAGTGAATTGGGCTGGTATAATATTAGCTTGTCTCGTCAGTTATGGGTGTCTTGTCTGATTTTATGTGCATTCAACTAAGCAACCTGCATTTCTGTATGTCTGAGAAGGTTAAGAGGAAGACTGTATTATAGAGTATGGAATTCTGTGTTTAAGCAAAAGATGGTTAAAAAGATGGATTGGGCTGTTGGTTAGAAGAAACTGAAGTAAATAGCGAGGCGAACCAGGTCTCCAATTTACATGAACAGACTTAGACTGCTACATAGTCCTCCTGCTGATCTTTTGCCAGCTCACCTTTTGTTGCCTGTGTATTGTTTTTGCTTCAGTTACAAGATATTTTATTTTTAGGGGTTCATATTGAGAAAAGGGAAGTACTTGGAAAAGACTCTCTTTTAGTGTCTTGTGGCACAATTTGCATATCAGATGATGGGGAGGCTATAGTACCACTTCTTAACTGCTCTCCTTTTATCTGAGTGTGGCTACATCCCTACTAGGAGGTAGAGGTTTAAAAAAAAAAAAAAAAAAATTCTCTAGGAGCTGTATTTGGTTTTACTGGCAAACGAAGAATGGATGTTTTGAGTTTCCTCAAGAAGACTTTCCATTCCCTGTATCTCCTATAGATACTGGCCACATCTATAGATTTTCTTCAAACAATTTATGCTTTCCTTCATGTTTGATAATGACATAATTTGAGGGACCCGTGAACTAGAAACCAGAAGAGTTCTTTGTGTGAGAAAAATGCAGGAGCTTTCAGCCTCTTCCCTCAAAATTTTGTTAAGTGTTTTTTAACGAAGCAGAACTCAGTACATGAAGCTTGCTTTAAGTCTTATCTGCTTGTTACATCATCACATTTCATAAAATAAAGTACAAATTGAGGTCAGGTTGAATAATTTTTACTGAATTATATATTTTATGAGATGTCAATATATTGGATATTCTTCAGTCCAACCAAAGGAGGTGTTCTTGAATTGACTGCATTTGTCATTGGTATGATTCTGCAAGCCTTACTGATAGTTTTTCTTAAAATTGCTATATTCATCCAGTAATTCCTCTTGCAACTGTTAAGTAGTTGAAAATAAATTAAAAAAATACATCAGATGTTGGAAGCAGTAGCAGCCACATAGAAAAGCCAGAACATGCAGCTGTTTACTAGCTAACAATTATGAGAAAATCCTATTTTATAGTCTAACATTTATTGTACAAATGAAGAGGGACCAGATTTTTCAATTATCTCTGGTCATAACTGCATTTAACCCACTGAAGCTGCTGGCATACATTTTATGATGGAAATAGCTGCATGGGGATCCAATTCATTTGTCACCTGTTTTAATGTGATGTTTGTGATATATGGGCTACTGAAGTCAATGTTTTTCCAGACTGTGTTTTAATATCAGTGATCGGCTGTACTAAGTAGAACTGAAATTATACGTGTGATTTATTTCACGCACTGAGCTGGAGTTTAAGGCTGGAACAGTGGGTTTTTTACATGCAGGTCCTCTGTATTTCTGTTACCATTGCAATATGAATACTAAATATAGGCTTACATGGTTGCAGCATTCATTATATCAGTAATTGGAATTATTGGCCCTAATTCAGTGAAAAGTAATAGTTATTTAGAATCATATAACCACAGAATCACCAGGTTGGAAGAGACCCACCTGATCATCAAGTCCAACCATTCCTATTAAACACTAAACCATGTCCCTAAGGACCTCATCTACCTGTCCCTTAAACACCTCCAGGGAAGGTGAATCAACCACCTCCCTGGGAAGCCTATTCCAATGCCCAGTGACCCTTTCTGTGAAAAACTTCCTCCTAATCTCTAGCCTAAATCTCCCCCAGTGGAGCTTGAGGCCATTCCCTCTTGTCCTGTCCCCTGTCACTTGGGAGGAAAGGCCAACTCCCTCCTCTCTACAACCTCCTTTCACGTAGTTGTAGAGAGCAATGAGGTCTCCTCTCAACTTCCTCTTCTCCAGGCTAAACAACTCCAGCTCTCTCAGCCATTCCTCATAGGACCTGTTCTCCAGCCCCTTCACCAGCTTTGTTGCTCTTCTCTGGACTAGCTCCAGAGCCTCCACATCCTTCTTGTGGTGAGGGGCCCAGAAATGAACACAGGATTCAAGGAGTGGTCTCACCAGTGGTGAGTACAGAGGGAGAATCACCTCCCTGGGCCTGCTGGTCACACCGTTTCTGATACAAACCAGGATGCCATTGGCCTTCTTGGCCACCTGGGCACACTGTTAGCTCATGTTCATTCAGCTGTCAACCAACACCCCCAGGTCCTTCTCCTTCTGGCAGCTTTCTAGACAGACTTCCCCTAGTCTGTAGCTCTGCACAGGGTTTTTGTGCCCCAAGTGCAGGACCCGGCATCCAGCCTTATTAAAACTCATACCATTGGACTTAGCCCAGCAGTCCAGCCTGTTCAGATCCCTTTACAGAGCCTCCCTACCCTCCAGCAGATCGACACTTCCACCCAGCTCAGTGTCATCTGCAAACTTGCTAAGGGTGCACTCAACGCCTTCATCCAGGTCATTGATGAAGACATTGAACAGGGCTGGACCCAGCACTGAGCCCTGGGGAACCCCACTTGTAACTGGCCTCCACCTGGATTTAACTCCCTCATCCAGCAGCTGAGTGAGTCACTTTGTTATAGAAGGCGATCAGGTTAGTTTGGCAAGACTTGCCTTTTGTAAACCCCTGTTGACTGGGCCTGATCACCCGGTTCTCTTACATGTGCAATCTTTGATGCTAATCTCTATGTTGCATTGTTTTTCTGCTGTCTGGAATTTCCAGAGTTTTTGGGTTCCTCTGAACTCCAGTATTAAATATTTGAAACAGTAACTGTCACAATTAACAGGAATTCATACTGACCTAAAAGATGAACATTTTAGTATGAAGAAGAGTTTCCTTTTGTTGATGAGCAACGTGCTGATATCATCTGGTTCTCAGTTCTTCACTCTGCCTAGCAACAGCTTCCTGACAGAGTTCCAGCTTATTTGCCTGTTTATGAATTTCAGTGTGTGTGTTGTTCTTGTCAGCTTTCATTAAAAAAATAATTAAAGAAGTTATTTATTGGAAATTTTACCGGAGTTACACTGTTTCGTGACAACACTGTCTGTTTAAATGTCATGAGTGAGAGATTAAGAGATTTACACTGGCTGTTGCTTTTCACACAATGGTCAAAAGAGAATAGGTTTAAGAAGGAGGGTAGCAGGAAAAGCAGTTAAGCCTCCTGCTGAAGTCATTGATTGAACTGGGACCTGTGAGGCAGCTTCTCAGAATTCACTGCATACTTTCATAAACGATATTGTGTTGACATTCAGTTTCTCAGATGTTCCAAGTGTTCCTTGGCTTTGCTTTAGACCTTGCTGCTATTTGCAGCTCCTGCAGAACTTTAAAAGCTTTCCATAGGGACTATATATATCTGCAGTTTGTGCATACCAGTTTGAGATTGTGAACTCCCTGTGTATACTTTTATCACATGGCAAATTTCATTTCTATTGTAAGGCTGCTTGCATCCTTTCCTCCTTTCTCTGAGTCTTGGAATAGAGTTCCAGGCTCATGGCACAGTGCTAACAATGAAAAATTTGCATTTTGGGTCTCTGGTAAGAAGCTCATGTTGAAAGAGAAAGTGGGTAAGTGTACAGAACATGACCATCCAGTTATATATATAAATTTATAACTGTTTCAAAAAGAAACACATTTTCTGAAAAAAATGGCTCTAAGTTCCCTGTGTTGAATCATAAACAACCCCGTGCTCTTTTTCTGAACTGTTTCTGTGAATGACAATTTTCATAAATACTGATTTTCATCAACATTGATTTTAATCAATATTGAACAGATCCCTACAGTTAAGATGAACAAGAGTCATCTGCTTGATGAACAGTAACTTTAACAAAGATAACTTTTCTACCAAAGCCAAAACTCAGGAACCTGATGTTGTAGGAAAAGAAGGGGGATCATGGATATGCCATAGACATCTCATTTGGACCCGCTGAACTCCCAGGAAGGGGGTAAGATAGGGACTGTGAAGGTCATATGGATGATTGCATACAGGGTATGGAAATCTCATTTACTAAATAATGGGTAATTTTTTTTTTAGATCATCTTGCAAATTCTGGTTATTTTGCTTCATTTAAACACTGAAGCTCTTGAAAGTCTTTACTTAAGCAACTCCACTATTATTAAAGGCAGCAAAATTGTTGTACTGATCTGTGGATGCTGAAGTATCAGCCTCTGATTCTTTAGAGAGGTAACAAATACCTCTGCTCAAGAAATGTACCAGTGGGCAAGGAAGAAAATGGAGCATAAAGGAAAGGTAAAAGCAGTGAGATCTGCTGTGGGGGAACATAGCGGGGGAAAAGGGTGTTTAATTAAGCATAGTCTGTCTCTGTTTCTTACAAATTCTTACACATTTGATTTAGCCTAGCAATGGCCTAGCAGCACTGCCTGTGACATGCATTGGATACAAGTGGTTTTAGCGAAATGTAGGATACTAGGATGCAGAAGTATATTTGTTTAAAAACTATCAATATCCCTGATTTAAAGGTAGGCTGGGTGGTTTTTAAAGCAGTGATTCTTACTGTGATTGCACTTCCTTTTTGGCAATATTCTGTATATAGCCAGATAATATATTTGATAATGTCCGTCTGTAAATAAAGCAGGTACTAATGCTGACGAAGTATGATAGAATATGCAGTAAAATTAATGTCTTCAACAGCTCCATTGCACCTTGAAGCTTTCATTTTCCTTTAGGCTTTGTAGGGTTTAGAGGTTCATTTTAGACCTAGATTCACTGTTAGGACATACCTCAAATATTTTGTTTTAGGATAAAATACCTTTACATCTGTTAGAAAAAAAAAAATAATGCTACTCTTCTACAAAGACTGCTATAGGGAGTTGCAGAGCTTTGTTTGTTTGTTTAAATTCAGAAGAATATATGTATATGTTTATTAATTGGCAAATGGAAAGGACCTGTATGTTGGGTTGATTTTTTAAATTTAATTTATTTCCACTGTCCTAGAAAGTGCTTTTGCCATTCTTATGTCTCTTAAATTTACTTTTTTTTTTATGTCGGTATTTTATATTTAAGGTGTAGTTGATTTTTGTTTGTGATGGTGGATGAAAAACCTCATTTATGTGCATTCTCCTGTAGTCGTAATTCATTGTCATGTTAAAAATGCTGTCCTTGTGTTTGAGACGTAACAGCTTGCACCTGTCGTATTGTGACAGTCTACTTATTTCCATCAATTTATCTAATGTTAATGTGACGTTTTTCAGTCAGCAAGCATTTATCATTCTTTCATTTTAGCATATTAGCTGTGGATGGTGTGTTTTATTCGTAGTGGATCTACATTTTATTAAATGTGCCAACTTTTGGATAAATATGACCTGCTCCAGGTAGATTGTTACTTTTGAGCTGAATACCTTGCTTTTTATTACTTGCTTACCAAGTTGAAATAATTTCTAAAGAAGTCACCCCTTCACCATCTACAAGGCACAGATTCCTATAAAATTGAAGAGTAGCTGTTATGTGTTGGTTATGACAATATTTTATTTTTTAGTTCTACCTGTTGGGTTGGAATTTGAACCTCTGTTTGCAATTAATTGGAAAACTTAAATGTGATGAAGACAGAAGTGAACTGTGCGATAACCTCTGAATAGCTTACAAACTGTAGCTGAGAGCACCTCATCACTAGCACCAGTGTGTCCCACAGGAACTAGGGTTGGCTAGTGTAAGCGTGTCCATTTAAGTCTGCTAGAAACTACTGAAGTGGGGGGTACATTAGGATAAATAGGTTAAATTACACAAATCATTGTTTAAGATGGGTGATTGTCAGGCACAGGCGTGTTGATATTGCTTTTATATTCCTGACTGAGGAGATGTGGTCATTGATCAATAGCTGTCTTGCTAGATTTAAAGGTAAAGGGTGGCACTAAAAACATTAAGTGAGGGGTTGTGGTAGAAGCCTCCTTTAATAAATAACAAGATTTTGCACTTAGGTTGCAAAATGCCTTTCATCTAAGAAGATTTATAGAGGTAAGTTATGCTGTGTTCATTTTAGTATAAGAGGAGCTGAGGTGTGTGGAGTCTGAGATTCACCCAAGGTCATACAAAGTCAGGATCAGAGTTACATTTTAGTGTCCAAAATTCTGTCATATAAATCATGTTTTAAGCCAAATAAACATAGGTCTTCCCTTAGAATTGAAGAGGGCTGCATGACTAGGTACTCTACCATGTCCTGGTGCTGGTTGCAGGGTTGCTGATCAGGGGAACTGCTTGTGGGGTAGTTCTTCTCACCAGGGCAGAAAGTTTCTTCCCTTGAAGTAGTTTGGAGTACTTTCCCTTTGGCTACAGTATGGTTAGGATAATCAGTTTTCTCTATTATGAAACACATGCAAGAGAACCTGGTGATCAGACCCAGTCAGCATGGGTTCACGAAAGGCAGGTCTTGCCAAATTAACCTGATCACCTTCTATGACAAAGTGACTCACCTTCTGGACAAGGGAAAGGCTGTCGATGTATCTTCCTGGACTTCAGTAAAGCCTTTGTCACAGTTTCTCACAGCATTCTGCTTTGGAAACTGTCAACCTCTGGCCTGGATGGGTGCAGACTCTCCTGGGTGGAAAAGTGGTTGGATGGCCAGACCCAGAGAGTGGTAGTAAATGGTGTTAAATCCAACTGGAGGCCAGTTACAAGTGGGGTTCCCCAGGGTTCAGTGCTGGGTCCAGCCCAGTTCAATGTCTTCATCAATGATCTGGATGAAGGCATCGAGTGCACCCTTAGCAAGTGTGCAGATGACACTAAGCTGAGTGGAAGTGTTGATCTGCTGGAGGGTAGGGAGGCTCTGTAAAGGGATCTGAACAGGCTGGACTGCTGGGCTAAGTCCAATGGTATGAGTTTTAATAAGGCTGGATGCCGGGTCCTGCACTTGGGGCACAAAAACCCTGTGCAGAGCTACAGACTAGGGGAAGTCTGTCTAGAAAGTTGCCAGAAGGAGAAGGACCTGGGGGTGTTGGTTGACAGCTGAATGAACATGAGCCAGCAGTGTGCCCAGGTGGCCAAGAAGGCCAATGGCATCCTGGTTTGTATCAGAAACGGTGTGACCAGCAGGTCCAGGGAGGTGATTCTCCCTCTGTACTCGGCACTGGTGAGACCACTCCTTGAATCCTGTGTTCATTTCTGGGCCCCTCACCACAAGAAGGATGTGGAGGCTCTGGAGCTAGTCCAGAGAAGAGCAACGAAGCTGGTGAAGGGGCTGGAGAACAGACTATGGAGTTTCCCACATGCACTTTTTTCTTTTGTTACTTCATAGTCCCAACCCTTCAAAGAAGTCTCATTCAGAAGTCATATCCTGTCGTCTCTTGTTTGCTTTTATGATTGATTTTATAATTTTCCTTTTCTAACTCTTCTTGACTTTGACTTATTTTTAACCATTGGGTGTGTGTGTCAAGGAATATATAATTTTCTTTGTCAAGGAAACTTCTTTGAAAATACACACATTTGTGAATTATAAACTAAAATGTTGATATGTCTCCCTGTCCAGCACCACTGCAGTTCAGTTCAGAGCTAGAAAGGGTAAATGGATGCAGAGGCATTTAAAGGATTTTTAAAACAGGCATTCACTGAAGCTTGAGTCTTTATTTATCTGGGTTTTTCCTAATTCTGATTTTGAGCATCTAAATGCAGTTATGATATTATATTACTCCTCTCTATTACACTTCCATTCACTTTTCCCTTCCTGGCTTCTATTATATTCATGTGAGGTCTCATTGGGGAAAAGCACTGTGTCTTCCCTTGTTTACATGTGTACACCCAAGATGATTTTTTCCAGGAAGAGTTTTAAGTATATGCTTAAATCAGCTCTATAATAATCTCTGAGAGCCCTCAAAGGACTTAATTCCTTTTCACAAAAAAGCTTGATCCTATGTAATTTTAGCTAACAGGAACTTTGCCTTTGATTATTTATGTGGGTAATATGGGATCAATGCCTAAATATTTTTCCCCCCATACCAAGTTTTATCTGTTTTGAGGTGTTTCTGCTTCTCTCCTATAACGTTTCCATACCCTGTCACAGATCATAAAGCTACTTCCTTGGTTTTGCTTTAGGTTGGTTGCATAATTCCACTGTTGAGTGGTCAGTCTGTGTTATTCATGTGCTTGTGGAAACATCTTTAAATATGCATGTTATAATGATTTCCTAACACTAATAAAGCACCAGAATAGATGGGGTCTTTGTATTAACTTACATTAGTCGCAAAGAGTATGCCACAAGAAAAAGTTTAAAAGCCCTGTAGGAATCTATAGATGAGAGAGGATATTAATTAAATGTATGCTTTGGAATATTACTTTCCTCAGGGAATAAGACGAAGGACCAATCTCAGTGAGTTACACTAGGGCCTAATTTGAGCTACTGTCTTTGATGTTAAAAACCTGGGAACAAATGTGATATTTGCTTTGAAGAAGAAAATGTATAAGGGTGAGGCAACAAGTTTTCATATCGCCAGAGTGCGTGGATGTAGCTCTAAAATAGTCTGCTGTCACAGTATTATATTTCTGATCCTGTTCTGTGCATGAAAGCACTGAATATTTCTAATTACATTTTTTTCTTCTTTCCATATACATTTCTCCAAGTGTTACAGAATGGGCAACGTTTCAAAATGTGCAGTATTAATACAGAAGTAGTATTTTTAACAAGTAAATTAGCAGAGATCTAAAATTAAAGTCAGCAGCACTGGCCAGATTTCTGAGGAGGAGTGAAGCTATTGGGACAGGCAAGGGGAAAATTCTCTGAAGCTGGAAAATGGCTGTATTCTTTAGGCAAAGTTTTACTGATAAAGGGTTAATGAAACTGCCCCCTTGGTGACTATGACAATCCTGGTAAAATTTGCTTGTTGATCTGTAACCTTACTCCCTTTACATAAACAGCTCTCCACAGTAGCTTGCATCTTCCTTGTGAAATCTTCAGCAAAAGACATTGTAAAACCATTGCTTAGTGCCGCAGTGTTTACTTTCAGGAAAGAAAAAGGACCGTGGTTGTAAATAGTTTAGCCCTTAGCAATTTTCTGCTACCTAGGTGTATGATGGACACAGTGTGTATACAGTGACAACTTAATTAGCTATAACATCACCTGTGTATTTGGATCAAATGGGAGATCTTGAAGGCAAGACTTTTTCAGTAACAGTGAAAAGCATTTCTCTTTGTCTACATTCAGTCTTAAATATTTTGTCCAAAATCAGTCTCCTCTGTATATTTTAGCAATAAATAGAAAGTCAGTTTAACAGAGATGTAATATTTTGAGTCATCATTGTGTAAACCGCAGAAAATGTGCTAAATTCTCATGTGCCCTAACAGTCAACCTGAGGAGGAGCTTTTATAGAAAGATTTGTATTCTTTGTGTAGATTGTTTCACTTTTGCTATTAAGAAATCAAAATGAGGAGAGTAGTTAATTAGAAACAAACTTCCTAAGTTTACTTGTTAGTTGTTTTTCTTCTTTTTTTCCCACTGAGGTGCTACTTCATCTTGTAATTAGGATTGCAAAATGTGGAGGAAGTTAATATAAAGCATTTTTCCATGATTACCCTCTTGACACCTTTTTAAGGATTTTTCTTTGCAGGCTGATCAATAAGAACTAGAGTACAGTTGTGTAATATTTGATAGTTATGTTAAAAAACTCTAATAAACTGGTCGAGAGTGTGAATACTCACCCTTACTACTACTAGGGTTCTGAGTCATTTGGTGTTTTACCAATGTTTGATTGAAAAATGAAACTATGCCAGTAAAAGAAGTAGTTACTTCCTGAGCTTTGAAAACCTGCCAGCTGTCTCATACTTTTGTAACTGGTTGTTTATTGTCTTCAGACTAAAAAAATGTGAAATTTTATTTTATTTAAATATGACCATCCTTAGGATAATATTGATTACTTTTCGAAAATTATACCCACCAAGTTGTTTATACCCACCAAGCATCTGCAGATAGACATATGGTAGCTGTGGTCATCAGAAATGAGCTTTTCAAGTTTTTCTTTATTTCATCTTGTTGATAATGCTTCATTTACTGCTTTACTTAGTTCTAGCTATGTAGGAAAGAATAATTTGAGCTTCACATGTATCAAGGTTGTACATGTAATTCTGTCTTAGCCAAAATAAATTTTATTTTATGTTTGATAACTCAGAGCTTAATATCAAAAAAGTTTGTAAAACTGAACTTAAGTAAGAACTGCATGACATGCATATGTCTTCCAGTTCTTTTTATAAGCATTGATAATTACAATCACTGAATCTTTTTGGTTTTTCTGTTAAAGAATCAAAGGTGCATGATGAAATCACACCTTTTTAATGAGATGACGATCAACTGTAAAATCATGTTTGGCCATCTGGAGTATTTGTATGAAATAATTGACCAGTAGTCTCATTCATCTGATCTCTGATTTTGAGAAAGGGTCCTGACTGACAGTTTGACCAGAGCAGAAATTATTTAAGTTCCTCGGTTATGTTAACCACAGAGATCTACTTTCCTATTGAAGTATGGGATCAAATTAATTTCCTTTTGTCTCTGTGTAAAAAAAATTGTGATAGAAATGTCAATGTTAATTAAATGGAGGAGGGGATTTTTCTTGTACTGGTTAGGAAAGAGTTTAGAAGAATAGGATTTTTCTAGGCTGTTACAAGCATTTTATTACTTTTACACACTAAAAAAATATTTTTGCACATGCAAACAATGTTAATTTTGTAATCATGAAGAATTGCACAGTACAGTATAATCCTGATTGGAATTCAGTTGAATGGCTTCTTGGGTGTGGGTCATTGCAGACTTTAACTGCAGCAGGTACCTTAGCAAAATCTACACTTGAGGCATTGTATTTAATATTAATGCATGTTGTTTAACATCAGTAAATAAATTAGATATTCAATATGGCAGTCTAAATAATAATAATATAGTTATGGAATTTCATTTTGGAGAAGTAATGAATAGCATGTGATCTTACATGCAATGGATTTTTTCCTTATGGCAAGATAAATTGTCCTTGATGAGTTGTGTTTGTGTTTAATTTGTATTGGATGTTACATTTGCATAGTGTTTATGAACTGTCCTATAGAAGACTTCGGTACAGGGTAGAGAAAAACTGGTTATTTACTATGGGGTTTTATAAATTGATTCCAAATAGTAAAGATATTATTTTTTTGACAGTTCAGTAGGTTGCTAAAGCAGTCACTGCAGAACCCATGTTGTTACTTCTTTGTCCATTTAACTGTATATTCCAAAGAAAAGCAAAATCAGACAGAACAGTGGTGCAGATTCCTTTATGCCACATTGCCATGGTATGTTTGTCCTCTATTTGAGAAACTAAATCAACGCATATAAAGATATTTTAATTTTTGGCCTCCAAGGTTGTCAACATATTTGCTGGTGTCCAGGCTCCTAGTGCAAAGTTCGTTAAATTTAATAAGATTTAATACCTAAAATTTCCAGAAAGATCTAATAGCTCCATCAGTTGTAAACATGACTGAAGACATTAGAAGTCAGTGTGAAATCTGAATCTTCCCACAGAAATCTGAGGAAAATGTAATTAAATATGATAAAAATGCCAAAAAAGCCTGTCAAATTCTGCACAGATTTTTTTTTTATGGTGTTGATCACGTGCCCATGGATACATTGATGAAATTTATCAGGATTTCTGAATATGACTATATAAGAAATGAGCATTTTGAATTATGTAAATGTTCTCCATTCCTAATCTGTTTAATCATCATGGAATTAATGTCATAGTTAAGTGTAAGATGATGTATGGAATTGCTTATACTTCTAGGAAGCTAGTAAAGCTTTCAGATGTGTCTGAAGACTTAACTGCTGTCATTGCTATAGAAATTAATGGCTTTAACTCTTAGGGTTCTGCACAGGAAGCAAATGCCTGACTAATTCTTTCATGATGATTATTTTTTTTCTTGTTCAAGGAATTTTCCTTGTAAAACTTAACAAGTGGACCCCCCCACCCAAAACTATTTTGTAACTTCAGTCTTGTAATATTTTGTCAGTTCTTCCTTTCATTCAGTTGTTTATGAAAATTATTCAATTAGTTTTGAGTGCCTGTCAAACGAGTCTGTTCCTGTATGTCTTCTTGGAACCCAGAGGATGAATTTACTATGATTGACCTTGAGTAGTAGGCTTTTATATTAAAATGTTGGTAAAGAAGGAAAATGGCTTACCACAGTGTTAGCATCGGCGTGACAAACACATAACACTCCAGGAAGGGTTATAGGTGGTGCATTATTATGAGGCCCCAGGAACCAGGGGACAGTCAGTACCCAAATTATATAATTATATAATTATATAATAAATTATTAATATCTATTTATATAATTATATAAATTATATAATAAAGTTTTAGATTCTTGCTCCAACAACAGGAACTGTTCTCAGGTGAAAAAAGACTGCTATCCAAGTGAGGAATACACTTCTTCCAGCTTGTTTTCTTTGTAACCTCTGAGCAGACCTACCACAGGCCAACAGGAAGCACCAAAAGGTAGTAGCTTAAGTAGAAGAAAAGGTGAACAGAAGGTTGTTTCTGGATTTGCAATGCGTAATTATTGCTACAAGCAATGTAGGATCCAATGAATTTACCTTATTAAATTCAGCAATGGGTTTCATAACAGCTCATCTCCAAATCAATACATTGTTTTATGATTCATAAAGAATATTGCAGTAAAAAATGGGTAAGACACATTTCTCAGTTACTGATTTTAAGAAGTGGGTAATTGGATTGTTCAAAAGAGCTCTTTCCCAACTGCACTAATTATTCAGCTGTTATTACAGGTAAAATGTTATGTTAGGTAAAATCATAGGTAAAAGTGCTATCTAACCAGCTCATTTGTCACACAATTTGGCTTGATCAGTTTGGAATGAAATCCAGCTCATGGAATTGTTTTCAAAGCAGAAACTATTTTATTCCTCTGCTTACACAAGTAGCACATAAGCAATCTAATCTTACTTCACCTTACTCCTTGTGAGTAATTTGGAACAGCATAGAGTAAAATTATGTTATTGATAGTTTGTTAACATTTTCCCAATACATACCTTCAAACTTAGCGTGAATTGAATACTTTGGTTAAGATCTAAGATTTATATTCTGTCAATATGCTTTTTCCCCCCTTCATATTAGAAATCATTTTGAAGCAAATTAAGTATTTTCAGGGACCTAGTAAGGCAAATGTGAATATTGTTTTTACCATTTGCTGAAGTTTTTTGCGCCTGTCTAAACTTCACATTTAGTTATTAAGTCTACTTTGGAAAATTAATTCTTCAGCTGTACAAAATAGTTGTTTGACCTGAAAATCTATGTTAATACAGCTCAAGCAAGTTGTGTTGTCATATGAAAGATTACAGGCCTTATGAGGAATGGCTGAGTGAGCTGAGTTCGTTTAGCCTGGAGAAGAGGAGGCTGGGAGGAGACCTCATTGCTCTCTATAACTACCTGAAGGGAGATTGTAGACAGGAGGGTGATGGCCTCTTCTCCCAGGTGTCAGGAGACAGGACAAGAGGGAATGGCTTCAAGCTCTACCAGGGGAGATTTAGGCTGGACATTAGGAAAAAAATTTTCACAGAAGGGTCATTGGGCACTGGAACAGGCTACCCAGGGAGGTGGTTGGGTCATTTTGGTGGAACATGGGAAGTTACAGGAAGTCATTGTGCTGAGGAGTATTAACATAAAAGCTTAAAAGAAAACAAAATATTGAAATCCACCTTTGTAAAGAGGACTAAAAAAATAGTAGCTTTAAAAGAAAAAATGGAGTCTTCTACAGATTCCTTGTTTTTCATGTGACCATTCATTTGATTTTTATTGATTTTTAATGTTTTTGTTCTTAGGAATTTTTGTACAAACATCATTGCAAAGTCAAACATATTCAAACAAAGCCTGATAAATTTGACAGAAAAATATTGTATAACAGTTTCATTTTGATGGTGCGAACTGTCCCACTAAAGACTCCTATGGCTTTTTTATGACTTTTTTTTTGGTGTTTGGTTCCTAGCTTCTATAAATTATGCATGTTGGGTTTTCATTAACATAGAAGGCAAACATAAGAATTCTTTGGTCACACATGATTGAGAAGTTCAGAAAGATCAAAAGCACTTAGCTTTGTGGTGGGAACAAAACTGTATTTCATGTAAAGGTTCCAGGTCCCTGATTTTAATATTGATTTCTTTTTTCCTCCCTCAGTTCCAAAAAAATTCAGGAATGCTGATACATTACACAAAGACATTTTGTAACTCTTGGAGCTCTACAAGGAGCCCACAGAGTGATGTTAACCTCTTTCTAACAAATGAAGAAATCGTTGTATTGCTTTTTTTGTATAACAGGAGTAATGCATTGCAATAATTATTTTTGTCTACCAAAAGTTTTAAGGCAATTTTTTTGTTCAAATGTCTTATGTTGTTTGAGGGAGAAGTTTGAAGGCAAGCTTTGTTGCAGGGCTGGTAGGGTTTTGTAGGTTTGTGATGTTTTAGTCTCAAAAGGGTTTTGTGTTTATAGGGCTTCCAATGAAAAATGTGACTTAAGGGAACAGTGACTGAAATGTATGAAAACAAGGATCATGGTTCTTGCTTTCTAAAAGATAGCAATGGTGAAGGATTAAATTTCACAGTGTTAGTGCAGGAAGAGTGTTTTCTATACTGTGAATATAGGAGACAGTACAACATGAGCTTGGTAGATGAAAAAATTGCATGTGGTCCAAAGAGAGCCATAGTAGGGCCTTATGAGCCCTTTTTTAACAGAATAATTATAACTAATGCAAGAATTTGTCCACAAATATTACAAGTTAAAGGAGATGATAAATAATTTAATATGAAATGTTTATGTCGATCGTATTGTATGTATCATACTCTTCTTTTAATAATTAGAATGAATGTTTTGTGTCTGTTATACTTGGGTCCTGACTGCCAAAACCTGCAATGTTATCTTGTGAATTTGTCCTGCAAAATTCATCCATAAGTATCATGGTATCTGTTAGCAGAATTCAGTGCCTGGAATTCGAGTACCTGAAATTAAAATAAATAATTACATTCTTGCCAATAATTTATAGAAGCCAAATATTTAATGCTTTGTAATTCATGCTTGAGATTACCTCAGTGTATTGCAGTCTTATATAAAGGTGATTATTGGGTCGTTAGATTTGGAATGGATTATCTCAAAAAAAGGCAGTCAGTGTAAGTACAATATAAAAGATAAACTTTCACAATTAGCAGACAAAATTCTGTTCTGTAAGTCTAGATTCATGTGAGAGATTTAATGAATCTGTAAATTACACCTAACTCCAACAAAATCTCTGTTCATGTACATGCCTGAAACTGATTTCAAATTAGCAGAGGCTAAAACTGACAATAATTACTTTAGAGTTAAATTGTTATTGCTTGAAACAGAATTTTAATAAATATATGCTTGATAAAATAATCAAGTAATCTATGTAAACATTTGGAAACTCCTGCACTGTTGTGGTACATAGATTTGTAAACTCAAAGGGGTTTTGGAGCCCTGCAGTGTGCCAAGGCAGACATAATTAATATTATGTACTTCATTTTTTAAAAGATGTGGCTGAGAGTGAACAGGCACACTACTGCATCACCTCTGTGTTAGTTACAGAGGCAAACAGAGCCTCTGGTTCTGTGTAGATGTAAAGCCCAAGGCTGCTTTGGTTGAGACTTTCCAAATGTAAGGCTAGCTGAGTGTTGAAAAGCAGAGAAGGCACAGCATATTCCCAAACTGGTTTTCTATGAACTGCCTTGCACAAGTTTGTGACGTTTCAACTCAGCACTTGCCTAGAGGAGATTATAAATGTTGCCAGACATTGGGTTTAATCCTACAGTTTTAAAAATGATCAAAACATAGTACTGTGAAAGCAGGCAAATGATAGTCCTACCAAGTGTCAGATACAAAAACTACCCACATTCCCTGAAATATGACAGTTGGGAAAGGGGTGTTATTGGGGCAAGAGTGAAATGCAATGCATACCATGCATTTTGCAATAGCTGGCTGTGCAAACTGACCTTTTCCAGTTTTCTTCTGAGTAGCAGACACTCTGTGAACTGGATAAAGTGTTAAAAGAAAGTGGCCTTAATAAATTCTTCAAATTCCATAGAAGATGATAAATGAAGGGATCGGAGTGATGTATTCAGCATGTGTCTCATTTAAGCATCTGCAGTACTGGGAAATAGTGTTTGGCAGGGCCACACACAAGTAAATATAAAATTTTTCTTCAGTACGAACCATTGAATTGTATTCACAACCAATGTAAATTGACATCACTCTAACTGTGTTCATATTGATCTAAATTGTCTGAGTCTGAGAAAAAGTTGGGCCATGTTGCAAGCCTTTTCTTAACCTCACCACCTGCAGTTTATAACCAGAAGTTCATTTCTCAAAGGCTGGTTGTAGCTTTCAAGGTGGCTTCAAAGAAGCTTGAGTAAGGCAGACAGCCAGGGAAATATTTCTCTTTACTTAGAAAAAAGAGGAGCTAAAATTGTGAGGTACATGTTCTGCCTGTGGTGCTGATTTGTATCCAGAACCTTTAGAATATATTAAAGAAATTGGTTTGTGACAGGTCTCATACTTACGAAATCTAAGGAACTGTTCCAGTGCAAACATTGTTGGTGTTACCTTCTTCACTCTCTATTATTGATAGTTCTTTGATTCAAGATATAAGGACTATGATCGCTGTATGGGTAAGGCTCTGTGATCTGTAAAACCCTATAGAATGGCAGGCTTTTCCATAGCAGTTTACAGGATTTTTGTCTACAAATCTGTTTCTTAAGTTGACTATCACATATTTACACACACATATATTTTAATATTATATTTTAATACATTTTATGTTAACCTTCTGATAGTGAGAAGCATGACTGAAATTGATAAGTGTAAAATGGTAACCTGGAACAATATTATGTGTGTTCCTAGAATGCTTTTAACTGCAAACATGCAGGCAGAATACTGTAGCTGCAGTTACTGATGTGTGTCTATACTAAAAATGTTAACTTCAGCTGAATAGTTTAACATGCCCAATCCATAGCAGCTGTAATGGTCAGTGAAAATATTTCTGTAAGCCACTTCTATTGTTATTCTGAGCTTCCTTTAGTATTGATTTAATTCTAGTCAGCCACTCAAACTTTAACCAGAATAAACTGATGCCAGATTATGCATCAATGACATATGTATTCTGTATTCTTCAGAAACCTCACACAACTGCAGATTTCGCTTGCCTCTATGACCACTTTGTAACTAATTAGAGTAGACATACCTTGTAACTAATTAGACTAGCACTAAAGAGAAACCACAAACACAGCAGTATGCCTTGATAGATATTAATACAGTCCGGTCTCTTAACAAAGTGAACAATTGCCCAAATAATGATTTCCTGCTGTGGACTTTTTATGCTTTGTTTGTTAAATCCTGTTTTCCTTCCTACTTTCCTGTTGACTACAGCAGAATTGAATTTTATTCAAGCTGACTTGCACTGGGTCAGCAAAACTCCTCACCTTTGTCGAAGAAAAGTTAACTCGTTGAAGTCTGGTTTTGAACATACCTTATCGGTGCACTGAACTCCCACCCACAACCAAAGGGAAGGGGTTAATACTGCTTTGTGAAGTGTGGGAGAAATGAGGAGCTGAGGTACATATTTGCTAATGCGTCTAAAGCAAAGTCAGAGTTCACTGGACCGTGGTTTCTTTTGTTTTAATTTTCTAACTGTTCATTCTTTTCTTTTTCTGGTATTTACTCATTGCCTTAGCACAGCTTTTGCTAAATTGCTAAATGTATTGAATGTAATGTTAACAGTGTTTACTTGCATAAGCATTGCTATGAAAAATGAAGGTATAGTGGAAACAAAGCCTGCTGGAATATCATGTCACTAAAGAGAATGGCAACATCTTCTCTACCTATTCATTCAGCTGCTAGCATGGGGATACTGGAAGTAAGGTAATTGACAAAATAATTTTACAGCAATATACATCTAAATAGATATATCTGATGATATGCAGAAAATAACTTTTTAAGTGGGCAGAAGGAAAATAATTTATTAACATTCTGCTGTTTTTATGCAATATAATTGTATGCAGATTCCTGACTTTTCTAACTGTAAAAAGGTCCAGTCCAGAAGACATTAAGAAATTTGAGCATTTGCAAGAAATACTCTATATGGAATAACAGTCTTGCATGTACAGGAAAAGAAAAGGTCAGAGGGGTAAGTTTTTTATAAAAAAAAAGCTTAATCAAATCTTGATAACTTTTGATGGCCTTCCTCTTTCATAATGAAATCCATGGGTCATTTTTGTTCTAATAAACTGACAAGTGTCACACGACTTTTTGTTTGGTTTAATACCCTGAAAATATTAGGTCCACAGGGATATTAATGATGCTTATTGTCAGAATTAATCAGCAGCAGATACATAATAAAGTAGTATGATTTTTTTTATGTTGGTATTTTCTCTGTTTCACACACTGTAAAATATGTTATGTGGATATATTCCAATCAGTCAAGAGTAAAGTTTCCACCCTAGCACTGTAAACCCTTAATTACTACAAAGTTTTTCAATTTAAAAATCAGTATTTTACTAAGGTGGGAAATTGCCTCTGTGGTAGACATAAAATACTACATTTATAGCAGTGAAAAGTGCTGGAAATTACGTTTTCTTTGGAAGAAAGACTTTCATATTGTGGCTTTCTGTGATCTTGAAAACTACCCAAGGCATCTGAATCACATTCATGTTTTACCCATTTTTTCCTGTCTTTTTTACTACTTCCATCTGCTCAGGTGTTATGACTTGAATGCTGAATCTCTCGATAGGAAAATGTTTTGAGAGACAAAGCAAAGGAAAGGTGATGGATTATGTAGACCAAAATCTAAAGCTAAGCCTCCCAGAATTGCTTCCAATAGTGATAGTTGCAGAAGTCATCAAACTGGCAATCTTGCATTTCCTGTATCCTTTAAGAGCCCCTTAGGTAGTGGAAGAGGTGCAACCATTTATTTATGAATTTATGAATTAAAATTACTTCCAGACGCATAAACTGATCACCCCAAAATCAAGTGAATGTTTTAGTTTTTTTAATCTGAAATTTAGAAAAAGTGCTTGGGAAAAAAGCCCCCAAAATCTTAACTATCTTTGTTCAAGGACATCTGCCAAGTGTGGATTGCCTGTCCATTTCAGTATCTCTGATGCTTTGTGCAGTTATCCAAAGCAGGTTATGTTCCATTGGTGCTGGTCTTTTTGGAGGAGTCTGTGAATCAGCTTCTGTCTTCTTTCAACTGTAGTGTTATTTGTGCTACAGAAACAATGCACAGATTTATCAAGAAAAATACTTGAATACACTGATTCATTTTCTGTATTGTCTGTGGATGTGCCAAGTGGTTGCTTGTTCCTCTGCCTTACTTCCTCTCCCAGGAATGATGCTAACTCCTTGATACAGAATGTCTTTAGCAGAATTGGACAGTGTTTTGCAAGAGATATGTAGATCAGGATTGCAAGCTCCTGGGAAAGGAGTAGTTGCACCTATCTGCAAGAGACTTTTGGATGATCATTCTGCAGATCTGAACCTAAACATTCATGGATTTGTTAGTCAGCAAAGCATGATGGTAATTCAGGTAATGTGCACACAGAGAAAATAAAGTAGACACATTATATCAATTGAATAAATCTGAGGAGTAATCTGGGACTGAAATACAGAATTTCCTTTGCTTGAATCTCACACTTTGTTAGACCATGATAGTTTTATTATGTGTCTTACACTCAATGGCAGTCAGTTTCAGTAGTTATAGGAACATGTTGGGGAAAATTCAGGTATAACCTGAATAATTGCCTTAACTGTGAAAAGCCAAGTTTTCCCAAACATTGCAGGGGAATAATGGCTCTGATTTCTCTTCAAGTTCAAAACAAGAGAAAGAACCTGAATAATTAGCAATGTTTCTGAATGTTCTGAATTAAATAATTTTATACTGCCTTATGTGACATCTCTGCCCTTTTGAAAAAACAAGATAAAAAAACCCTGCAAAGATTCAGTTTCAAAAATCTTTGCAATTAGATCTGACATTTTAGATTTCTAGTCTGCAGTCTTCTTGAATCTTCAGAGCCTACCTCCGCTTTTGTTGCTTCATCAGCCAATTGTTATTTTAAAACTTTTCTCTACTATTATGGGAATTACTCTCTAGTACTGAGTATCTGCTACCAGTGCAAGTCAGCTTCTACACTGGAATGTATAGCTGATTACTACTTTTCTGTAAAGTAAGAGAAGGCAGTTAATGACCTATGTATCTGCCTTTTTCCCTGAGATAAATAGACAGTTATAATGTTTTTCATATATGTTACACATGACATCCAAATGTTGCTTTGGATTATCACTAAAACTTTAGTAGATTTGAAGACATGCAATCAGGTGTTCTACCTCAGGCTGCTGTATTTCCAGCCATATGGTAAACTGCTTTTCTGAGTCTCTAGAAAAATGAAATCAGTATCTGACTACCAGTATCCAACAAAAACCCCTTCACTTTATGTCATTGGACCCATCTTTGCTTATCAGGAAACTCCAAAGGAATTTGCTTAGAAAGGTGGCTATTATGGACCTAATATGAAAGTCAGACCTGTACAGTGGAGCAAAATTCATTGCCTCTATGAGAGAAATCATGTCAGCATACTTTTATTGCACAAATAATTAAGAAGAATGTTGGGCTTGAGGTTTTTCATCACATTTTTATTCATTATATTTGTTTTGTGCGAGCTGTCATTACGGTTGGCCTCTTTGATTGAAATGCAGTATCCAAATCCTCACACTGTCTAGTAAGGTAAAAGTTTAGTACAATCATTTTAAAGTAAACCATTTGTATAAAGCATCATCATTGATTTAACATGGATTATCATAACATTAACAAAAGAAATGGCAGCTGAAGGTTTTGATTTGCAGATATGTCTACAAAAGAGAAATTAGAAGGTCATTTAAAGGTCTGATGTGCCGTCCAAGAAGGCACTGATGCAGGCATGTAAACATGCTTGTATTTCCTACTCTGAGGTACAGACCTGGCATTAGTCACCTCCAATAACCCTGCTAATGTATCGGCCATGAACTGGCTGAACCACTTGACTCAATCTTGCTCCAGTTCTTTTAAAGGAGACAGATCCTGAATCACATAATTTTTACTTTGTCTTTGAATTCACGGCTGCCTGTCCTTAGTAGCTGCTAAACCATGTAGTATTTTTCCTGGCAGAAAATGCTGACTCAAGTCCTGTTTTGTTTTCTGTATGGTTTTATATAATGAGCCTTGTGAGACAGGACGTAGTATTTTGCATTATTGTCTAGTCTGGCAATGACATCTTGAATGGCTCTGACTGTTTATCTTGTTGCACTTGTGGTTGTCCATGTAAAGTAACATGTCTATTGTATTTCTAAGGAAATAGCTTTGTCACAAAGAAACAAAACCTCATTGAATCTTTGCTCCAGATAGAACTGAAATATTACAATACACAAGATCCTCAATGTCTCCCTAATGTACATGGAAGCAGTTTTACCCTTTTGACAGTATTCAAATCTTAGAAACCGCCATGCGATGGCCTAGCAGTCTTTAGTGAGACCATGAGGCAGAGTAGTCAAGAGACAGGTCTGACCTGTATCCATAATGAATGGAAGCCAAGTATGTATTTTTTCTTGCTTAGATGCTGGAAAAATGTATAAAGATACATAAATGTTCTTTCCTTTTAAATATGGTCAGATTTATGATCTTCACATTTCTAAAAGCCCATGTTGTATCTGTAGTATTTCTTTGATGGAATAGAAATGGGCAAAATATGAATTATCTTTGAATATGGCATAGATGTTAGAAGTGGGAAATGGGGACTTGTTTCATAACTTAATGCTGCCAACAAACAGGCAAGAAGATGACCTGAATCTCACATTTCATGATCCACAAGGGAAATATGGTTATCCTTTTCCCTTTGATTGATAAAAGGATGTTGGGGAGGATTATGTGTGATTCTGTAACTCTTCTATTTCTTTTTCTCTTGAAGAACCATATTGTTCCGTGCTAGCCTTGCAAATAAAACAAGTTCAGTGGTCAGCAGACATGTGCAGCGTGATAATTAAAGAATGAAAAATAATCCTTCACTTCATATTTATTTTTCATTGGCCTGGTTTTGTGACACAGCAAAACAGACAAATCAGAATATTATAAAAGTCCCTCTGCTACTGCGTGTCAGCATTTGGAGGTGCCAGACTTTTTCAGGTTGACTTTTAACTTGTTTTTTAGAAGCTTTGGGAGCAGTGAGGGCTAAGCACATTTTGCAGTCAACCTGGGCACAAAGCTTCAAAGATTCTTCATGAAAATCTTGTTGCTGACCTTACTGTTGTATTGGTCATCTGAGAAAATAAATACTTGCCAGTGTCACATTGGGATCTGGTTAAAAAGCTCTGAACAAGGTCTAAGTGGCATTTATACCCATCTAGAAAACAGCTCTTTTCCTCAAGTACAATATAGTTCAAAACTGACCAACCTTTAAGCAGAGAAGGACTGTGAATGACAAGGCAGTATGAATTATGCATTTCTCTAGGATTTCCAGTAGCATTTACAAGCAACTTTCCTGGCAAGCAATGAGTTAGTTACCTCTCGCTTGTCTGGACATGTTTCTTCAGGTTGTCTGACAAGAAGTTACTTCCTTGCCTGTTATTTCCTTGACCTATTCCAAGAAAGCCTTTGCAGAATGAACTTGTCCTGAAAATAATTCCAAGATTTCAGAAGTTATGTCAGACCACAGAGGACAGACTTATTTTTGTTGCTTCCCTTTCCTAACGTGGAGCTAGAATCATGGAGCCAGTTTATGCCGGCAACAAATAATGTCAAAAGTAAATCTGCACTAACCTGCATGTGACATTTAGAGATGAAAGTGTTTTGTGCCAGCAGTAACCAGGCATGATGACTGCAGTGAACCAGTTTATTAAACTAGCCTTTGAATCCAGCTGGCAAGGTGAACAGTGACTCAACTTCTCCCTGTGACAGACACATCAGTGCACACTCACTGCCTGCCACCTTTGCTGGCTCAAGCAGTCAAATAAAACTATTCCTCCTGAGCCAGGTCTGAGACCTGTAGCACGTTTTAATGGCCTGACAGAAGGCATGAGTGACTCAGTTGTGTCTGGCTCTATTACTTAGACACACTTAGGGGCTGGATTTGGACTTCACAGAAATGCCGCTGTAGTATAGCATAATTTGAGATGAGCTGCCTGGTTTAGTCCAGCTAAAGGTGATCACAACTATGAACTATATGAATATATCTGTTCTCTCTTATCTTTGGCCTCTTTTAGCCATTAAATTTCCATCTTTTCCTTATGCCTGTCCCAAGAAAGCCATACCAAGATACTTTACAGGCATCTTTCAACTCCATTCATCGGTCTTTGGCCAGTGCAACCAGTTGTAGCTGATGGCCTCATCCCCCAGAAGTAAGTGATGATTGTAAGCATTTGTATCCATTTGATGCTACCATCACCTTTCACTTGCTGTGGGTCTGCTGCTTGATATTTTTAGTTGTTCTTGAAGTTTAGTTTGGAAAATTGTGATGGAGGAGTTGGATTTAGCCCCAGTGAAAGAGGGACATTAACATGTTTCTTGATGATAACAGCAAACAGCTGAAGTCAGCTGATTGTCTTTGTTATGGAACTTTATTACTTGTCTGACATCCCTTTATGCTTGTTTTTGGTAGCTGCCACTCCTCCACCATTTTTTTTTCTGGATGTGTAGGAATTCTCTGGAGTTCTGAAGTATGGTTTTGACAAATTCTGACTATACCAGATAGGAAGAAGAGACAGTATGTATGGGTGTGTCACCATAGCTAGCATTCATCTTACCTGGCTCAGTTGCATAACGGTTAAACACGCAGCTACCAGAACTGTTCACTCATCTCTAGAATCTTATGGGGAAACCAAACCTTCCTGAAATACTATGGATTTTACTTAAGAAGAAGTGCAAGTATATTATGGGGTAGGTGGCATTAAGGGTTTTTGGTTTTTTTTTTAGTTTATGGCCTTACATCTTCATGTAAAAATAATTTTCACTGGGTATTTAAATGTTTCCTTTCAGACTTCCATAAAGGTGGTGGTGAGGAGATAGCTAAAAATAATGTAGTATATGCTTCTTAGTTCTTATTTTTTAAATCTGCCAATTATTATTATTGTTGCAGGGTATGTACAGGTATGAAGTATGTGTATTTTAGGTTATTGTATGTCTTGCTCTGTCTGGCTATACAATGCATAGTCTATGCTGATTTAAAAAGAAAAGTCATAAACCCAGTGTTATGACTGCCTGTAGCTTGAGTAAAGGTGAGCTAAAAGAGATGTATACTTTAAATATTTTTTTCCCTATTCATGATTTTATACAGTACATGAAATCTTACTTTAATGTAATTACTCTATAAAAATAAACTGAAGAGACTATTGATTATAGTATTTGTCATTAGGATGTGTAATGAAAGATAGAATAAGAATGGCCATAAACCTTTGAAATAATCCTATTTTGCTCTGTATTCTCTTTTCTATGTGTTTTTGCTTTTGTAACTGTGAAAATGTTTATGAGTGTGTCAGGACCAGCTTACAGTACACATACCAGTTCTCATGAGGAAGAGTGGAAGACAGGTAGAAGTTATCTGTTGCTGCAGCACACTACTAACGTCTACTGCTGGAGTACTGTTGCTGTCAAAATTGTTTATTCTAAAATACAAGGCAGGACACTGTGCTTATCAGGAAATTCCAGCACTTTTCACAGTTGGCCATTTCCTGTGGGGGTTACAAGGAAACTTCTTAAATTCTTTGTGTCTAGACCAAGCTGCAGCAAACAATGACTGCTGGGAAAAATTTTCTAAGTGCCAGTGAGGTCCTGTGTAGTCCATCCATTTCTGTCTCCTGGTTGAAACATAAGGATAGCTTTGCCAGTAGCAGAGGAGTGGAGATGAAGTTGTAACATTCCCTCTCCCAGTTCCACCCTCCCATCCAACTAGGACCACCTACAGCCATGTACAGTGTCAAGGTACAATAAAGAAGTTCACTAAGCATAACTGGTTCCAACCCTAATACGTACTTTTTTTCCACAGGGCTGAGAGTTCAGGTATCAATGTGGCTTCAGTCATACACTCATGACTGCAGTGTTTTTGAGAAGGACTGAGTTCAATGTGGATGAAGGGGCAGATGGTGATATAAGTGGTTCTTATTTTTTTTGCTGAAGCTCAATTTGTGCCAGCAATGTTGCCTGTGAAGTGTTTTGCATAAGTCAAGCAGACTTTCAATAATTTGTAGTAACGGCCATCTAATTCGTTGTGGAAAACAGTATTTTATAAATCAGCAAGAGAAACCATTTAAGAAGCAATTGGGAACCATGCATCACCAAAATATACTTAGTTAATTTGCTCTGACAGGTCTGTTGGTGGTGATTATTTAAAGTGTTGTAGTGCACTGGAATTCATTTCACAGGCTGTGACCCTGTTATAGTAGGTGCTGTATAAACGGAGGGCCACGCAGCAGCCTGTGCCTGAGCTTTCAGAGGACAAAACAGAGGGAGGAAGTGGAAATAGAGAATACGATACAATACAAGGGGACAGTAAGTGTGCATGCAAGGCAGTGTTTTCAGCTTGCTTTAAGCTTCACTATTCTGCAGCTGAATCACTACCCTGTTTGGGGGAGGGGAGGTAAAAGCTGTGTTCTGATAATACTTCTGGGAAGATACTGCTTTAGAAGCTGTAAAATGCCTGTTGTGTCCTGGAAGAGGAGGTTCAGAGATAAAAATTGCCAGCAAACTGCAGTTTAGTTTTTGAGAGATGCACAGCATGGTCTGGAATCAGTCTTGAAAAGGAACCGAGTCCTGTCTCCTGTTTCTTCAAAAGTGATGATGTCCTCTAGGCTGGTATTGGAGAAGGTAAATGCTCACATGTGCCTTACTCAGTTACATGTGCTGCCTAAATCCTAGTAGCTTATAGTACTTAGCTGCTACTACAAGCTTCTGTTTATTATGTAAGCGTTTCTTAATTACATTGTAGAGAAACTTGATTCTGTCACCTTAATAGAGGCTTAATTACTTAAGTCTATTTTACGAGTCCAACACCAAATGTAAGTAGCTTAACTTCTGCCCGACACATCTCCACCTTGTGCTTCATGTTTAGGTGTTGCTGAAGGTTTATGCCACAGGTTGTGGCACAAGGAATATAGGTGGAACTGAGGCTCTGTGGTGTATATAGTGGAAAAATGCCTAAGATAAATGTTTGACCCTTGCCTTTAAGTGTCACACGTTAGAGACCTGAGAGTTTTGTTTTCTGTGCTGGAGAGTGGTAGTACAGAATATCTATCTGTACCTGCTGTGCACAGGAAGTCTGGATTTGCCATCTATTGAGCTTTGGTGTTGATCACCTTTAGTGTTGATTCCAGTATAACACAGTCACAACCCTGCAAAGAAAACTTTGAGAATATCCTAGACTCAATAACCTGCAACATGGACAGTTAGTCATGCTGTCTGGACCAAATGTTTATTGATCTTACCTCCCCTTAAAATGTTGTGAAACTGGTACTGATAAGAAAGTACTTTTGGAAAGAGCTTGACCTTGTGGCTGCTGAGCAGGCAAGGATGTGGCTAGCCTGAACTCAGAGAAATAGAAATATTAAGTTCTGGATCTTGAAGGCATCCTGTGCTCCAGAATACTTGCACAATCTTCTGCCTAGGGAGAACATAGACCACAGGCAAGAAGAATTTTAAAGACTTCTCCAGGTCACTGAGAAGGCTTGTGGACAGGACTGAATTGAACAGACACTTAGGTTTCTGTTTTGTAAAGGTGTGATCATCTTGTATAAATGTAGTAAACCATAGTTTATTAATTATTACGGTACTCCCTTTCAAATATGCTACATAAGATCATAAAATGTTTTTGTCTTGGCAGCAGGAGATTCACAGCAGTCTTTTTCTGGTAAAGCTGTGCCAAAGTGCTGGGGAGCCTGCCTACCTTCTGACATACTTAAAGAGACAAGATGGTTGAGATTAGTGAAATGGCAATAAGTGTTGTTTTACTTTATGGACTATCTAAGGGATATAATCAAATGTACCTTTTGTAAATCCTTAGAAGTAATATTATACTTAATGTGGTAGTGAAGGATTGCTCAAGTCCTTTATTGCAGGGAAGTATAATGCAAAATGCTATTGTCTCATACATGAAAACTCCTTGTAAATCAACTGGATATAGCGAGGTTATTTTTCTCTAATTAAGTCATTCTTTCTCATGTTTTTACACAAATGAAACATTTTCTTTTTCAGTTTCATTTAGGCTCGTGATTTATGTCTTTGGCACCCTGTGCTGATGCTGTGGAGCTCTAAGTTGTTCATTGTGAGGCTCAGAGTATTGCAATAGTTCCATTGCTCTCTGTCTCTGTGTGTAATTTTCAGTCAACGATTTATAGCCGTGCACCCCATGGATCCTCGTATTAAATTGTCTCATCTGCAAAAACAGATATAAATGAGTCCCTTGGCTATTTCTTCGTAGTTCTGATGCTGTTACGCAACCTGCATATGTCCAGCACACAAGAATACTCACTCCTATTGATGTCAGAGCCAAGTCAAGTTATTGCCACTATTTGTAGATGCACTTTCTGTACAGTTGTTTTGGGAAAGCATTAACGTTATTTTATATTGTCCTTCAATTTTCTTAGGAAGCTATGAAAAGCAGATAGGAGATCTGTGTTGCAGAAAGTGCTTAGTTATATTCTCTCAGAAGGCAGACATCTCTTAAATACACTTCATATGATTAATTTTTTTATGGTCAACTTCAATAGTCACCATATGTTGACCATATATTGTGAACAAGTTTGGTTTTGAAACCACTTGGGAGATACTGATTAAAGGCTACTTTAAATAAAAAAAAAAAAAGTTTTTCCTTAAAGACATTTTTTTGTACTTTAGAATAAAATAGGAGGATCATCTTCTAGGAATATTCTAATGAAAATTTCTAAATTAAACATGATCCATTTTCCTCTTATGAAAAGACAGCGAAACACAGATTTTGTAAATGTCAGTTCTACAAACTCATCCTGTTACAAAAAAGTCAGGTTAAGTTCTTATAGGCTTATGTGCCATCCATGTGTAGGTATGCAGAACCCACAACTGGAATTAGCTGATATTGTTCTTTCTTATTGATATTTTCCTTTCTGAGATATTTTGTAGATGTGTAAATCGAGGTTTTCCAGTAGCCTTTTTTAATTGTCTTGTGGCAAGTGATTAAAAAAATAAATCATTTTGTCTAGAAAATAAAAAGATAGAGGCTGAGAAAGAGGCAAGAATACTTATAACAGGAGAAGGGTTGTAGTATATGGAACAAAGCCTTTTTTCTTCTTTTCTTAAGAAAGCAACAGCTTAAAAAATATGGAGAACTTTCTGAAATTCCTAAAATATTGATGAATTTTCAAATTATGTTTTCCTGTGTTCCTTTCTTATCACTCTTCCCCTGCTTTCTCTGGTTTAAATTGTAATCCTCGGTGCATTAGTAAGTGTTGATTTTATATGTATATCACATATTGGCTTTTGGCTGAGATATATGAGAGCAATTTCTCTGCCTGCTCTCTTTCCAGAATGCAGGCTACAATAGGTAGTATTTTTTTTTGCACTCCAGTTTTCACTAGCTCCTTCGCACCTTCTTTGAAGTCCTTCAGCTAGTTTTTGGTTGTGTTATTGAACACAAAAAGAGAAACCCAAATACAGCACATGACCTTCATGTGACTCAATAAAAAGCTGTGTCTCCAGTCTGAGGTGGTGGCCAGTATTGGTCTAAAAATTACATTTTAGGGTAAAGTGACTTATATTTGATCACTGGTTTTATCAGTAGTAGAATAACAGCTTGATATCTGAACTGGAAATGTTTGATTAATTGAATTAGTGCTGAGATGCATTACTAATGTTTATGCGTAAGAATGTGATTTTCTTAAGTGTTATTTTGTGTACATTAATTTTTCTGTTTATAAATTCAGAATGGCTATGGCATTTAATAGTACAATAAGTAAGATAATCGTGTAGCAATATTAGAGATATTCCTTTGGGAAAATAATTGCTATTACTGATTGTCAAAATCATTATAAATACCCTTCACATTCTCAATTATTTTTTCTATACATCGGTCACTTGTATTTCCCAGATTAATAAGTAAGCAATTTCCTTACTTAGTAATTTTTTTTACTTCCTTTTCATTTTTCATATACTCGTCTAATTTTAAACATAAGCTGTGGTTATTGCTTTAAATTACCATCTTTTTTTTGTTTGAACCACATGCAAGTACACACTAATTATTAATTAATGACCTAAACTTAATGGCTCTGGGTTCTTCAGTACAGGCAAAGATATTTGATACCTTCACAGTTACTTTTCATGGTCAACCATGCATTACAAGCTGCCTTCAGTTCTGTGAAAAGGCATCTGCTATGTCCCTTTGGGAAAGTGAACTGTTCTCTATCGGTTTACTTAAAACTTTCATGTTCCATGCACATACAAACCACACAGGGGGCGGAGGGAGGCTAGACACCAAGGAGTCACTATATATAGTAGGTTTTTTTTTCTTTTGACTGCTTAAAAAGATAAAGTAGCTGAAAGAGAGTCAAGTGTTGTTTCTCTATAAATTGTGTGCCAGAAGGTTTATCACTAAATGCTGTAGGTTATGTTGAGTGGAATAATCAGGAGGAAGAAAGGGAGGCTAAAATAACAGAGTGGTAGGACTATTTTGACTCCACAATCAAACCCTCCTTGACTTCTGCCCTTTGGGTGGAAAGTGCTTATGTTACAAAACAACATGAGGTCAAGCTCTAGGTTCTGCTGTTGGTTTCTTTCTTGCTGATCTATACTGAGGGAATAGCTGTCTCTTATATTTGCCTTCTTTGCTTTTGTGTTAAACATTACATGTCTCTGATGTTTGGGTGATAAGAATGACAGTTCCTTTTCCTATAGAATGTAAGAATTGCTGAATTGAAAAATGAAAAGTTGCCTAGGTGGAGAACCGTGTCTAGGCACAGTAGGGAAGGTATCCTGGAAAACCTGTGAGCATTGACTTGTCAAATATCTCCTTCCCTCAGAGGCAGTGTACAGCGTTAAGATTATTGTTACAGTTGTGAAGTCACTATATAAAAAAATTCGTTTGGTGGCATCCAAATTGATTTGATATCATTTCATGAAAATTCTCTCAAGTTCTTTTGGAAAGATAAATGATACCTGTTCTAGTCTTCAGATTTTTTTTTTCTGAACTCTTCTTATCAGCTTGGGATGACAACTGCTTGGTTAGTGATCCAGTGATAGACTCGTGATGTGGAAGAGGTGTGGGAGCCCAAGTGTATTATTTAATGGCTGTGGTACAGTGGAGGAGGCCCCTGTCAGGAAGCAATAAAGTAGTTATTAGGTAATGACTGTGGAGGCACCATATATAAGGTTAAATTGATATATGTATATCACTGACTTTTAAGATGCTGAAGCTGCCTCTTGGCGCCCATCTTTTTTACACAAGTGGGGATCAAATAGTTACTGTTTTGATAAATGGTATGTAGCTAACCTACGTTAAAGACCTTAGGGGAGTTCAGCTTTTGAATTCCTTTGAAATGTAATGGAATTTGGGCAGTGAGTGCTGTTTCTTTTAGAAAAAGGCACTGGCTCATTTGCTTTTATGAAACTGCTTTTGAAAATAGCGTGGTAAGACTTTGATATGTTCTGTCTCAGGAAAGTAGCATAGGCGCAGAGTATGCTTGCAAACAAGCATGTCTGACTTGAAATGCATGCTGGCAGTGGCAGAAACCAATGCAGACCAATTAGGATTAACTGTTGATGGGTTTCTACTGCTGTCTGACACGTGTGGGTCATAATACTGATTGCAGGTTTTTGGAGGTCTCTGCACAGGCTGTATGGGATCTTTTGAACAGAAATGTTTCGTTTTGGCTTGTTGTTTGGTGTCTATACATTTTATTTGAAATAGTGTGTTTTAAGAGAGAGAAGAATCAATTCGAGGCCTGACTCCTGCCCTGTATGTCATCTCTCAACTAGCGAAGTGGAACATGCCTGAGTAACTTTCACTTGCTTACATACCTTGTTTGCTATACAACTCTATCTTAAGAAAATATTTAGATTCAGCAAAGCTGTGATACCTACTAAACATTGTGAAATCTAGTATGATTATCATTATTGTGCAAATTCTGAATAGATTAAAGAAGTCCTTAACACTGCTTAACTGAAGTCGCAGTCTACTTGCATAGTATTTAGTATTTGGTTATCCATAAACATTTATACACATATAAAAGTGGATATATTTGTGTGTAAAATGGATATAAACAAGATTTTACAGGGCTCTGTTAGCTTCAACTTCACAAACAAGACAGGACTTTTTTTAATGAATGTATTATTATTTCCACTTTTGAAGCTTGCGATGTCTCTTCCTTGCTTGTAAAAAAATCAGTGTTTTGGTTTGCTGTGAATGGGGTTTGTTTATAGGAGTTAGGCCCAAGAAATTTTCTTTCTTCAGACTGTTCCTATTGGTGTTCTGCAATTTGATTATCCTCTCATAACCAGTGCTGCAACATGAATACTGATGGGTTTATTTGGAACAGATATCTTTTTCCACGGAGTTTACAGCTTCAAATATAGCTCATTGTACTCCAGAATTACAGACCAAATTTTAGTTCTTCTTTCTTCCAAAAATATTTGTACAATAATGTGAATTTGTTTGATTGCCATCTGAAACATTCACCTTTAATTTGCAAAGGAAAGCATTAGAGGGCTTTTCTTGGCCAGAAACAGGTCTCCTCTGAACAATGGTAAATTACACAAATATTAAGAAATCATAACAAACTAAATTGTCCTCCCAAGCCCCCAATCTTATCTGTCAGGCTTTACAAAAGAAAGGAGTGTTTTCTTCATATGGTAGTTCACACATGATACTCTTAACTGCTCTGAGAATTCAATCTACTATGATTAAAGAATATAACTGATGCTCATCATCTCATTTGTGCTTGGAAACTGTGCAGCATGATAACAAAGAGAATAAAACATAAAACAACTGCCATCTTCTTTTTTCACGAGTTTTGTAGAATTAGTTCTCTGCACAGGCTTGTAGTTACTCTTGAGTCCTCTGCTACCTGAATATGTGATCACCAGGGGAATAGCCTTGCTTTAGTTTGTTAAGGTACATGCAGTAAATACACAGTAACCATTGGACTGAAATCTTATTTTAATATAATCATGAAAAAGAAATGCAATTCAAATGATACCAAACCAGATGTAATTTTGCTAGTATTTTTAAATTGCATGAGTATAGATTTTGCAAGCATTCAGATCTAAGTTCACAAGAAAATTCAAAGGTCCAGCTGTAAAGTTAAAACAGAAATACCTTAATCAGAGCTATACAAGCCTTTATAATCAGCCTGAAAATATTTTTGTACTGCCGCATGTGATATATCATAGCTTTGCTGTATAAACACAATTAAAGACCGCCTTGGGGACTCCCTCAACAAGAGATTAAACAGGGAAACAAGACCGGCAATTCTAACACTTTGCATCTGATGACTTAACCAATCCAGACAGGCTTTCATTCCCAAAGATTTCTATTACCTGAACTACACATTGTAAGAATCCACATATGCAATTGTCTAATGCTTTAGGTCACACCATCCTGTCTTTCATATTCTGCTCACCAGTAAAACAAATAATCTCTAACCTTTTCACAGATAGTTTCCCATCCTCTTCCCTCCTCCTCCCCCCTTTTTTATCCCGCCTTAGATTAGCAGCAAATTAGACTTCTAAGTGGAGCTAATTGCTGAATGCTGCCTAAACTTCTTCAGAAAAAAATGGTCTTTCTTAGCAGAAACCTAGCATTGAAATTCTTAAGTTAATATCACATGTTTTGTCTGGAATAGGTTAAGCAAACAAATCGGAGGCAGGTTTGGGTAAGGTGGGCATTTGTGGTGAGGAGTATTGAGGTGAGTAGGGGCAAGTGTTTCAGGAGGGATCAACTTCCTTTACTGAAATACAGGCTTGTAGAGTGTATATCAAGAAAATGACACAGAAGAGAAGAAATAGGCAACTTGAACTAAGACACTATAATTATTTCGGTGTTTCTTTCTTGTACAATCTGATTCCAGCTAATACTCTAGATGTACTAGTTTTGGGTAACAAGTCCCTGTTTTTCATGCTTTTAAAAATGATGCATGGAATGGTATAGAAAACTTTTGCCTGATTGAAATTCAGTATGTAGGGGAAACCATAACTTGCAGAATGGCACTTTTCAAAATGTATTGCTTTTGATAGCATTGAATAGAACAGAAACCTGTTAAACTACTTCAGGTCAATCGCTCTTGTGATGCTGTGAAATGCATTGAATAATTTCAATAATCATTTGCACCAATTATGAGTTACAGATAGCTTAGTATAAATTGCTTATAGAATCATAGAATAGTTTGGGTTGGAAGAGACCTTAAAGACCATCCAATTCCAACCCCCCTGCCATGAGCAGGGACATCCAACTAGACCAGGCTGCTCAAGGCCCCATCCAGCCTGGCCTTGAACACCTCCAGGGATGGGGCAGCCACAGCTTCCCTGAGCAACCTGGTGCCAGTGCCTCACCACTCTTATTGTGAAGAAATTCCTCCTTATTTCTAGTCTAAATCTGCCCCTCTCCAATGTATAGCTTTTATGCTCCAAACTTTGATTTTTCTAGTAATACACCACAACAAATTCAGCTCAAAATCTGAAAAGAAGTTGTGTCAGTGTCTCTTGGAGGAAAAGATCAATTCCGCTTAGTTAAGTTACTCAGTTTTGTTGCAGCTGTGTTTTGGATTATAAAAGTATTTTCTAAAAATCCTTAGTTATTAAAATAGTTTTTAAAAGAAAAAAATTTTAGCTTGAATTATTTTGTCATCCCTATATCACAATAAAAATATTAGGAAAAGAAATTCCATTCATGAGCCTAATACTAGAATGCATACTGCAACATACTGTTCAAAGTCATTATATTGGGTTATATGTAGTCATGTGATGGGCAGAAGACAGTGATCATCTTTTCAATAGGTTGTTTGGGTCTCCAAAAATAGCCCCACCTTCATCTAGTCTTGTTTCTAATTTTGAGAAGGGCTAGTCAATGGCACTGGAATATTCGATGTTCAATATTCAATTGCAAAAGTAGAAATGGCTGTTTATTTATGTGTCTTTATTTCTGTCATGTGCATACAACAGACCTTTTCCTCTTTCAATTGCTATGGTGTTCATGTGCAGCTATTCTTGAAGAGCTTTCTCTTCAATGACTTCCTTACTTCATATGTAATCAACTAGAAACAAAATTAGTATATGCAATACAGTCATGGTATTATAAATACTAAATTATAAGTCCCAGTCAACCTGATAAATAGACTTGAGGGAACTGTTTACAGCTGTTTACTGTTAAACAAGAGCTCTCATAGCTCTACAGCTCCATATTAGCTTCTTTTCTTTTTTCCAGGCTGCACCTGATACGTGGTGATTCTCTATAGCAATTTTAATTTCTGTGGTTCTTCTGCTACCCAAAGATTTCTTTTAAAGCAATAAAACTCCTAGTGACCTAATGCAAATGACTACCCAAAGGTTCAAAAAATCCTAGTTACTTGGTTGTGGACATTGCCTGGTTTCAGAAAAGGAATCTGCCTATTTTATAAACAAAACCCAGATACAAAATATTTTCTTTGTAATCATTTTCATAGACTTGTAAGAGTGAAAAATCTGTTCAGGAGAGTAAGCAGTAGGAGTGATGACATTACAAGCCTGTTCATTCATTGTCCCTCTGCCTCAGTGCAGATGAACTAAAATGAAAGTTTGAAAAGAAAAATATACAGATGTGGTATGTATTTGCTTACTTGATTCCAGAAAAGTAGCTTTAATTCAGAAATATTGTACTGTTACATCCGAAGCCTTCAACAGTACTACAAAGTGATGAAATGTTTAAGATTTTTGCTAACTGTCCAGGAATATTCAGTAGCTGAAAAATAAATAGCAAATGGTAAGGGAAGGAAATGGATTTTTAAGGCCCATTTAAAATTAAACCTTGTGTTGGTTAGTATCAATCCATAATAGTAATACTTGTATTTGAATATATGGTTACCATCAGGGAACATTTGGTCTATTTGGACATGCTGTGAGATCCAGGCAGCTGCTGTAGCTTAACCATTTTTAAATACTTAATAAACTGGCACTCCTAAACCTGACTTGTTTATTACTGTGGACACAAAATCCTGCAAAAGAAAGCCAGATGTTTTGGGAAAATAATTTGGTTCTAGAGTTTTGAGTTGTGCATCATGCTTTTTAATATGAAATATACTATTTCCAGTAGCTGTACTTTTTCATATCTTCTGATAAGGTGACCAAGAGTTCTTGCAGTTCACCAGCTCCCCACGTAAATGAGTTGAATGGAAATGGTAAGAAAACCCAAAGTTTATCTGCCCCACTTTTACATTGTTTTCATTGAGTCTCTGAATAATTCCCACAACTTCAGTTTGTGTTTCTCTTTCATATGCATCGTTCTCTCCTCACTGGCAGTGTATAATGTCTTCATCTTTGTTCCTCTGTTGAAATATTTCTTGCATTTCCAATTTCATAGTCAAGTATGGTGAATGGTGACTTTCAATGGAATTCTTTTTGCAAGTAAATTTCTGTGTAAAAGCATGTTCATTTAATTAAACGAGTGTCACAAGAATGCTGATCATTCATATTGGGCATAGAATTCTCCCAAACTGGACTCCATTAGGAGTTTTGTAATATTCAAAATATTTATCTCTTTTTATATAGCATTTAAAATATTCATGCAGAATGAAAGTACACAACTCTGGTTTCTTGGACCAGTGAATAGTCTCAGTTTTGTAATTTCTCTCCCTCTTCTTGAAATTTGTCCTTTTTCTTCACTGTCCTTCAGAGTCTAAGATGGCTTGTCTACACATGCAGAGCTACAGATGAGTAAAAGAAGTACTTGTTTAAAAAAGAGCCTAAGGACATCCAAATTGATTCAGTACAGGAAAGTTATTGAATCAGAATATTACAGAATCACACAAATTTTGAAAAACCTAATGAAATTTAATTAAGTAGAAGTTTAGGTACATTTAGACCATGATTTGATCCTTGAGATATCCTGAAATGCCATATTTCATATGTCCTAGGTTAATAAAGCAACTGGAAAGTATGCACTTTCCCAAATTATTTTCTGACAGAAATAATAAAACTGTTGCATGTGGTTTTGTTACTGGGCAAGGAGAGGAAGAGAAGAAATCCAAGTAGACAGAATCAGGAAGTCATTTGAAACTCAGCTGGCCACAGTGTTTTCTCATCAAGTTCCATTTCCCCAAGATCTTCGAGATTTTAAATTATCTTAGTTTTTGTTTGACAGAAGGAAGAAAGGGGATGAGAAAGGGACAAATTAGATACATTTTCTGCTTTAAAGCAGAGAGTAACACATAGGGAGTCCTGAATGATGTTAAACTTTACCTGACCTGAAGTATGTGATCTAGCCATGTAGGGATTAAGTGATTGATACCACATTCTGGTTCTGGAGTTTAGCATGAGAAAAATCCTGTTATCCTTGGATGAGTTTTTCTTCTGTACTGAAATAATACGTGTGCATCAGCACTGGTGTAAATAATCATATAAACCTCCTCTTTGCCACCCATATGCATCACATACCTAATACTTTCTTGAGGGTAATTTCAATATCTTATGCAGGATTATTCTTTTATCTAGAATACCTTTCTTTTTACTTGGCATCTACTTATTTGATATTCAAAAGTGTTGTGTATATATTTGTGTATACTTTGTCATATATATGGGGTGGAACAGTATTCTAAAAAATGTAAAGCTTGAAGAAGAAACAGATAATATGGATTTATTATTCAATTCTTGTAATAGCTATTAAGCATAATTTGAAAAATGTAACACACTAGATAAATAACTTCTTCTTAAAATAAGCTGAAGGAGGAATGGGAGGATGATTTTTGAGATTTACCATGGAAAATCCAAGTAAATATATTTAGTCGAAATGTATCTTGTAACAGATAAATCCTGTGGTAAGATTTTATCAAAAGAATTTGTCATAACAAACACTTACTCTTAATGACAGTTTTAAGAAGCGGCACATTCATCCTCACAATTTTTCTTTTGATTCCTATAGATGTGCTTTGAAATAAATGTTCTCAGATCAATGTCATGAAATAAGTGTTTTCAGATCAATGTCATAAATGCTACAATTTAAAATTCTGAATGCCCTTTTATGAAATGCGGGATCATGCTGTGATGTGTCGGTACCCTGTACCTTTTCAAGCAGAATAATTAGTGGCTAAAAACAGGACTTGAAATTACTCAGATAATGATGTAGTATCTGATATATCATGTAAATCTGATGTATTTATGTAAATGTTGGAGTTAACATTGTTTGTTGAGGATCGGAGTGTTTACCATCTTATCTTTTTGTAAGAGTTGAGTACAAATTAGTGGAGCATTTCTAGGATGTGTTTGGCCCCAGATTTAGACTTCCAATTTCTACAGTCTTTTTATTGAGGCCTTATTGCTGTTCTCTGAAAGGATGTAGATCAACATCATTTTATACATTTGAAATAAAGTGCTAGTATTTGGATGTGTTACTAATGGAATTTATTATGCATAGAAGGTGGTCTTAAACTAGAAAAACTAGAAAATATATCTCCCTCCTCCCACATTCTTGAAGGTACTATATTTTCCATGAAAAAGTAGAGGTGTGGTTTGAAAATTACCTGTTTTCAGTACTCAGATTTTCTTCTTTCTCATATCAGTTGCAAACCAGGACCTTTAATTGTACAATGCAGTACTTTCTGTGATGAAAGATGCTTTTATTTTCACTTGATTTTTTTTGTATTTAGATGAAAAATTTATTGCAAGTCTAAAACTAGTAAAAGGAAAACAGAATTGTCCAATGTTGTTTCTTGAGTTAATAGAAATATTTCAGGTGTATAACTATTTTTATATGTTAAATATGTTTATCATGGATATAAGTAGAGATAGCTAATACATCAATGTATAACATCAATGATATGACAGGTGCCTCTCTCATTAGACTTAACCCTTTGTACCATGTGTACCTATTGATTTTAAACCCAAACAATCCAGTATCCATGGTTGCTTCTTAAGTAAATATTGTCTGAGAAAAGACATAACCCACAACTGTTTTCCCATATTCTACACTCCCACCTACTATTACACCCCCCAGCTTTAATAAAAAGTTTGTTTCTGGTCTACAGACTCTGGCTGGAGCAGGTGTAAATGGAAAGCAGATTTCCAAGTTGTGATCCCTGCAACTAACAACTTCCTGCTATAGTTGCTCATGCATTCCCTGTAGGACTTACAGTTCCTTAAATGCATTAGTGGTATTGCTGCGTAAGGACAGTTACTGAGGTGATAGTTTAAAGTGAATACTATGTGTTGTACCAATATTCCTAACTGGCACCTAGTGATACCTAACTGGTTACTGTGCGTGATTGCTAGGGGCAAACATAAATATAATGTACCACATTGTTAAAGTCCCAGAACTATGTAAATGTGGATTGCTTTCAGAAACAACATTAAAGAAGTCCAAAGTCTTATGAGATCTTAAAAGAGGTTGCATAGCACTTAAGGTGACCAAACCTCCTCAACAAGCCTGTTGAATGCAGGATGGTTAAAACCCTCCTCATAGTGAAGGAAGAAGTAGAGACCTCAAGACACCACTGTGCCTAAATCCAGTTTTATTCACAGTTGTGTCATTGATTTCACTGAAAGCAAAGATTACTTACAGGCAGTAGTTTTCCCCTATCTTAGTTTGGTGTAGTTGTTTCTCTTGTACCCTCAAGGTCTTTACTATGTGATAGCTTTTTCCTTTGTTTAAACTTAATGAAGTTGCTTTTGGATGAATTTTGAATGTTCCCAGGCACAAAGAAGTCAGACCCTATATTGTTTTGATTAGATTATTTAATTAATTGTGGTAAAATGTCCAGCGCTTTTGACTGAAGATGAGCCTGCAGAATAATATGGGTAATATAGGATTCTGATTTTTGGATCTATAATATAATCTCAGTCTCAAAGCTGAGAAATTATTATATGGCATATGAATGGGAGTGGCATATATGGACAGGTCACCTGCAAATAAGTCTGGATACAAAGCTAGAAATGATTTACAATCAAAATATAATGGAAATTAAGTGCAAGTTAATAAGTTTTGAAAATAATTGTATGTTACGATGCTATTATGTAGTCTGCATTGAAATGCAGAGAAAAGGGGGTTACAACCCTTAAATTAACATGCTTTTCACCAGGATATCAATAAAACACTAATGCCAGCCTTGTCTGTGAATAAAATGCCTATAAACACAGTATATAACACGTTTTTACATAGTTGACCTATTGAACATTTCCACATGTTTTTCATTTATGTGGAATTGTTCTCTCTTACTAGACCCCATTCAGTTATTTTTTTTTTTTTACTTCGTTTAAATAGAACAGACACCTTAAATGTCTTAACAAGCATAGCTGACCTTTCTGTGGAATTCTCCAAAAGGGATTGTCTGCAGCTGCTGTGCTGAAGGTGTGCTTAGAGCTGGTTTGTGGAACAATTAAGGTAGAGGAATCCTCAGAAGAATTTGTACAAGTAGAATATAAAAGTTATACACAGGGGAAAATGTTGACACTGGTCAAAGAGGTGTATGTGGTGCATATAATTTCCCAGCAGTTGAGCTGTAGTGCACTTATACACACAATATACCGGTTAACTTGTAATAGGAAGCAATTGTTTTCTTTACAGATCAGAAACATCAACTTCTGGCATGTCATAGGAACACGTGCATAATGTAATAACTTAAACATATATTGCTGTTGTAAGGCAGGTGTGAAACAAGGATATTCAAGTCAAAAGAGCCTACAGCTAGCTTTAGAGCCAAGAGGAAGGCCAGAAGGATGCCTTATCTGGAAATAGACAATAAAAATGTTTTAGGACCTTGCTTTCGTTCTGTCATGTGAAAAATATAAATCTACATACATAAAATTAGTACTTAACCATATGTTGTCCTTTATTATTTTTTCTTTTTTTTTTTTTAAATTCTGTTCTCAGAAGGGGGGAGAAAGTTACTTTTTGATAAGTTTTTATTCTTTTCTTGCTTTTCTTTAGCTCTAAAAGTACTTTCAGTTTAGCTTGCACTATATGTCTATATTAGAAAAAAAGATAGAAATTTCTATGCTTGGCCTTAAAGGGAATTGGTTGTACCATTTCTGATACAGAGCAGGAGAATTTCCATTTACTATTTTAAAACTAGATTAATTTCTGTTATAGTCAATGGGCCAAAATCTTCGAGATTTTGATCATATTTTATTATTTTGATAGCCTTTGGTTTGCATCAGGGCTCAGTTCCAGCTACTGAAAAGGCCAACTCTCGATCTGATGACAATCTATGCTGTAAATATATTCTTAGCCATTTCAAGGTGTATGTTCGTTTCCTTTTGGTAATGAGACAAACTTTCTCTGGCTTATAAACCCCAAGGTAGCTTTATACAAAAGGAACACTGAGGAACAATTTAGCCATATTATGATCTTGGGTTTGGATTTTGTTCCCTTCTTGTTGCTAAGAACTTTCAGAACAACAGATGTTTTAAATGTACTGCATGAGATTTTAAGTATGAAGTAAACCCAATGGATAAATCATAGATTCAGGACTCTGTGAACTGCCTTTGTAGCTTTGTACTATAGAAAAATTACATTCATGATCATTTTGGTATAAGGCATGTCTAATGTTGCTTTAACTTTTTTTAATATCAGAGAGTATAGTGTTTATAAGTTGATTGTATCTCTTTCAAAATCCTTAATTTGTGGATTAGGATAATTTGCAAAAGCCATGTACTTTTTCTCTGGAGTGGTCTGGGTATGTGCCTTTTTTTTTTTAAGTTTGTAAGAATTCTTATATGTAGGAAGTTAGAGCTGATACTTGTGAACTGTGTGTAGAAATGGCTTCATCCATAGAATTCTGAACAGATAGAAAGAAAACGACTTTTTAATCTGCCATTGCACCTCAAATATTTCTGTTTACAGGACCAATGTATAAAATACTTTTTTTTTTCAAATGGCTTCCCCACAAATGATTTCTTATATGAGAGAGGGAGAGAGAAAGAAGAGGAGACCAAACTGCCTCCAAATTGTAAAATTGAGGACTTGAAGTCAGGATCCTTCTTGCTTCCTACATACATGTTTGTGAGTTGGCAGTAGCTGTGCAGCATATTCTTCCTCTCCACAGTTGTTAGCAGCAGTAGGGGTAAGTGTAAAGGCTCACACCTTATGAACTATCATTTATGTCTTTAAAAAAGGGTCCTGTTGTGGCTGTAACTTGTGTGAATGGTGTATGAAGCCTTAATGCAAAGGAATACAGTAGAAAGTTTGCCATTGACTACAAGAGTCTTTGGATCTGGCCCTGAGCTTTTAAGTCTGTAACTGTCATGGAAAATAAATACTGCACTTTATGGAGCAAGCTCCAGGGTCTCCTAAAAGTAGCTGAAATAGCTCAGAGAGGAGCAGTATAATAACTCCAGCTTTCATATAGTAGGTTCTCACTAGTTTTACATCCCAGAGATACTGCTGGGACTCCCATATCACTGGTCAACTGTATAATGATACATGGCAAATTACCTAAATAATGGCAGTTGGATAAATCACCTCCAGCCAGTGCTGGTTAGCCAAGGGAGGGGTGTGCTATGTATTAACTGGAACCAATTCCCAGAAGAAAAAATCAAAGGAGAAATAGACTTGAGAATTTTTTTTAGCCCAATATGATGATTAGTGGTCATTAGTGAAGATTATTTATTTTTCCTTATGGAAAGGCTAGTGAGTTAAAAAAGTAAATCTGAATGTTCAGCTTCTTACAAAAACTGCTGGAAGGGATCAGTGGAGCTGTTCACCTTCAAGGCAAAATTTCTGTCTGTGTTCTTCAAATAAGGTAAAACAACACAGTGGAACAACTTTAGGAAGTTCTTGATAACATCCAGGGCTGCAAGCCCAACACAGTGACTTGGCACTGTAATTTCCATGAGAGAGAAAGAAAGTGAACAGCATCTACTCCCAAACCTCCTAAATGTTTTACGGAAGGTGACATGTTGTTGAAAGTCACAGTGCTGTCAACTTGATAGGAATGGAAAGTGCTGAATATGTCACAGGATCCTGGCAGAGAAAAATGCTGTGACTCTTCTTAGTCAGAACCAAACCAGAAAACCAGTTCAAGTCACAGAACCAAACCAGAAAACCAGTTCAAGTCACAGAAAAGTGTTGTATTTTTCATACCTCTATCCAGAAATGTATGACTTCTAAACCACATTTGATGCTCACAGTTCCCTGTGGAAAGTGAATGTAGTCTAGGCTAATGCCAATTATAATAATAATTTGAATCATCATAGACTATTTCAAGATATTTTTCTGACACTAATGGATCATATGCTAGCAAATTGAGCGATTAAAGGAAGGTGTTAATGGAAGGTAGGTACGTTGATGAGCATTAAGCACATCCTGTGTTAGGCAGGGGTGGTGAGCCTGTGGTGGTATTTTTGGAACTTCCTTTGTGGAGCATTTTTGAGTGCTGGAATTACCACCTCTTTATGAAAGTACAGGCAGGGGTGAATGAATTGTCCATCTCTGGGGTAGAGTTCAAATAGTAACTGCACTATTTTCAATCTGAATATGTGCAGATGAGCCTAGAGGCTCCTACTTTGTTTTATTGATCATATTGCTGGGATTATGCTGTTGTGACTTCAGTGCATGTGTGTGTATCTGTGCAAGATTTTCAAATATTTCAAATTGAATTATTAGGATGATGACTCACAGAATCACTTGCATGTAGGTTGCCAGCTGTGGTTTGCAATGGTTGTTATACAACATGCAAAGCCCTGTGACTTAGAACTGGTGTTTGTATTTTCCCAAATTAGCTTGCTTTTCCACTGTGACCTGCCCATCTCTGGCTTTCATGTAATGTTTCTGACAAAAAAATCCAAGACACTTAGTCTTTTAATTCTGTGGTCTGCACTCCTGACTAATCTTTTTTTTTCCCAGCAACCTGGTTACCATGTAATAAGACAGAAGCAGATACGATTCATCATATACTGTAAAGTGTAGCCAAACGATACATGAATTGTGAAAATAAGTAGAGGTTTAATGATGGAGGAAGAGACTTAAGCAGTCAGGTATGATTCGTGGTCAAAGCAGAATACAAAGAACCTAATCTGGTATTTGATCAAAAGACCCTTTGACCTTTCAATAGCTTTGAACAGAAGAGTAATGCCATTGATTAATCTTAGTATTCATGTAGTTTTCAGTATTTAGGTTACATGAGACTAATGTATCTTGGAAATTCTGTTAATCTCTTCCTCTTGTGGCAGTGAATCCCATAGGCCAGTTATATCAATGACATAAGATGAAGTGAGCATTAATGTTTATAGTAATTTCAACATGTTGGCTGAATGTTGTCCAGATGCTGCAGAGGGTTAGGCAGATTTTCATTAAGGATGTGGCTAGAATACAAAGAGTAATAGTAGTAATTGAATCTTGTTTCCATGTTAGCTGACATTTTGAAGGGTTTTGAATGCTTCAGGTTACTTTATTTTTCATGGAATTTCAGCTTGTTCCTCATAGCCAGAGCTGGGTTTAAAGTTTGGTTTTTAAGCAACTGTAGTTTCTTTCTAGACTAAAAACCAATTAAGTGGAGGAGCTGATGGTTTCTCTTCTGAAGAGGAATTCTTTACATCTGGGTAAGACTCAGTGGCTTCTGCATTTTACAGACTTACAGCTGAACTAATTATCTTAGAAAGGTGATCTTTCTCCCTTCCAAGGAATACACAGAAGTGCTTTTTCTTTCCCTAGGAATTAGTTCTCTCCTGGCCCCATTTCTAGTTCCAGCCAGCTCCCATTCATCTGAGAATGACTCTGTAGCTTCCTGACTGATTCTTCACTCTCCCCTTTTGAGGATATTTTCTTTGTAAAAACCACCAGAAAGCTCATGACTTTCTGGACTGTGCTTCTGACCTCACTTTTAGTTACTGGTGGGATCAAAGTTCCTCTGAACATCATTCTTCTTTTAGATTATTTTCTTGTTAGCATCTGAATGAAAGAACCACCCACATACTTGTAGAAAGAAAAAAAGCAATTATTTTCAATATAATCAGGGGATAGATCAGGTCTGTTTCTTCATATGGCCTTATTATAGGTAGTATCAGAAAGAAGGTAGTAACTATCTATAGCCAAGAGGGCAATCAAATGTTTCAGTTTGCCAAAGAAATCCATTTGGATTTGTTATTTGGAGTCTTACACCATTCTTATATGTACAGTGACTGAGTCAGGTACAAAAATAAAGGTCATCTTTTTGTTATGCTAAAATTATCATGTTTAATATGGCTAATCAAAAAAGTTGAAAGTACATTTCCAACAAGAAGCAGATCAACAACCAGTTGCCTGTGTTTGCCAAAGTCTGCAAGAGGAACCAAATGTCAATTGTTTGATAATGTTAACTTTCCCAGGATGCCTCCTCAACCCCAATTTAAGTCTTTCCTTGTGTCTAACTGAAAACAAGGATATTCTCTCAGTGGATCTCCCAGCTTATTTCACTGGCTCCATCTTTCCTTAGTTAATGAGAACGTGTACTCTACTGTTGCAAAGAGTTTTCATGTGAACAAAGACAGTAAATGAAGCTTTAATGCAGTCTGGATTATCTAATCAGAAGAGTGCTTAAAATAAATTCAGGAGGGATTAGGATTCCTAATAAAACCATTAAATCATTGCTAACCTTCCAAGCACTCAAAGAAATATTTCCTTCAATATTTTTTGGGGAGTGGGAATAGAATGCTCTTGTTGAAAATACATTGACTATATCATGTTGAGCTTTGAGATTCTTAACAAACTGAAAAACTCCCCTAAACCAAGACATTTACTGCAGCTTTATTTAGTTGCTTTATTTCCATGATGCTGATAACATAGTTTTGCTGAAAAAAAAGAAGCAAAGTCATTAGACTATGATTTCCTTTCATTTTTAAGTATTAAATATTTTTGGACAAAATCTCTCATAAAACAGATGCACAACTTGTTATAATGCAACCCGCTTATCAACCCAGACAGTTGTCTAGGTATTAAAGGAATATAGCCTAAATCTGCTGAGCCAAGTTATGCTGCTTCTCATGCGTCAGATTTAGTTTCTTCCCAGCTCAGTTTAGTTACTATGAACTACATGTACTTAATTGCTGTGGCAGTGGTCATATTTTAAATAGAACATCACGGCACAATATTATTAAGGTAATGCAACCTAAAGTATAAAAATGAAAAGCACTGAAAGAAATTAAACAAATACTCTAAAGACATTAATTACCCAAATGAGGGGTTATAAGTTGAAATATAGATTATGCTGTATAGTTTACGGGCAAGATAGATTCCTTAAAGAAGCTTTGTCTTTCATGTCTTAAATCTCCTTTATACTATCTGCAGTTTGTGAGTAATGAAGAGTAGAATTGAAGAGTTGACATGAGAACATAGCTCTGTACTGTAACAGTTCAGGGGCATCAGGGAGAGAAGTAGCTAGGAAACTCCCTTGCCTGATCCATGAGACAGAATTCTACCCTCTGGTAGTAGTCCAGACTGGTAATGATGGTCTAGTAAACAGTAAGGCTAAGGACATCAAAAAAGACTTCAGGGCCATTGGGAAGATGATGGAGGGTTCTGGGGCACAGGTTGTGTTCTGCTCCATCCCTAGGCTAAATGGAGTGGACCTGCAAGTTACAAAAAAGAACTCGATTAATGCCTGGCTCCGAGTCTGGTGTAAGGAAAGGGACTTTGGATTCTTTGATCATAGGGTGGTTCGTGCACCACCTGACACGGTTGCTAAGGTTGGGGCATGTGGGTCTCCTAGCGGGGCTAAGGCCCTTGCTAAAAACTTAGCTAAACTCATAAATCGAGCTTTAAACGAGATGTGAAGGGGGAGGGGATTGAGTCCAGGCTAGGCAAGTGCGTGCCTGGATGTGGGGCACTAGAGATTAGGAGAGGGTGTACTGGTGAGGACACAGGAAGTGGGGGAGAGTGCACCCTGGAGCAGTAAAGGAGATACAGGTACTCTGGTGCAAGCTACTCCAGTTAACAGGCAATTGGGAACAAACACTGTTCCCTCTAAGAGGGCTGAAGGCTCGGCTACTCAGCTGAAGTGCATTTACACCAATTCACACAGCATGGGGAATAAGAAGGATGAGCTGGAAGCTGTTGTAGGGCAAGGAGCCTATAATGTTGTTACCATCATGGAAACATGGTGTGATGATTCATATAATTGGAGTACAGGTATGGCGGGGTATAAACTCTTCAGGAGGGATAGGAAGGGTAGGATAGGAGGTGGGATAGCCCTCTTTGTAAGGGAGGAATTGGACACTATCAAGATGGATTGTGGCGATGAGGAGATTGAGTGCCTCTGGGTTAAAATCAGAGGAGCCCATAAGAAGGTAGATTTTGTGTTGGGAGTCTGTTACAGGCAGCCTAGCCAAGGAGAAGCAGCTGATGAGCTTGTCTATAAACAGCTGGGGTTAATCTTGAGATTGATGCCACTTGTTCTTGTGGGAGACTTCAATCTCCCTGATATCTGCTGGGAGTACAATACAGCAGAAAGGAAGCAGTCTAGGAGGTTCCTGGAGTGCGTGGAAGACAACTTCCTTGCAAAGCTGGTTAATGAACCAACAAGGGAAGGTGCCCTCCTGGACTTGCTGTTTGTGAATAAAGAAGGCCTGGTGGGAGATGTGGCAGTAGGGGCATGCCTAGGACTAAGTGATCATGAGATGATAGGAAAGTGAAGAGGGTGCTAAGCAGGACAGTTGCATTAAATTTCCAGAGGGCAGACTTTAAACTCTTTAGAAGGCTGGTTGGCAAAGTGTTATGGGAGACAGTACTTAAGGGCAAGGGAGCCCATGAGGGCTGGGAGCTCTTCAAAAAAGAGGTCCTAGCAGCTCAGGAGAAAGCCATCCCTGTGTTCCAGAAAAAAAAGACTGGTAGGGGTAAAAAACAGCTTGGTTGAATAGAGAGATCTGAAGTGACATTAGGAAGAAAAGGAATGTTTATAGGCTCTGGAAGAGGGGACAGGCCTCTTGGGTGGACTAGAGGAGGGAAGTGAGGTTGTGTAGGGAAAAAATCAGAGGGGCTAAGGCTCAACTGAAAATCAGGTTGGCAAAGTCCATGAAAGATAATAAAAAATCTTTCTATAAATATATAAATAACAAAAGGAGAACTAGGGAGACCATACAGTCCCTTTTGGGCACAGAGGGAACAACAGTGACAGGGGATGAGAAGGCTGAGGTACTTAATGCCTTCTTTGCCTCAGTCTTTAATTGTAAAGAAAGCTGTTCCCTTCCCTTCACATCTAGCTGTGACTTAATGCTGTTGAACATTTATATCATCCAGCAGGAGGAGGTGACAAGGTGCAATCTCATCAGGTGCATACCACATAAGACGGAGTGACCAGTTGATATCCTCAAGTCCAGGGCTGCTATTCAGCACAGCCCCTGCAGGCTGGAGGAAAGGGCCAATAGGAACTTTTATGAAATTCAGCAAGGAGAAGTGCAAAGTGCTGCAGCTGGGAAGGATTAACCCCCTTACAGTGATACTGAGGAGGCTCTGGCTGGGGAACAGCTCTGTGGGAAAGGGCTGCAGAGGTTGGGCAGGCTGCTGAGCATGAGCCCCAGCAGTGATGGAGACCAGCATATGGCTCCTATGGGCAGAAGCATGTCCTATAAACAGATTTTCACCCTCTACTTTGCACCTGTTAGAACATGTGCAGGCATTGCCTCCACTATGTGGAGGAATCAGTGAACTGAAGTGAGTTCAGGTGGTCAGGGCTGGGGCTCCTGCCCTGTGGGCAGATACTGAGGGATGAGATTGGTTCATCTATGCTAAATCAAGGCATGCCTGCTTGATTAAATGCCTTCAGTAGATTATATAATACTAATTATTGTTTCTGTCCAGTTAACTCTTTAGTTTCAAAATTATTTTAGTAAGGAAAACCAATTTAAATTGCCTATGAGTGTGTTTTAATAACTGATATTTGTTCACCGATCTAAGCAGAGGCATGATTGTGACTCTCTTAACACACAAATGAATGTCTTTGTACCAGCAGATATATTGATTATTTTGAATGATTGTTTTTCAGTCTTTCCTATTGGAATTGTTTCACTTGAAATAAATTAAGGCAGGGAAAGCCCACAGCAAAGGGTTGTGCCATTGAGTTCTCTTAAGGAGTGGAGATTCATGAATTCACATCCTTGCTTCAGTGAATTTTAATTACCCAAAGCAAAAATGGTTGCAGAGAGTAGGTAAACACCTCAGAGGAGATGATAGACTGAGAGGTATGGAATGCTTGTGGATCTGGAGAAATAGTGGAGTTCACAACTCGTACTGGAGACTATCCATTTCCAAGTGAATATCGTACCTGGAAGCATTTTTGTCGTCTTCTGTTCCCCTTTATGAGTTTGCATTTTCCAGTTTAAAATACTACTGAAAACATTCTGATGACTTCTAAGCTTAATTTAGTCTGTAACAGAGGGATGAGATTTTTAATGCTACTCATGTCTTTTATCTGCTTCTGTGGTGATTTTCATTTCCAACTAGTTTCACAAAAAGATCTTAAAAATATGGACTTAGTTGTTATTTTTTGTTTAAAATTCAAGAAGAGAAACTTTTTTCTGCAAGACTGGTGGCTAGTGTAAGGTGGAGCAGTGTCCTTGCTAATTATAGAACATTGGTTAACAATGTTTATTGTCATAATGTTAAAAAGTATGTTATTATAAGCTTTGTATAAATAATGTTTTTGTGGAAGTTACAGCACAAAATAGGATGTGTGTTGTAAAGCAGTATGTCTGACTGAATGGCCTAAGCGACTTGAAAGTGGGCTTTCTGTATTCATCCACTCAAATGTATTTGTACTGTTAAATTTTCAAAAATAAATTAATTTTAAATTATAACAGAGATTAAAAAGAGAAAAGTAATTCCATATGATCTTTTTGTTATGGAAAGAACTTCAAGCCAATGACTGAATTGTAATTTATAATCTGTTCCCATTTTATTTTTTCAAGGCAGCTATATGTTTAGAGTATATTGTAGTTTAAGATGGAAACAATACTGCTTTAAGATCTTAAAGGGGCTTCTCTTCAGTGATGTTTGGAAAAATTTGTGCTGCACATCCTATTTTCAACTTATACAGTTCCACATTGTTTTTTAAAGAAGTAGACTATTGATCAACCTTAGTTTGTTCACAGTGTAGCAAAGAATCAGATACTGTGTACATCCTGCACTGTGTTAATTAATATTTTAGTTCCAAGTAAGCTGAAGAAAAAGAAGTATGAATTAGCTAAATTAAGGACTTCACCATTACAGTTTCAAAGCTGTGTTTGTGATCAGTGCTAACTACTTAAGCTTTAGAATATGCAGAAAAGTAGGATAGACTGAAACATCATCCCACTTTAAGATGGATGTCTTGCATGAGGCAATGGATTACACTCTGGTTGTGAATTCCTTTCTCAAGATGTTATCTATCAAAGGAGTCTGTTTTAATATATCAAAGTGGATGCCTATTTTTTTGGACAATTTCCATTAGGTGAGCTGAATCCCTCTCCCCTGCCCCTGCCAAAATAATAAAGCCAATTGCTAGATAAAACTATAGCTGGTTACAAATGAAACATGAACGTTGTTAACGTGTTATGTATGTAGTGGTGTAATGCTTTAAAGGAAATAATGCCTCTACTAAAAAGACAGAAATCCATTGCATGTAAAAACATTGCCATTCTACTGAAATCAATGGACTTGTGCTGATTTTATGTGAGCTGAAGGTCTGGCCTGTGTTCTGGAGCCAGTGTGGAGGACCTTTTGTGTTTTATCTTTTACTTTATTAGTGTCTCAGAAACGCACTGCATTGCCATATATTTGTGTCAGTCACTTTTTTAGAATACTATTCATTAATTGCTTATAAAACACGTAAAAGTTTTGATAATTCATTGTTTGACCAAGAAATAAATACAAATCACTTGTTGCCATCTGAGTGCTGGCAGGAAGTCAAAACATTATGCTTTAATATACACCTCAAATAACAGTTGACATATAACTATTAGATGTATAGAGAGGTATGTTTCAATAATACTGTATTGGCATAAGAGAGGGCAAAGTTCTGCTCTCCATTAAAGGCAATTCAATTTCATGATGTCATTAACATGAAAGGAGAATTTGGCCTCCATCTTTTTAAGCCACCCTGCCTTTATTATTGATAAGCTGCTGGTTGTCTTTGTGCACTGTACTGATCCGTACTTTAAGTTTGAGACTGAAGTAGGGAAGCTTTCCTGAGCATCAAGCAGTCTAGTAGGTCAGCTCTGTTTAGTTTGTTCACATCTACTAACATCAGAAAATGTGATGGCTTGCACTGAAATGAAACCATCAGGTTCTTAAACAGAATGGTTCCTTTCTTGTGTTCAAGAAAAAGTATGAACCACTGGATAAAATTATGTGCCAATTATGTATAAACTTCTTTACCACTAGAATAAAGGAAGCTATAATTCTGTAGGCTTCTTAAGTTTTATTGAGTTCATCTGTTTTCATTTATAAATAGAATACAAGAGAAAAAGAAATCTTTGCTGGTGGACAGTGAAATAATGCAGCTTCTATGCACTTGCAGTGAAATGAACCAGAACCCACGGTTTCTTTCTTTGACAGGTTAAAAGATGACTCAGAAAAGGCAAACCTACTTTAAGAATGTTACTCTTGAATAATGTAGTTGTTAATGTCAGTCTTGAATATTCTACTTAATAATCAGCCTGCTGATTTTTATGAGCGTATTCAAGCTCCTCCTGAAGGGAGGAAGTTTGGAAGGAAGACAATTATTTTAACAATTCTTCAGAGAAGAATTTAGACCAAGCCTATAAAGCTCTATATTTGGGACACAGGTTTTTTTTAATTGACTCAGAAATTCCTAAGGATCTAATTTCATCATGTAGAATGTTTAAACTTGTCCTTTTGTATGCAGCCTTCTGAAATTAAATACAACTTAAATCTGAAAGACAGGGAGGCAGGATATTTGGTACATAGAAAAATGCTTAACAATTCGGGACAATATTGGGACAATAAACCAAGAGATCAAAAAAGTACTGCAGTTAAAATTCTACCATTACATCCAGCTTGGACATTTGCTAGCTGGAAAAGATCAGGTTGTTGTTTTGTTTTAATTTAAGACAGATAGACTTTGTGATATTAACTTCTTGAAAGTAATATATGTACACACTGTTGAATTTCACTCCTATTTGCTGCTCAACAGTAATCTTACATTACATCAAAGTCTTAAAATTAACCACTGGAATAAATAATGATTAGTGTAGCAGCTGGCACAAACAGAACTGAAGTATTTAGTACACCTGTCACTAATGAAGAATCAATTTCTCTAATGCATATTAATCAAAGTATGAATGTATAGCTTGGTAATTGAATTTATGGTTTACAGAGTACAGGATAAATATATTATAAAGCATCCCCTTATATCTCCCTAGGAGTAATTAGGACTGTAAGGACAGCTTTGTGGTATTTTCATTGCATCATTAAAATGAAATGATTAGTTAAATAGTCTTGTACCAAATCCACACCAAAGGAATAGTGTTAGCTTAGAAAAGGGAGTTTTTCTACTTTAAAGAATTAGTAAATCCATGACCAGAACATTTGTTTTATGTGTGTTTGTGTATATATATTAAGTAGAATCTGGAGAAATACATTACTGATACTAAACATTGCAAGTGTATAGCGTTCATTTTAAAATAACCTGTATGTAACTTCCCCATAAGTTCCCAAATCATCCTTCTTGATAGGTCCTTATTTCAGTAAATTTCAGGGAAATCACAGTATTTGCGTAAAAACTGCTGCAGTATTTTCTGGGTTTTTGTATTGTGAGGGGGTCTGAGCTCCAGTTGAAAATCTTGGAAGACAGAAAGATTCTTAGAGTTGGGCTTTTAAGTTGTCTGCTGTAATTTCATCCTGAATTATCATCATCATTTTGTTAACAGCAAGTGCTGCATTTTGTAGCTGTATCATGCAGAGTGAATGGTAAGCATCCAATTTTATTTCTGTGAATTTAGTATAATTATATTTCTCTTTATTTTACACCAAAACTGTGATGTTAGAAAGTGTGTGCATACCTCAGTAATTCATTAAATCTAGTGAAAAAATTAAGTGTTAAACCCATCACTTTTCTGGTTGATTTTTGCGTAAGAAGCAGTAAAACTTTTATGGAGTCTGCTGGGGCGAGGTGAAGCTGTTCTCAGTCAAAATACAGACATATTTTGCCACTTAAATTTAACTTGCATCAAAGCATGTATGGACTGAGAGATTTTCTTGAACATTCTTTATATGTATGTTCAAGCAACTAAATGAACATGACATCAGTGGAGGAAGTTTTACTCTGGTGTTGGTTGCAGTAGAAGTGACAGTGAGGTGGCATGAAACAGGGGTCCCGAAGAGCACTGAGAATCCATGACGGGCTTATAGCCTGTCCTTGGTGCTGCGTCTTCGTAGAGATGCCCATCAAAATTCCTGGTAAGCCTTCACTCTGTGGAAATATATGAAGGAGGCAGAAAGATTTAACAATCTGCATAGAATCATGGGATACAACATTATGAAAACACAGGCTCAGAAGAAAGCAAAGCATGAGCTAAGATCAGACCCAATCCTGAGGGAAAGACAAATAACCTTATTAGTGTAAAGCTGCTTCAAAGACACATGCGACTTTCATAATTTTGTCTTTGTAGTAGAAATACCCAAAAGATGCTAAATTTTGGCTTCAGGCTCTGGCTATAAAGAAGTAATGCTACGCAAGCAAAACTCCCAAAAGATGTGTCCAATAAAAATGTGTTACTTTCTTGGATTGCCTCTTACTGACTTAACAGAGATTTAGATAGCCTAACATATGTGAGCAGTATAAGTCTGCTTCTCTGTGGTGTTTAAAATTGTTGTCCTAATAGCTATTATAAATTATATGTACCTGTTCGGTGCCCAAAATGTTGTCTAACAGCAAGAGTCTAGTCAGAGTTAGGGTCAATCCAGTTATTTTTTTCTTTCTTCCTTACCTCATGAGCAGCAGGTGGGACATAAGGAAATATAAGAGTTATTATCCATGCCCTTGAACACCTGAGAGCTCCTTTGCAAAGGTGAGCCATCTGTTTACTGCAGAAAATAATTTTTAATGAGTGTTTTTCAACACAAATGTACCAATAAGCAACTTTTAAGAGGTCAGAGTGTCTGCCTGTATTTCACTGCCAAGGGAAATCCATCACGCAATAATTTAACCTGTATGCTCCTATGCCCCAATATGCAAGTTGCATATTGTATTACAAATCTGTCACCTACTTTGTATTTCCCCAGACAGTATTTTTGACTCATAAACTGTGTTTTCTTTAAAACTGTGACCTGCATAATTCTCTGTGGAGGCAGAGGAAAGGAAGAGGATTGCAGTGAATTGTTTCCAGAGTGCCTGAGAATATAGTGTTGCTTAAGAAAGTGAGAGTGAATTTTTTTAACACTGAGGAAAAAAAACACCTAAACCAAAACTGAATGGATGTCCTTGAGAAAGGTTTCCTTTTGGAAATAAGATGATGGTAGTGCGACACCAAGGTGTTAAAAATACTCCCCTCATGAGGCTCATCAAATGTTACTTGAGAAAACATAAAAATGCCAGTTGCTGTATTCTTTGAAATTTGGTGTACTATGCTAAATATATAACAACAATTCATTTTAATATTTTTGTCTTGATGCAGTTGCTTCTTTGTTTCAGATAACTTTTCTAATTTAGGGTAACCAAAATTTTATGGAATTATAAACTCTTTAATAGAGGTATTAGGAAATAGGAAAACAAACATTAGAAAATTGGGAATAATAGACACATTAAAAGGCCATATCTTTCATTTTCCCCCCTGTTCTTCTCATACATATTCTGCTGTTTTATAAACACCAGCTCTAATAAAGTTCATACACAGATCAGTTTATCATATTGTTGATTTATTAACCAATCTGATTTGGGTAATCCAGAGAAAAAGTGGTATCATCTGCCTGACAGGAGTATTGCTCTAATAGTGACTGCTATGTTGCTTCAGAATTTGCAGCTTACTCTGTCTTTGTGACTGTAATGACAAGCATGTAGCAGACTACAGAACTATGTAATTTTGCAATGCCCAGACTGCATGATCTTATCACAGTGTGATTATCCATACTGTCAAGATTGTAGATCAACAGTAGCTCTATTTTCCCGTGAAAGACTGACGGGGCACTGTATTTACAAAAGCATCTTTGGTATTTTCAAAATGGCTGGAATTCATGTTAAATAAACCGTTAAAGTTCATATTCTGCTTAATTCTATTCATGATTTCTGTCGTGAACATTCTTAGACAATGTTATTTTCAAGAAAAAAAATGGCTTGCATGTCCTCTACAGGCATTAGGAAAACATGTTTCTGGTGTGTTTGTCACCAAAGACTGGACAAAGATGGATACATTTATTCTCTTTCAGTTTTCCTCCCATTATTTTTAAAGTGATGAGATATGTAAACTTTATTTACGATACATAGTCTACTGATTCTTGAAGAACTTGCAGTCATTTCAAGTTTTAACTAAATCCAATCTGAATCTGCAGCGATTTTTCCTGCTGTACTCATGTAGTTGTTATCAAAGAGGAATATGTTTGAAAACAATCCTTTTCTAGTTCTGCTGCAGCCTTTGCTGCACAAGGGGAAAAATACAATATCCTTTTCTGCAATCCACAATAGCTCAAGTTATTAGTATTCACTATGTGCATTATGTTTCCATTGAATATTTCTCCCTTGTCCTTTGCATTTTGTATTAGTGTCCTCCATTTTCCGTGTATAATGTTCATTCTTGCCTAAGTACAGGAAGAACCAATTACAGTATTTCAGTTAGGTGACATTATATATTGAGGTATATTAGGCATTTAGGAATTACCACAGATAGACAGTTGACAACTTGCCTGCTCTGGCATTTCATTCTTCCAGGCTATAGACAGCCAGGCCACCTTTACTTATGTCTGTGATCTTTGGGAAGCTTGTACTTTAGTCCAAATATGACTAATGATCTTAATAGATGTTTTAGGCAGATCTTTTTAACGCAGATTTTTAAGATATCTGTGACTTTGTGTTCTTGTGCTCAGTTAATAAAAGAAAATCAAAGTTATGTAAGGATGCTTACTACAGAGATTCTTATGGATTAACTAGGACTAGTGCTTTTTCAAACTGCTTTGATTTGTAAACTGCTATACTTTTTCCAAAAGAGCTGAAGGACTGTAATGAAAATTAGGTTTTTTTCAAGACTTGCAGAAGTAGGCTGTTGGTTACAAATTTAAGACACTTATTTTCAAGTTTTATTAATTGTTCTCCCTGAAGTTCTAATTAATAGAATTGTCAAAACAATCCTGATCTGTAAACCACTCATTTTTTATATGTTTTTCCCCTTCTTGTCCTTTCCGTTGTTACCTTGACTGCTAGGGTTTCCTCTTCACCTGAGTTTCCTCTTAAGGAACAGGAGCACATCTTTTCATTAACTGCACCTCTGTGCATTTTCTCATAAATGGGTAGATACCAAATGGATACCAGGTAGTAGTGCCCAAAGTATTGATGGTGTTGCTAACTCTTGCTTGTATGTCTTGCAAAATCTTAAGCTTCAGTAAGACCTTCAGCTCATGAACACAACCAATTTGAAAAATACATAAACTTCCACATTAAACCCACTTTTCCTAGAAATTCTGGTTATAGATAGAGTTGCATTAAAAGCTGAGGAACAAGAAAATGAAAGTTAAACACCCTAACATTAGTTTTTAATGTTTTTGTTTTTGAGGTTAATGGCATGAATTTTGGAACCTGGCTCACTGTTTTGAATTTTGGGAATCTGAAAAACTGTCTTTTACTGAGGTTTCTTCTATTAAGAGTTAATTAATATTGAAAGTCTGCATTTTTGGTGGGTTCATATGAAAGTGAGATGCATTTCAGAAAGTTAACTTTTTGCCAAACTTATGTTTTGCCTTAATTTATCAGTACCTGAATGAGATACCTGTTTTGATACTAAGGTGTTCAAACCATTTGATCTGACATTCTCTTCTGGCTTCAGCCCTATGAAATGGAGTCTTTAGTGAATATGGAAGGCTTTGCTCCCAAGCAGTAAGGTAGTTTTTTTCTTTTCTTTTCTTTTTTTTTTTTTTTTGTCACTCAGTCATGAAGGTGAGTCTTTGCATTTTCCATTTTTTTTTTTTTTGCACCGTATCTTTCTCAGGAGTTTTGACTTTGCTTGTCTGATTCCAAATATTAACAGTTACATTCATTTGAGAGAGGAAGAGTGAGGTGCAGAGGGCAAATATTAATATTTGTATTTTTTTTTTACATAGGAATTTCGCATTTTGGCTCTAGGCTTTAACTGGGTTGTCTCATTTGTGGGGTAAAGAACTGATGGATCCTCTGTATACTGCATTTATGAAATCAGATAAGACACTTTCCAACCCCACACTGGCTAAGGAGATTCTATTTCTTTGAAACATCTCAGGGGAAAGAGAGCTTCCAAATGTCTGTGCCAGATACTGTGTTACCTCGGTCAATGTGTGAATTGACATCTCTGGCTGTTGTAGCAATAGAGTTCTTAAACTCTTGATCCTTTCTCCTTTTATCAGCAAAGATTTCTGGCCTGAAGTGTTAGCTAGTCTCGTTCTTCTCAGTAATCGTGTCACCTTTTAATGTGCAAAAGCAACTGTCTTCATTCAAAGATTTATCACCTAAAATAAAAAGGATTTGCTGTACTAAAAACGTCATTTGAGTGAATATTTAGCTCATGGTACCAAGGACGATAATTCACAATCTAATTTAGAAAATGAGAAATTATGCTGCAATAAAGTGTGCTTTATTCACAAAATGTTTTAAGCTTATTATATTTTTCTGAATATATGTTCTCTGGAATCTATACAGATAACCCTTTTTTAACCTCTAAATATAGTACAACGGTAACACAGAGCATTTCATCCAGACTACAAGTAATCTAGCAACAAAAATGCCTGTGTTACAAGGTTTGAGTTCAAATGTTCAAGGGTAGAATTGGCTGTAATGGTATATCTGTGAAAAAAATAAGCCTGTGGTGAAGTTGGAACCCCAGTGCCAAAGCACAACATATAATTGGGCCTAATTTTTTCCATATGTATCAACAAAAACAGTCTTTGCTTCCATGAGAGATGAAAGCTTCCCTTTCTGTCATATTTTTATTTTGTATATAATTCCTAACTCTTTATAATTTCATAGGCTCTTTTAAGAAAACATGCTTAGATTTAGGGAGAGATGAGCTGTCACCCTGGATTTGAGTTTATATAGAAAAGCCTTTTTTTGGTGGGGAAGGGAAAACACGACTATTTTTCCTCCTCTGCCAAAAGGGCTACTATGTTAAAATCCTTGTGCAGTGTCTTTGAACTGTCCAAGTTGGCAGGGAACAATCTATTTGTGAATTGATTTAAATACCTCATTTAAAATAAATAATCTAGTGGAATTAGTGTAATAAATCTTCATAGAACAAGTTTGCTATTTATGTAAAATCGAAGAAGTGTTAAATACATTCCTGTTCTGTGGACAATGTTTGGTGGTGTTTTTCCCTCCTTTCAGTTTTATGCTAAGTCCTCCCAACAAATATGTGTATTTTCTTATGCATTTGTTCTGTTGTGGTATCTTTCTGAATAATCTTTCTTCCTCCTGTCTGTAAGTTCAGCTAATATATATCTGAGCTCTGTTGAACACTGATTGTACAGGTTATGTTTCATCTACATTAGGTAATATTATTTTACTTCTTTAAATTCATTGTTGTCAGTATGGGTGGGATATTTTCTGCACTGCATTCCACCTCTTATAGAAAGGTAAAGGTTTATGCATTTAGTAAAGTATTAAGAAAAGCTTGTTATCTGTCCCTGACGCTTGTGTGTGCCCACAATACAAACAGGCACACACACATTTGTGTGCCTTCTGATGCAATGTAGAGCTGATCAATCTTCCTAGAAGAGTATCCCAAGCCTCTTGCAGGTGACACTCACCGCACCAGTCTGTTTTGCTTGTTTCTGTAGTGGCAGCCTCTGAAACTTTGAAGTGTTTGACTGCGTTCGGAACATAGTTTTGGGTCTTCTAAGGGTAGGGGGAAGGGGGACTTCATGGAAATATCTTGCCAGTGGTACCTTGCTGGTTTACTAGTTCATCTCACATGAGGTCTAGTTACATCTAGAATTTGTCTTGTAATTTATCCCTTCTCTAACTGATTCTATGGAAGTGGAGGGATTGATGTTTTTCCCGGCCTTACATCAATGGAGAGTTTAAATTTTTTTTTCTCCTAAACGTGATTATTTTGCTTGGGGCAGAGTTGAAAGTTACACTGGAAGTGGAAGCAGTATAGTTGAAATGACTTTTGAGTTCCCGATATTGCTGACTGTTCAGAACTTGCATGGATGTGGATATGAGCTAAACCCATCTTCCTCATGGGCTGTTAGCTGTCCTACAAAGGTAACATACATACATAATGCAGCACACTTTTCCCAAATGACTTTATATGCTAATTTTCTGTTTATTGGGGGGGAAATCAGGTACTTAAGAAAGAGGAGGAAGCATTGTTCCTCGTCCAATGCAGCTAGAAAATATCAGTCTAAAATCAAGAAAGGCATGTCTTCGTTATGGTAACCTATTTCTGCAGATTCCCACTGAGGTATTTTTGTAGAAGCAGTCTTAATCATTTTTGGCTTCTGGTATAAGAGAGTTCAGATACAGCAGGCAGCTCATGAAAATGAAGCAAAGAAAACTTTTCTGCCTTGTTCTCATTTCATGTCAGCCGGAGAAATATCCTCTTGTACACTAGATGACTACAAATCCCAGGGCACTCCAGTAGCAGCAGAAATCCTGTTGGATTTATTCTAAAGGCTTTATTTGAATCTTAATGCAGGTCAGCCACCTTAGAAACAGGAGCTGTTACTTTTGGTGTTTGCAGCCTCCAGGTACGAGCCTGCCTTCTTCAGTAGTCTGCTACTGTCACTTCATTTTTTTCAGACCTTGGGCTAGTTCTTCTTACCTTTACATTACCCATATGTGCAATGCAGACTTCTAAAGTGCCCATAGTACTACCCCTTCGTTTAAGTATAGGAATATTAAAAGTGATAGGTCTGGCCTGCATGCCCACTTCAGGCTGAGATAAAAAATGCTGTTGACCTGCTTATAGCACCTCTCCTGAACCACCCTGATAGTCCAGGACCCCTTCTGATAACAAATATTCCTCCCACTCAGTTACAGCTAATGAAATGTAGGCTAAACTAGATACATCTCTTCTACACTTCCTTTATGGACAACCACTGGTTTTATTTGCCTTTATTAACTACTGTCTCCTGCCTGAACCACCTATGTTCCTCCTCATTTCATTGCTTTTGCACTGTCCTGTCAGACTTACAGCTTTGCTTGTGCTTTTCATGCAGCAGTTCCTCTCTAGCTGTTTCGCTTATCTTCCTTTTTTAGCAGTGTGGTTTTATTCCAGCCTCAGAGCCTCCTCTTCATAAGCTCCATCATTTTGGACTCCTTTTACCTTTTCAAATGGGATTACTTAAGCCAAAATTTTGGGAAAGGAATGTAATTCTGGCCCTGCTCAAGTCAACTGGATGAGGATTTTGCCATCTATCACTTAGTGCAGTTTTTTTCCCATCTGTCTGGGCACTGTTTGCGTACATAATTGTTACATATGGATCTGTCTCATAAAAGAAAAATAAGCGGAACTTACTCCAGTCTCTGTATAGTCAGATGATTGATATATGACCAGTATAGACTAACAAAAAGAACATTCTTCAATGCACATATTGCTTTGATTACTGAGGTTTTTAGAATGTCCAAATGCTGTACAAAATGAATAACAAACATCAGATGTTTGAAAAGTTAACTCGATAGAAGTCAAGGAAATAATGCTTAGTAGCAACTTGTTACAAAGAGTTCATATTTTTCTATTAATGGAAAATGACACAAAGATGCCCTTAGGCCAGCTCAGTATTTGTATTAGTAAGTGACCAAAACTGTGTGTCAAGGCACTCGCACACATACTAATCACTTGCATTTGTAACTGCTTTCTCCGTCTTCATGGCAAAATATCAGCATTAGGAAATTGTGACTAATGGTAAGAAGAAAGAATATTGAAACACTTATCTTAATAGGTGCTATATCAGTACAATCTCTATAGGTGCCAAAGAGGAAATAAAATACAGTTTGATTAACCTAAATATGATAGAGTGTGAATGAAGGCGGCAGTTCCCTTGAAATGTAAGTGAAAGTGACCAAAAAAACTCCCAGAGTTGGTTTTTATTACTTATTATTTTTTATTGCATTTGTTAGGAACATGAACAGTGTATGTACTCATTCCTTCAGTACAGAATCAGTTTTGTGCATGTACAGACATGAAAGAAAGACAAGTCTACAGTGTTCATCTGTTTTAATTTTTGGATATTTTTACTCCTTTTAAAATCTAATATTTCTGGATAAAGTTTACATCCTTTGTTCCGTTGTTTAAATATAAGGAAAGGGGGGCATGTTTTTGTTTTGAATAATTAGTTATGGCGTCTGATTTTATAAGAATTGCTCTATTGTTTGGACAGTATGATAGTCTCTTGTGTTTTAAGGTTGGGGTTTTTTTTGGGCAAATGGCTTTTGAAAATGGCAGCATTTCAAGATTATGAAACTGCTGCTGATGGTAATGGTTCTGTAATAATTAAACTGTCCACAGTGTCTCTCTCTCTCTCTTTTTTTTTTTTTTTTTTGGTGAAACAGAGACAAGGGTATTTGCGATTTCATCAAAGGCTTTGTTTGAGCTCTGGCGGCTGGCAATGCAGAGCCTTCTGCTAGCAGACTGAGTACCATCCTGAAGAGTTTTCACTATACGTTTCCTTCATCAGCTACATATTCATCACATTTCATCTTTGCTCATCTCATAACAAGACTAGTTGACTTCTTGGTATTCTTTGTTGACAGAATAGCCAATTTGTCCTTTTAGTAGTAATGTATTAATTTTGGCTTTTGGAGGCTTCTTAATCCAAAAGCAGGAACAATATTCTCCTCGGGATTGTCATTCTTTGCATGACCATTTATGTAAGAAATTACAGTAAACTAAATGTGCCCTGATATGCAAAGTAAGTCCTAAAATTATGAAATTAAAAATTAAAAAAAACTATTCTTCTCTTTTAAAGAACTATATATCTCATTCTCTGAAGAAGCCTGCAAAAGGATATTTGTCTGTCTTTTTGCAGTCATCTAGTTCTCTCATGTTTTAGAACTGCTCAGGAGTTTATATTTAAGGGTGATCACAGGTTCTCATGGCTGGAGCAATGCTGAGAGGTTTGCAGAACTGCTTGTGTGTGTGTCATTGTACTGTATAGGCAAGAGATTATCTACTGTTTTCTGGAAAAGTAGTCCTGAAAATTGAGTCTCTAGAAATTTGTAAGAGTGGAGCTACACAGCTTGTCACATAAACTTTGTTCAGTATGTCACTGCTGGTTTGTTGTTGAGACACGACATTTATTTACTGCTCTGTTGGTACCCTCACTTGCATTAATAGCATTGGGCTTATGGGCACTCAGAACCTTACAGGATCAGGTTCTTCTACTGAGGATATTACTTAGTTCCTGTTCTAACTGTTACCTCAGTCTAATTATATCTGAATATATGATGGAGAGCCAATAGTCAGAAGGAGAAATACAATTTAAAATTTACTTATAGTGTGGTGCTTATAATGTATTTGATCATGGAGGCAAATGAATTAATGTGATAGCTCTCAGTTACACTAAATGTAACTGTTGGTAGCTGTATGGTCTCTATTGACTTTTATGCATTAATCTCTGGGGACGGGATTCAGTTTCCTGTGAGTTGATACCAATAGGTATGACACAACTACTGCCCGTTCTTGGATTTGGAAAGAAATGGCCCTTCTTTCCTAAAAGAGAAACCAAATTGAGTCTGCTGAAAGCTAACTCAAATGGCAAGACTGGAAATGTCTGATATGTTAAGGGCAGACATGTTTCTACATAGAAGGTGAATCTGGGAAAATTCCACTTTTAGTGAAGAAAAAAATAAAAGGCAGACAGTATTTGTACTGTGAGAAATGTTTTGAAGAATTTGTATGACAGGTAAAAAAAGTTAAGGTGAAGGGGATTAATACACAGAGATCATTGTGATTCAGAGTTTGGGTAACTGGGGAATGTGGGAGTCAGTAAACAGTCAGTAGAGCTTAATAGGTGAATTGTAAGATATTAAAACCTTGAGAGATTAAGAAAGAAAGTAGAAAGTCAATGAATATTGGCAAGCAATGAGGAAGACAAGGTCTTTCAGGCTATTAGGGATAAAGGACTGAAGTGTTTGCAAGTACGGCACTAGATGGGGAGTACATATTTCCAGGTTAATTGTCACAACTCCCTAGCTGTGACCCTTCACAGAAGTCCTTTAGTCTGGAGTTATGTGAGATGACTGAGCTGGTCTAGGATCACTCATTACTGGGAAAACGAGATTGTTCTTTCTCCTGTGCCTGCCCCCAGCTCTGGAGCCCACCCCGCCTGCCTTGCCCTTGTGCTAGCATTTTGTTAACCATTGGAAAAAGAAATATGTTTGCACAGTTTTTGCCGGTTTAGTTTTCTGTGGGATTACAGGTTGATTCAGTTGTGAACTCTGATGAGCCTCATCACAGCATAAGGAAGGAATGTGAACGAGCAGCTGGAATAAGAAACAGAAGATAAGACAGAGGTTGGGATGGGAGCAAAGTTTGAATACCACTGTGTACTAGTGACTCCTTAGAGAAGCTATCTTGCCTGTCTATACACTGTGGCTGCAGTTCTACAAATATGTGAATCATATTCAAGTTCAAATGCCTGCTGAAAGGAGCAGGAGCTGTACTTGCTTCTCACCCATGTGTTTTTCCTGCCTTATGGTAATACCAGAAGTGCTTGCATGGTGGGATACTCAGTAGAGCTAAGAGACAGTTAGCAACCTGACAAAAGGAAAGAGCATTTTCAGCTGGATCTGTTCTGTGATTTGGCTGTCTGAGCCCTGTTTGCAGGGACCCAAGAGGAGTAAGGGGGAAGAAGGGTAGATCTTAATTCTGGGCTACAGCCCGTATTTACATGAGCTTAAGCCAAGGGCAAAGCTGTGCCCATAGCCTTTTCTGGTCCCTGCTGCATCAGATTCTGGTTCTTTAATGTGAATATACGCTCACTTGCCCAGAGGGAAGAGAGTTGTAAATAAAAAGGCAGTTCACAGAGACATGGTAAAACTACATGTAAAGTTCTTCAAGCTTTTCAGATGGAAGGTGTTATATAAATACTAGTTGTATTAAATTGCAAAAATCACTGTTTAAAATTTCAGGAATAGTAGTGGGAGATAATTATAGGTCTCTGTAAGGAATGCATGTTATTTTAAGAGGGAAAAATACAGAAAGAAAAGTTACGTCAAAATACAGCTAGAATATTGCAGTAATACAGGGGTTTCAGGTACGCAAATTAACTAGACCTGAGTTCTTCAGGAAAGATGGTGACCCTACTGAAGTAAGAGGGATTCCACTTAAAATGTGTGTAATTTTTAAAGGAACTGAAAGAGTGAGTCTAAAGATTTTATTGAACTAGACTCTAGGACAGAAAACAGAACATATGGACAAAAGTTGAGAAGTACCATGCATGCAAGGAATTGAGGAGGAACTGCTGTTTTACAGAGATGGTTATTAAAATTGGACAGCTTCTAGAGAGAAGGCAACAGAGAAATAACTGATAAAGTTTTCAGAAAAGAGATGGATAGGTATTTGAAAGTAAATGTAGTGAACACGTACGTACAGATTTAAATGAGAGGGATGTCCTAGGGTGGGGGTTTGACTTCTCTGAATGAATGGAAATCCCAATATGGATGCTGCCCCGTGCATGGTGGTAGGCAACACAGGGAAGGATAATGTGTGCAAGACTCTAGTAGAGCTGGTTTACCAGGGAAGTTGCAGCATGTAGAGTTCTGGTGCATATGTGTATGGTACATTCACCAAATTTCTCTAGGCTAATGGGGTATTTATTTGCTTGCTGAATTGCAGTTTCATATTTGGGCAACATTTCAGGTGTTATACTCTCTTACTTTGTGCAAGGTACTGTTTTTATTGATGTTACTGTATTCTCTCAAAAGAATACATGTATTCTATATGTTTTTAGCAAACCAAGCATATGTTTTTATATACAGAAGGCAATTATAGTGAATATATATAGGGCAGAGATTGGGACTTCCTTTTGACCACAGCCGTCTCTGTTCCTGTATAGCTACCTCATAACATAAAAGTAGCTTAAGCCGACATGCATACTCGAGGTTAAAAATGTCCTCTCACACTACTGTTATAGAACCTGTAACTAGATACCAAGCCCCCAAAGTGCACTGAATCAATAAAAATTCCTCTCAGTCTGCACTGAATAAAGTGATACTGAAGTGGAGTAGCCATACCATTTTATGTACCCACATCCCTCGGTACTCTCTTGCAGGTGACAGAGTAGCAGAATTCCTCCCTTTACTTCCAGACTGCAGGAAATAAATGGCGAGGGGCAAATCTCTAAAGAATTGAAACCTTCGTTCCTGCAGTTTTCCTGCCTAGGATATTTTTTCATATTGCTTTAATTTGAAAACTAAGTAGGGAATTTCATGATAAAAAGCATTTTCATGAGTTTTCAGGGATTTAATTGCCTTCTGCTTGATATAAGTTTTACATGTTGTAACGTGATTTTAATAATACTGTGTTTCTACTTCCTAGAAATGCATTTCTTATTACTCTTCAGCTACGTGCCATTTAAAAGGGCTGCCCTCTTTGGATGGCAACAGAGTACTTACACGTTTTTTGGATTTCTTTTATTTGTTTATTTAAAAAAGAATAACTGAGAGTGTCCTAGTTTGGTCATACAAACAACAGCATTACTCCAAAGGCAGTCATGGAGACTGAGGGGAAAACCTCATCTCTCCAAGTTATTGTTTCTTCTCTGAAAGCTATTGTTTCTTTCGTTTGTAGAATCAAGATGATGGTACTCACAGCATTTCAGCTTGTTGTTGTTCTATATAGTTAGAGACTGGAGCTAACTCTCCAACAAGTTGATTGCTAATTCTATAACTGCAGATTTACTGAATAGCTGACACCTGGATTTTTTTTTTCTTTAATAAACTTGCCTGTGTAATGGACCACAGATAGAAAGGTTGCTCTGATCTTTGAGAGCAGTGTTGTTTGAAGCACTGAAAGTACATTTTTAAGCACAGGTAAAGTTAAGAAGGAGAATATGAATGAGGCAGCATTATGCTTTGTGTGTAGTTGTAAAATGGTTATTCCAATTGAAGTTAAAGTAAGGTATACTAAAGTCTTAAAAATTAAAACAAAAAAACCAACAGGTCAACTGGAGCTGCAAAAAAACCCAAACCTTTTCCTTTGAGGGAATATCTATGTAGTTTTTTTAGCTTATCTGAATTGCTTCACCTGTCCTTAAAAACACGATTAGTACTTTGGATTTCTATAGCACCTTTCATCTGAGAACCTCAAAGCACTTTACAGGCATTAATTTAATTAAGTTTCACAGCACTCCTGTGAGCTAAGTAATGTTTAAATAAGGATCACTTCACCCAGCACTGAAACGGAGCCACCCCTGGGGTGGAATGCATTAAGTATTTAATAGTACACAGCAACACTACACAACAGTTCAGGAGAGAGCATGAAGAAAATACTGTATCCCACTGAGACCGCAGAGTGAATCTTGTTAGACAGCATATCTGTTAGTAACTTTCCTTCTTAGTTCTAGGCTACATTCCAGTATCTTTTTGATGGCTGTGAGGGCCTAGGAGCTTGGTTTTAGGTCCTCTGAAACGGTCTCTGCCTAATCATGACTTGGCTCATACTGCTGTGATGCTCAAGTCAATGAGGTATTCCCTCTAATAAACATTGTCTTTGTTACTTTCATGCCTCAATAGCTTGATACTGACTTAAGGAGTGGAGCATTTAATCTGTTCTGTCATCAGTGGTGGACTGGTATCTTTTACTTTGGAATCTTATCATTCAAGTACCATACTGGTTCATCCCAGTTGTGTTTGTAAGATCCGATGGGATCATAGCATGAGCTACACTTTTCCTTTCAAATTATGCTATGGTGCAAAAGAAAAAAAAAAAAGATGAACTGCTGTTTGTGGTAGCTGTTTTATCTTTTGCTTTCAAAATTGAGCTAATGCTTTGAACCAGCTTTTACCAGAGCCTTAGACACTTTTTCCATTGCTGCAATGTACTTGTTTGAGGGTTTTTTGCTTTGAAAAGTTACGGTATATGCAATTTTAATTTTCATCATGACCTGCGTGACTTTTACCTAGGTTAGAAAACATAACTAAGGTGGACAGAGGGGAAGGGACAGAAGGAACAAATACCAGTGCTGCTTAGTACTTGGTTTGAGAACCTGAGTTAAGACATTCATAGGTCAGCAACACACTGGCACTTGAAAGCGGGAGGAATTTCTTACTGTCTGCAATGATGACGTTATCTTGATATAGAAATAAATTACTGTAATAACATGTAGCTTTCTATTTCTGTTTTTCTCATGATTTGCATCTCAGTTATGTGTGGCTTGTTTCACTAACTCACCAAGTTGTTCAGTGTACCAATTAAAAAAAGGTACTCTTTATTTTTGTTTTAACTTCATATAAATTTTTCTTTCTACACTGTCTTCTTCTTTTTTTTTTTTTTTTTTTTTTGTTTAACATGACATTGAAAAATCTTCTGTCTTGTAAGTAGGTAGTATAGAGGGAACATAATGAGAAATTCTGTTCTGTCTTAACCAAGAGGCAGGTGGTTTCTATTATGAGCTCAGCTGGAACTTCTTTCCATGCCAACATCTTCCCACAACTGAACTACTCTACTCATCTCTGCCCTTTTAGGTGGGGAATGTGCAGAGGAAGTGGAACACAGCCCTGACAGATAAGGGATTACTTAATTGTCTTCTGTCACAGTCTGGAGATTAGGTTCTGTTATGAATCGTATTTGTTTAGTTAGTTCTGTTTGTACTTGTGACACTCATGAATGAGGACCTTCTACTGTCAGGAATTTGGCACCTGAGGGGCAGTGGAGGAGGCCTGGTGTCTGAAAGGGTTCAAGAAACCAGTCTAGCTATTTCAGTATCGGGTATCTCTCACCTGGTTGAACAATGGAACCTTTCACAAACAGAAATATTGTCTCCACCTATGCTGTCTTCTCCCATACCTTCAGCTGGAGGGAAGAATATGTGATTGGAAGTCTTTTTGGAACTGAGAAAATGGGGAAAAAAAAACCCAAAAAACCAAAAAAACCCCAAACAACTCACTGAGCAGTGACTGCTTGACCAGAGGGACAAATTCCTACTTGAGGTAGGAGATCAGTGTGCAGATGTGATAGACTTAGCAAGACATGTAGAGGACTTGTTAGTGAACGGATGAGATCCTGGTTATAGTCCATGTAGATAACAAAGGCAAAGAAGAGGGAGGAGGTGGATCCAAAGGACAGATTTTAAGCTAAAGACAAGATGCATCATGGTAGCATTTTCTAGAATAGAAGAGAGGTGAATGAGACATGGGATGATATGATGGAGATGGAGAAAATCTTGAATGGTGTGGAGGAGGTCAGGAGGGATTATTCAATGGTTCGCAACATATTAAAATAGTGAAAATATCAATAAAATATCAGGCAGCAGGTTAAAAAAGTTGGGGGGCTACATGGCATATAAATTGGAAAATGCCGTCCCATGGGATCTTGTGGAAACCCAAAGTACTAAATGGTTCAATGATTAGATGAATTCATGAAAGAAAAATCAGTTAAGAGCTACTTAGCTACAAAGGTGTAAAACTGACTTCTAGCTCAGGAAACCTTCCAGCCGTGGGGTGCAGGAAGTTAGATATAATTTTGTATTTGCTCTTTACTTTTTGCACACTACTGAAGTATCTGCTTTGGGTTGCTATCAAAACGTGGCTATTGGGCTGAGTAAGATTTTATACCATTCTTGTGCTTTTATCCTAGTACATTTTGAAAGATTTTTTTTCTTAAAGATAAAGAAAGGTTTGGATTTAGGCAGAAAGACAAGGCACTAAAGGAAAAGAGAAGCAGGAGTTCCCCAGTTTATGCTGAAAATTGGATAATGATTAACTGGAAATATATGTATGCTAAAAGGTAAGCAGGGATGTGAATGATTGTCTGGTTTAATTCCGTGGTACTGGCAACATATGAGCATGTACAATTGCAACTCAAAAGATTTTTTTTTTTTAAATTTTTCTCCAATTCAGTGCGAAAGTAAGTGTAGTCATTGCCAGAGAACAGGTTTTTCTATGCAGATTGCCTGATTGGGAATTAGAATTGGTAGATGGGGAACAAGATGCTCAGCTGGTTTGGTGCATCAGAAAATAAGAAAGTGGTCAATAGAAGCAAACCTTCCTCTTCTCACCCTGCCCTACTGCCAGCACTGGGTGTTAACTGTACAGCTTGCAAGGGGAAAGAAATGTGCTTGCTATATACTTTCTGGAGGCAGATAGTATCTCTGTTTGATTCTTTTTAAGTTCCCATCACCATACTAAAAGAATGCTAAGGAACATGAAGATACTAAAATTTCACCAAGATTTGGGTAGCCCAGAACTCATTTAAGAGTTTAGGTTCTACACAGAACTTTGAAATACATTTATTCAGTTTTGCTCAATGAACAAGTTGTATTTTTATGTAAACGTGCTACATGAACAACTTGAAACAGGCATTTGAAATACAGATTTTACTAAAAGCCTGAAGCTTACTTGCATTGAAAGAACTATCCCAACGTTAATTTAAAGTGGATAAATTAAAATTAAAAGAGGTGAAACAACCATAAGTGTTACAATTGACTGACTTATTTACAAAATATTTAGGATATTACAGTATTATATACAATTACATGCAATAAAAATACAATATTATTTACTAAAAAATAATAGGAATCCTGCTTTTTAATTCAGTAGATGCCTTTTAAAGTTAACAATAAAATAAAAAAAAATTCTATCCACCGAGAAGCATCTGAATAAAAATTTAGTTTGTTCATAAATTTTATATTTCAGATCCATTTTTGTTTCTGTGTATGCCTTATACTGAAGGAAATCAGTAGAATTGAATAGGTTCAAACTTTAAGACCTCTTCTCAGGTCAATTCCAGAAATAACTGGCCTTTAGGTCACTGGTTTTGAATGAGCTTCCACTTTATTTACACAGCCGTTCTTAAATTTGGGTTTCTATTTCAGTGATGGAACCAAATCTTTTTCTTATTGTTTGAGAGAGTTCAGCAGATGCTTCAAACCAGAAATATTGGCTTAGCTGGCAACCAATCGGACCTGTGGCTTATGTACCAGAGAATGCACTGCCTCAGCTTCTAGCCTCTTTGGTCATAAACTGCATACTGTTCAATATTCCTGTTGATCCTTGGGGAAGATTGTTTATTTTTATTTTTGCAAATCAAATACAAACCAGGTGGTGAAAGACTAAACAGCAAACCTATAGTCAGGAAGTGGTTAGAAACAAAGCAACAGTAGCCTGTTGATTTTCGACTGGATGACCCGATCAGGGATCCTGGTCCCAGTGTCTGTGCATGCGTGAATTACAAAACTGTTGTCTTTAGTCTGTAATACTACGTTCTGCAGACCAGCTGCCAGGAATGGCTTTAGGGCTTAAGGCTTTATTAAAAGATGACATAGGTGTGGATGCAACAATGTTCCTGGTATTGTTCTTCGTTTGCTGATGAACATGGTAAATGATATTTTTGAGAAATTTTTTTTTGAATTGTGCTACCTCAGCTCAGACAGTGTCCCACAGAGAGCTCTATTTTGACTTGCGTTGTTCTGTTCCCGTGTGCCATTTAATGTTGCAAACCTGACAGAAGATTTCACTGTGCCTTTGGACAGTGTCCTCCATCAGAGGTGAGGAAGAAACCACTCCTAGTTCAGAAATGGCATAAAACTGCAGCCTTCCCTTTCCCTCTTACAGTACTGATGCAATTTGGTACAACTGCATTGCCATACTACTTGTTTTCCTACCTTGTGCTCAACTGACATTTGTAGGACACTAAACAAATGTCCACTTTGTCTTGAACTCTCTACACATTTCTCAGAGCTTCACAATCTCTTCTTTATTGATCAAGTGTGAATCTTTCTTAACAAGAAGCTTATTCCTCTAGTATTACCATGTTATGACACTAAAGTTTGAAGGTTTCTGGGGATGATGTCTGACAGTGCCTTGTGCTGAAGAAAACATCAGTGTCCTAATTGGTAGGGACCTTTCTGGCATGAAGTTTCAATGGGCAGGGCACAACTTTTTATTCTATAAAACACAGATGCAATTTGCCAAGACCCTCAAAATCTCCACTCCACTTTTCCACTGACTGAGACACCACACAGGACTGTACCCTATTCCATAGTTATGACTAGAGAAGCAAATTTGTTTTAAAAAAAATGTACCACTGTTTTGTGAAGAAAATTATCTGGGAGTAGAATGACTTATTAAAGCAAAGTTTTTTGCATAAGTCATCTGGCTTTTAAACAGACTTTTAAAAAAAAAGAGAGACAAGGCCACCAGACTATTATGTATCCTGTGGAGAAAAATCTGCTGAAGCTGCAAAAGAGTAGAGTGTAGTGAGTGTCATTTCTGTCTCTGTCATTCCGTAAATGTTCCTTAACAAATGGGGAAGCTATCTGGGTTAGGCATAGATTGCGCAGATATGTGCTTTACCTAGACTTAATCCTTCCAGTACTGGCAAATTGAATTCGCTATCCAAGCAATGACAGTTCTAGTAGACAATGTGTGTTATGTTCAAGATCATTATCTCTTACTTTGTATGACACTAGACATGAGATTAAATGCTCTGTAATGTGCATATTACAGCTATTTTTTTACTTTCTCCTGTGTTTTACTTGATGTAAAGTAGATAACAAAAAAAAAAAAAAAAAGGAAAAAACCTAATGATTTTAGAGCCAATGTTTTGCACGTGTATATGGTTGGAAGCAGAAGTAAAAAAGATTTGGACCTAGAAACAAGGGACAAATTTTAGGCAGAGGGGATTAACTTCCTTACAGATGTAATTCATTCTTCTCTTGAAGTTTTTACATCAAAAAGCTCAACTTGAAGTAAGAAGCTTGTTGAGTAAATTATTGGGTGAAATTCTATATTTTATATTATTCCAGGCATCCAACTAGATAGTCGTATTGAGATTATAATAGTCTAATCCCTATTGATCTTTAAAATCTGTGAATGGTGAAGGTTGCTGGGACATGTTTTCATATTGCCATGCTGTGTTTTCTGAAGCAGTGTGCCCCAGTCAGGAGCAGGATTCTAAAGATTGCTTAATAATACACACTATTCCTTTAAAATAGTCAAATTCTGCTTGATTTTAGCTCCAACAGGTTTGGGGGCGGGGGTTTGTTTGGGTTTTTTGGTTTTTGGTTGTTTTTTTTTTTTTTGGTGGATTCCAAATGGAGACATTCTCCAGCACAGAGGTACTCTGTTTGGTGTGCATGTGCCAGACACATAACCACGTCTTCCTTTCCCCAGTGTTCCATTAAAGAGTCACTTTGGTGGTGCACTTGAGGGTTGTGTGGTACCTGCTGGAACAATCCCCCATTGTTCTTATACTTGTGAGGATGAGACCGTTACCTCATTACTTCACCCAGAGCTATGTGTAACAAATAGTTACATGTTACTATAATTATTAACGAATATTTCCTTTTGAAACTAAGCACCTGTTTTTGCAAACCCTTATTGAGAAGTGCTCTCGACATGGATTCCTGTCATCTTTTTTATTCCGTGGGCAGTAGCCCACAAAAATATTGATTCCTACCAGTTCCATAGAAATCTTCTTCATGCCTTGAGTGAGGTCCAAGGTCAGAAAGGTGTGAAGGACTTTTACACCTTTCTTAGTCACTTCTCGTGCAGGCCAGCAGATCTGTGCTCAGAGCAGGCAGTGGAGAGTTCAGCACTGGCACAGAGTTTATGCATGTGCTTGGAGGTATCTGCTGGGGTCCTACCAGCATGTAGTTCACACCTGCATGGGACAGAGCCTGCATTAATGAGCCCCGTTTTCTGTTCCTCGGAAACCCAGGAAAACTGAAAAACGGCATGTCCACTTAAAGGGCATTTTCTTTAGCCCTTCAAATGATGCAGATTTCAGTATCATCTTTCTACAGAACATGTACAACTAGGAAGGTATTTTTAGAAGTATTGAATTCACCCTGCTTTTTTAATTACGTTTGCTTTTTAACGTATGGCATTTTATAAAGCTAACTGGTGTTATAAAGCTTAGGGTTATTTTTTAAATTAATACAAGCCTTTTAACTTAGAAATGCTTCCTTATAGACTGTTTTCCTAGTAGTGTATATAATTAAATGTCAGGGTGTGGGCTTTTCATTTGGAGTGGTTTTTGATTCTCCAAAATTTCTCATTTAAAGCTACTCTTATCCAAGGAAAATCAACAATATTGCCTTTTTTCCCCTTCTAATGAATTAGTTTATGTGAAGATTTTTGCACAACTTCAGTGCGTGTCAGATGGATTGCAGGAAACCAAGCTGGAAATGCACGAATTGTTATTTGGCATGAAGCAATTGGACATCTTGAAATGGGACATTTGTATTTGTTGAACTGGAATTCCCAAAATTGTAATTTAAAATGTCTGGTTATGTCCACTTACTTTGTATCTAACAATAATGCCTTTCATTTTCAATCTGCTTTGAATCGTAATAATGTCTCCTTTTCTTCTCCCTACTCCCATGGAGTGTCCGAGTTGCTTCAGAGAGAGATAAACATCTCAAAAAATATATAATTTCATAAAACATTCATTAAGTTGTCAAGTGGGTGTAAAGGAAATGTTCAGATTATGAGGGGAAAGCTCAGTCAGGAATTTAACAGTTACCTGTTGCATTTGATCTGATTTTGAATAAGTATGCATTTACCTCAAAATCAGCCTAATTTGCGGCTCTTGCTCAGGAGGAAATTTGTGGATATGAAGGGTAGCTAAGGGTACTCTGAAGTGAGATGAGAAGGAACATAGGTGGGTTTAGCTGGAAAACTGGGAGAAGTAGTATGTAAATCTGACAGAAATAAGGAATAGGAATCAGGATTGTAAATGAGACATTATCATTTCTGTTGTTCTTCATAACAACTGCTTGTTTTATGGTGCCATTGTTAACCTTAAACTTAGTGAAAAGTAATATTCTTTGTTATATTTCCATTTTTTGGTATGAAAACCTCTGGCAAATACTAACATTTTCCATAAAGCAAGCATTCCATTTCCAGAACTGAGTGGCAATGACAGACTTCGCACAGTTCAGACACTTATTTCATCATTCTGGCCTCTTGGCTCTTCAAAGTTATATACAGAGCTCAAGAATTGCATTTCAAATTTGGGTGATGGTTGCACTCCTTGGAAAGTCATATTTCAAAGAAAAAAAGCTGTTGTTACTGTCATTTCTCACTTCAGTGTTTGATACCAGCCACAAGCCCAATTTAAAATATTATGAAAATATGAAAGGAAGACACCAAGAGGTTACCTGATCTTTTTAATAATTTCTACTGTTTCAAGTTGATTTATAGCCTTTAGTTTATCTTAACAAGTTCAGCTATTGGCAGATTTATTGTGTAAGCCCCTTCTTTATCTTCCTTGTTTTTCTTTCTCACTGTTACAATTCAGCATAATGAGATGCAAGCTACACTTTTATCATCTTACTTTTAAGTTAACAAAAAATGTATGTGGTAAAAGTTTTGTTAGCAAGTTGTTAATCTTTAATGAGTGTAAAGAATGATGCTATCTACTGTTTACAGTTTTAAAGAAAATGGTCTGAGGAGTGTCTTCCAGCTATCAGATCGAATATAAATAATAGAGATAGTGCAGAATTTGGCAGAGTGAATATATGTACGTACATGACTACCTAATTGTATATGATCATGAGGGTATATTTACATCATGGTAATAATGTTCTTCTGAAATGTTAATCTTAAGTATATTATCCTTCAAGATTTTACCAGCAATCCAAAAAAAAAAAAAAAAAAAATTGAAACAATCCCGACTTTAGAAAGTTTTATTTTTCTTTCTTATAGATAATGTCTGTTTTGTAATGTAGATATCGTACAAATGAAGCACAACTCACTAGGAAAATGAGCTTAGTGTTCTCAGTTTAGTCCAAGTTGGACAACACATTATTTGGCACAATTGAGTGGCCTAGCTTTAAGAAAAGTAGAGGACTGAATAAGTATAGAGGTTTTATTATTTGGTTGAGCTGAACTGTATGTTTAAAATGATGAGGAATCCTTGTGCTGTGTCCCACCTGCTTTCAATTGCACTGTTTTTATGAACATTTGATTTACAGTAAAAAAGTCTGTTAGAGAAATGCTGTTCTTTCATATTGTGAATAGGTGAAAGGTTCCATATTTCTGCTTTTCATGTATTTGTGTAGACAAACAGTTGCATAAGTTTTATGGAAACGTTAATAGAAGAGTCATCATAAATGCATACATTAAACAGTCTGATAACATTTTTCAGAAAACAAATGTGAGATATTTTATGTTCAATGGACCAATCATTTTGTTGTATATTGCTCTTGTGCGTTACCTATTGAACAAAACTTACTTTTAAGGGGACTTGCCTTTTCCTTTCTGCAGTCTTAATGACTTCTCGGTATAACAATGTCTTCCGTTGGGATGTAAGTCTTAAATTATGCCTTCAGTTCCTGTGAATTATAATGTTAAGAGGAATGAAATTCACGCATTAAGAAAGAAGTAATTTTGGTCCATTGAAAGTGTTATTTGTGTTGAAAAAATATAATAGAATAGACTGCCAGTGATGAGCTTTCCGTTCTGAGGGTCTTCAGAGACAGTTTCAGTTGCTAGTTGGAAAATACTAGCTCAAAGAGAAGATTCTGTGAGTGTGTGACAGAAATCCTCAGTCTGATACATCTGATACTCTGCTTGGAGATCTTGAGCACGGGGACCTGCATTTTCAGATTATGATTGCAATAAAAGGATAGGATTATTAAATGATAGCCTTGAAGGTGAGCTATTGAATTTCATTTCAAGAGAGAGATGAAAGAGACCATGTTCTGTATTCAGTTCTGTCTTGGACCTAAAGTTACAATGCACAGGGCATTTTAGATGGCTTTAGCCTGAGCTGAGGTTAAATAAATAAACTGTTAAGTGCAGTTATCAAATACTCAGTCAAACAAAAAATAAGGCTGCCTTTTTCACATAGTCTTGGCCTTCTCAGGGGTGCCAGAGGAGGAACTTCAGTATTAAGGGTGTTGAAAATAGCTGGTAAAGCAGAAGCCAATGCTAATAAACAGTTTTGGAAGTACTGTGAATGGTTTAAGCATAGTCTGGATTATTGTTATTACTGTATTAAATCACAGCAATGAACTAGCCAAGCATCACTTTGAATGATTAAGTGCAATGGCCGTCAATGAAAAACCTTCAGGCTGTACTGCAGACATAGGGATGGGTGTGGTTGCGGTGAGGTCTCCCAAACATTACTTTGGATGCTGTTGCAGATAAAGAGTGGGGTGTTATCTGATATTTTCAGAATCTGGCAAATTTCAGTTTGGTTTGGATATTTTGTTATGTACCTTGGCAGGCATGCATGTCTCTATAGCCATACAGCAATCTGCATTAATGGCTGAAGTAACACCTACCGGTGAGGCAGAGTCAATCGGCAACAGTCTGCTGTTGACTCATGACTTCAATTGACTCACAATCACATTGAGCTTTGTGTGTCACTTTTTATTCCCACCCCAAAGCCCAGTGCAGTTCCTATCATGACTTTAGTACCCATTTAATGAGAAAGAAGATGATGTACCTTGTGGGCGAATAAGCACATGCCTTTAAAGAAGATATGATAGAGCCTTGTATTATTTCTATCAGCCAATTAAATTAATTATTTATTTGCATTTACAAAAGTGTTCACCCAGGGTCTGAGATAGATTGTACTGATCATAGAATCATTTAGGTTGGAAAAGACGTTTAAGATAATTGAGTCCAGTCATAGAGCTCAGTATGTCAAAATGATAGAGAAATATCTCACAAAGACAAACTTTATCATTCTTCATATATGTTTCTGTCTTTCCTGGAAGAACATGGTAAAAAATAGATGAGGCTTGATATGTCCCATATCTGCATTTTGTCATGTGATGGTGGCATTGTATGCCACATAAGGCAATTTCCAGATTAGATTTAAGGAAAAGAATAAAGGAAGAGAATGCTTTGATCTCGGAATATGGAAGGTAAAGAAATATTAGAAGTATTTCTAGGAAGTCATTCAAAACACTCTTGGCTTGAGTGGGAATTGATGGTGTAGTGTCTCTGAGGATAGGTTTCAGTAGGATCCAGTTCAGTTTTACAAACATGAAGTCATTTAACTTGTCATCCCATACATGATGTGTCATAAACATGAGAATAGCTCGTTCTTTTTTAAATCTGTAACTTGCTTCCAAGCTACTACACAGAGACTCAGTCTGGTAATGCCTGTAGAATCCTTCAGGCAAATATTATTTCTGACAGCACAATTTGAATTCTACTGTGTGGGTGGAGGGGATCTGGCCATGTTAAGTGTGAGCCAGAGCACTGTTCCACCACGCTTAAAGGAACTTTCTTCTTGAGCTACTTGGTAGTCCTTGCTGCAACCCATTAAATGAGATGCTAATACCTGGACCTATTTCAGAAGTGCTTCTGTGTTACTGCCTTCCAAAAGGCATGAGAGAAGGGTAAGATGCTACTTTAACTTCACTACATTGCTGTTCACACGTTTTACTGTTTTCTGGTTAATCATCTATAGTTTAGTATTGTTAAAACTACAATTTGATCCTCTGCTTCTCATCTTCATGCATCATTGCACATTGCATGAGGGTTTTTCACACTTTCACAGTCATGTAGTGCTACTAGCCTGTTTCCTGCAGATAGTAATCTTTGCACCTCTAGCTGAAAATACTGTAAGGATGATGTTTATTTTTCTGTTGAATGTGGTTTCCTGGGCTGTAGACCATGACTTCATGAAATGACAGATTAGAAACGCTCTTACACACCATTCCAAGTAAGGGTTAAAACCAAAAGTCATCTTTACTTTAACTCACAGCTTGTTTCAAAACATCTTATGTGTGCTATGTATTGCCTTTATTCCAACAGAATCCCTGATCACATCAACAAGACCTCTAAACTGCAGATGTACCAGGAGAAAAAGAATAGGATCTGGCTTGTGGCAAGATCCTAGCAGAAGCAGATAATGGGCAGGCACATTCTAACAGATCTCCTTCTACTGTATTTAGATTTCACTTGTGCTGCAACAGGATCTCTCTCAGTAACTTATCTCTCATTACATTTTTGCCCAAACTGTCACCTTTAGGGGCTCCAGTGGAGCTTTTGGAGTTCTTTGTGAACTTTTGATGTAACGCTCTCCTGCAGTGAGAGATCAGAAATGCCATGTGTAAAAGCAGAGACTCCTTTCAGAGCACGTTGTAGACAGAAAGGCATCTATTTCCTAAGAAAATTTTAAACAAAATTGCATTGAGTTAAATGTAATATAGGATTAGGTATTTCCTTGGGTGGTGTCACCATCTGCACAGTAAAATGCAAAACATTTTTCTAAAAAAAAAAATTCCCTTTTGTTACTAAATGAGCATTTGCATTTTCATTAGCATTTTATATTTCATTCAGAATGTCAATGTAGATTTTTTAAAATTTATTTTCTCTTTTATCACAGTTCTTTTATGCCAGAGTTTGAGAGATCATTAGGAAAATTTAAAAGGGAGAGAAGAGGAGAAAAGGAAAAAAAATATATACAAACCCACTGTCATGTTTCAAAGATTTGAAAAAAAATTCCGAAAATTTCCAAACTCAGTATTCTAGCAAGGTTAAGTTTGAAATAATATTGAATACATTAATGTATTGATATCACTCCTTTTGACTGTAGGTTGAAGAACGTGTTATAGCAGCATCATAGAACTGGGGGACATTAATTAAGAAAGCATTAAAGGCTATCCATGGATTCTTTAAGGCAGTGCTTGTGCAGGTCCCCAACTTACATCAGTAACTTGAACACATACACGGTGCATTCAGTTCTACTGATCTCAATTGTTCATGTGCTTAAGTGACTGGAGACAGTTTTCTGAGCTGCAATTGGAGTTTATTAAGTGTCATGTGTAAGTAGTTGGCTACTGTCTGAGCCGGTAAACTTGGGTCTTAAAACTCTGGCCCATAAGCTGTTCAGTAGGAGCAGATCTACATTGCTGAGGACTTCACAACTTCAGGGTGGCTTGTGAAAACCTCAATGTCATATATTATTGCTTACATAAATAAAGACAGTTAATGGTAGCATAGATAATATCTTCAAGCTCAGGCTTATGGATTCTGCACGCATCAAGTATAGAACAGCGTTAAGATGAATCAGTGTATAAAGAAGCCCATGAGGTTCCTCCATGAGGTAGGTTACCTTCAGGCATCACTGAACTGTGTTTAAGCTGTCTCAGGGATTGAAGGGCAGAGTAGAAGTAAAGTAGCTCCAAAGATAGATCTTTCTCCACTATTTATACACAGTAGCTGAGTCTGGGAAACTGGAATTTCATACTTTGAAAGATTATTTGTTTGGATTAATTGATAAGATTTGATAATATCATGCTATCATATCAGAATAGAAAGAGAAAATCAGTTAGCAGCTTAAAAATGCTATAATATGAAAATTAAGCCCTGCTTCTGCAAGCATTTACATGTTTGAGAATTCCTGTAGGACTCCTTAAGTTCAGTGGAATTACTTATGCATAAACCACAGGAAGCGCTCACAGTACCGGACCTTAAATCAAGGACCCTTTTTTTAACTATTTGTGGCATACTCTTTAACTATGTTGAGATTTAGTGGTTTGCCTCTGAACATTCTAAGCCACTTAGGTTATTTAAACTTCTTCCAAACTTGGAAAGAACTACAAAGTAATTGATAAATTGAAACACTGCACAACTAAGGAGCTCTTTCTCACTGTATTTCAGTGCATTTTCTGGAAATTGTTTACCTTAATAGAATAAAGCTTTTTCTGATTTAGTGTATCTGTCTTTGCTTTCTTAACTTTGCTCAGGCACTTACTTTATTAGTCAATGGGGAAATAATCTTAACGTTACATGACCACCAGAATGAAATATTTTGCTCTTCCTAGTATTGTTAGTGTCCATTTCAATAAGACACCTGTGATAAGAGTAGTTAGTTGTGTTGTGCTGTAATTAAACCATTTACAAGAGAAATTTTAGTTTGAGTAGCAGTCTTGTTGAAAACAGTAATCTGAGCATAACCTGCATTTGTTGTGGGAATCTCATAGTAGTGACGTATCCTGAAAATTTGTAGTACCAAATTGCCTGTCCGTAAAAGTTGAGACTGTTTTCCCTAGAGTCATAGCAAGTTGTAGAATGATGAAAGCTATATTGCTCTCCTGCAGTCTGAATGTACTTAGTTTTTATTGCTTCCTTAGCCCATGAGAAAAATCCATAATACGTTTAAAACTGCTGCTTTTGTAATTCCAAGCCATAGACGCAGGCATGTTGACTTCCACTATTCTTTCTGGCAGTTCTAAAAGGCTTAGTACTGCAAAGTGCTCCTCTCCCTCTGGGTCTGCTGGTTTTGGTGTGAGATTGGGAGGCCCAGAACTTTCTAGTTGTTGTTCATAAAAGCACAGATTTGTACCTGGAGGAATTTTAACCAGATTATCAAAACTGAGTAGCTTTACAAATTTTGTTCATAGTACTGAAACTGGCATTGTAGCTACTAAGGTCAAGACACGCCTGGAAACATCCAGGGGTGTAGCGGGGAGTAATTACCATCTAAAAGAGACAAGATTGATGTCATGGGAATAAGGAGCATTGCATTACAGGTCTTTGGTATGGAGAGATACTAAGACAGTTTAGAATATGTATCAGATAAAACATACAAACTGCTGTTGCATTACTTGTCTATTGACCCAAAAGCATTTTGCATTTTCAAAGCTACAGTTTATAAATAAAAAATAGAAAAAAGCCAAAGAAAACCTCACTCAAACTAAACCCCCCCAAGCAGATTTTTGGTGAGCAATAGAAAAGAGTTATGTGTCCATTTAGAAGAAATTTCATCTGTTAAATTAATACAGGCTCTTTTTATTTTGTCCGTTTACTTTTAAGCCAACACTGAGACTTATCAAAAGTTTACATTTGGAAAAAGACTCTTAGAGCATTTTTGTCATATAGTGTAGCTTAAAAGGAATGTGTGAAATTCAAGATCGGAAAGTATTACATAGAAGTATTCTTTTCCTTTGCTTTTTTAAACATATTTTTCCTCAAACCTGCCTGTCTACCAATGTCTTTTTCCCACAAGACTCCAAAGGAAAAATGACATCAAATGGTAAAATCCTGTTGTATGTTATTTCCAGAAGAATCCATGGAAATTTTTTTATGTGATTTTATCATTTGCTCTGTAGTGTTCTATTGTTAAAAGGAGTAACATACTGAAGAGTATTCAGTTGCTGAATACTTGATGGGAAGCAAAAGCTGATGTCTCTGTGAATATTACAAAACACTTAGAAATTTGTAGCACCTCAGATCTGTTGTATCATAATAGGAATTAGAAGTAGAAAATTCCTGTCATATCTATTTGACCATCTCCCTAACATCACCAGAATCATTGTCTTCATTGTCCTGCTGGTTTTCAAATGTCATAGGCCATGTGGCTTCCACTATATCCCTTGGGAGAATACCTAATTTTAAAGCAACCTAGAATATCTGCATCTTTGCCTTCAGCTTCTTGATCCTCATTTATATTTTTGTTGCCTTAAATTCCTAATGTTGCTTTGCCTTTGGCTATCCTATTTCTCTTTCTCTGCTGTGTTGTTTTCCACAAAATCACACAATTATTTACACTGTTCCTTTTGGAATTTCTCCTACTTTGTTGTGTCTTTGTGGTTCTGAAGAGCCATAGGCTTATGTGTACCAGAGGCTGTGAAGAAAATGTTGGAAATCTGTACTGGAGAAACTGATGTTTATGTATGAACTAAGTTGTTTTGTGGCCATACAAGATAAACTTGCACAAACAAGGCACAGACCCTAAATGCAAATCTGTATCAGATTTATTATTCATAAAAAGATGTGGGTTTTTTCCTTCTATAAACCTTATGTACTTTTTATTCTGTGTTTGACTGGTGTTGGATAAAGCCACACATACTTGGCATGTATGTATTGTAGCTAAGTCTGTTGAAAGCTTCACTGTACAATTATATCATGCATATTAAAAAGTTAACTGCACTATTTTGACTTAAGATATAGTTCCACAGTAACAAGAATAGAGCTTTATGAATAACTTGTTTTTAAGTTTCCGATGTGGGGCAAAAAAACTAGAAAATTTGTTATCTTGGGAAAACCTCCAATAATTGATTTGGATTTCTTTATTCGCCCACATAAAGTATTTTGCTTAGAATTAATATCCACATTATACTTAAAGAGGCTTATTTGCAATACTTCAGCATGAAAAGAAAATTCAAAAGACTTTGAAAATATAAAAACTTATTTACTTTTTTTTTTAGCCAAATTGATCTGGTAAATTCAGCAGAAATTTGACCAATGGTTTGTTTGACTTACACTTGCATTTTTGTAAGGAAAAATCATCTCACCTGAGAAGTTTGGTCAGTATTAGCTAAAGTTACATAGGCAGATGAGGAATGTTTGTAGTTATACTAACAGCAGGGAGGTTGTAGGTCTTCAGATGTCAATTCTGAGCTGCAGCCAACCTATAGGAGTAGAATTTAACTATAATATATAAATATAAAATATCCATGACTGATCTTAGACCTTCCTGCAGGCAGACACTAGGTGATTGTCACCAGGAGTAGGATTCACTGCCATTGATATGAAAATGTTGGAAAATCTTACCCTGAAGGTTACCTACCCCTGGAGTTTTGGCTAACTGTCATGGTGATCCCTTGTCTGTGAAGATAAAGGCTTTGTTAATTGTCAGCTGACTGGTTGGTATGTCAACAAAACAGCACAACAAATCAAGCAGGCAAAAGACTGATTGCTATGGCATTACTTCTCCCCAGGAAAAAAACCAAAAGAGTTATATCTGTGCAATCCCCCCTATGTTTTTAATATCTTGTAATCTGTCCTAATTTCAGCACAGATGACTGAAATACCTATTTTTTTTCCTGACAGCAAATTATTAGAGATAACATTTCTGAAAAGATTAGTAGGATTTTGAGTTGCAGTGAATACAGCATGACAAAGAATAAATTGAAGCATTGACATTTTTGTGGCTATAATTAGTTTAGTTTTAGATTTGTATTGTGTGTGTTTGCCTTAGAAGCCACTGAATCAATTTACTACCCTAACAAGGGCTGATAGCCAATTAGAGAGAAAGGAGATTTGGCCATTGAAAAAGAAACTTGTTTTTAAAGGTCTTACTTCCTGTCAAGAAATAGATGTTCCATCTGAAATGTGCCATTTGTGACTCCTGATTGTGATCACCTCTAAATGAAAACAGTCATTTCTCAAGAAAAATATAAAAGCTTTCCTAGAAAAATATCTATGATTTAATAGATGATTGAGATAAGCCAGGTATTTGGATAAAATACACATTTTTTCACCCCAAATTTTGTCTTCATTGCAACTCCATTCCCCACAATAGTGATTGATGACTTCATTTCAGATCAATAACTGTTCTTTAAGTAACTTTTCTTCCTGCAAGAATATTTAACTTACTCTGTATTAGTTTTTGTGGGGTTTTTTTGGTTGTTGTTCCTGAATGGAGCTTGGATTTTTATTATTAGAGTGCTGTTTACAGAACTCTATATTGCTTCAAACTAACCACCATTCCACTTCTCTTGTTCTTTCTCCTTCTTGCTCTCTATAAACTTAAGCTAGGTTCAGTGTTTTGGCAGCTCCTTGTTTCTTAGAGAATGTGTTTATTCCAGCAGTGTGTATGTGTGTGAGAATGTGTGTGTATATGCATATATGTAACTGGGGTCAATAGAAGCAGCAGCTGTGTGTCTTGAGAATTTTTGATCATCTCACTGGATGTTTTTCCTGATGTTCAAATTTGGTAATTTTACATTAGAAACATTGCACATCTTGAGCGTTTCCCAAATATGAAGCAGAAGACAGACCTAAAGAAAGCAGAGAAACTATGCAATATTATAAATGTAGGAGTCTAAACTCTACCGCTTACAGTTTTTTTTAGCAAAGTTTTTTAAATTTTATGAGAATTACTCTGCTGTCGCTAGGGTAAGAGCTTCTACCCCTGCTATTTTGTGGCAGTTTAGAAACTAAACTCTTGATAGCGTCATTAGGTGGGACTAGTCATGTTAGTTACAGTTAGTGGGGGACATAATTAAGAGTGACTGATGGAAACTGTTGTCTCACATTATCCATCCTGTGATGTATATGGTCCCTTAGGACAAAGGAAAATTCACTGAATGAAGTCCTTACTATCAGTCTCACTACTTCCTAACCAAAAAACACATTTATTTGGCTTACGCAGTTCTTCAATGAATGAGTCAGTCCATGAACTTCCCACTCATTCAGCTACCATCACTACCCTTTCAGAGAGAAAACTGATAATTTTTAAATTATCAGGCACGATCAGTGACTCACTGGTGACTTGGGAGGCAGTGGTAAGACTCACTCTCAGATTATTGTTCCAAAAAAAAGTGATACAGAATACTGGTCAAGTACAGTTTCTTCTGTTAATGCAGTGAAGGGAAGTTTGTAGCTTGTCTGTCCTGATGATCAATCTTCTGTACTGCATTGGAGTCGATGATTTTACACTAATCCCTTTTGCATTCCAAGCTAAGCTGTGTCAGTTTGCTTGGAATAAGCAAGACAATGTTACTTTCTTAAACTTTCTGAAAAAAACCTTTGGATTGTGTCCATGTTAAGAAAAGGAAACTGTATGTGTTTCCTTAAGCAGTTTATAGTGAAAATGATAATTATTTGCAATGAATAAATGGAGTTCTTAAAAAGAACATTATCATGACTTTCAGAAATGTGACTTGAAGGTGCTGGGAAAAATCTGTCATCTTTTGTTAACATAAGCAAGAAGAGTTACTAACTTTGGTGATTCAGAACATTTAGTTTTGAATCCAAAATTTTATGAAAAGCAGTAACTTTAAAGCTGTAGTTTGTTCTAAAGCTGGTTTATGTCAGATCTAGAAATAGCAGTATTGACAATCAGGCCATGCTCTTTAAGTGTGGAATAGCTAAAGAAAGGGGTGCCTCCCTTCTCTAACTTACAGAAGTTATTTTGAGTTCAGATTGTCTTGTTACAACAGCCCTTTTTCTGAGTCACTGTATGAAAGAGACTGGGAAGCATTGAATATTGTAGATCAAGCACATCAAGCCAACTTTGACTTAGTTTTATGCATGCTTCAGAGTAGACTAATCTACAATAGTGTCCAGGAAACTCAGCCAGTAATTCATAAGAGTCCAAAATGTTCTCCTTAGGATGAATCATAGCAGCATAAATGATAGGACTGGAGAAGATCCTTTAGGTCATCCAGTTTAAAACCTGTATATGTTCCTATTCACTAATCCCCACTAGGATTTCATCTACCACATCTTTGCAAACCTCTCATATCCAGCTACCTCTCTGGGCAGTTTCTTCCATTTCCTAATTGTTTAACTTGAGGATCTTTAAACTTTACACCATTGTGCTTAGTGTGAACAATTTATGAGTAGAGAAAACAAACCTTTCTCCTCCCTTCTGCCATCATGCTCAAATATCATCCCTCCCTTTAAATGTTTGTTGGGGTTTATTTCCCCTCTAGCTGCATGAATAAAAATACCAGCGAAGTTGAGGGGGGTCAGCTGTCTGTGGTGCTTCTTTCAGTGTAACTGATTTTCTTCAAACTTTCTGTTTTCGAGAGTCAAAATTACATTTTGATCTACAAACGAACTTCCTGTAACTCAGTGATATATATGCATTAAATCATGCTTTTCAAGAGGCAAATTAACACAACTGAAGTATTCTGTGTCTTTGTTTAGAGAAGCTGCTTTCATGAGGGCACTAACATGCCCTGATTGACACATACACTAACCAATTTGAGGGATTTAAGTAACTGAAGGTGGATTCTGGTTTTGACCTCAGATATGAGCAATCTCATGTAACTAATCAGGGTATTAATTTAATCATATATTTTCACTCAGTTTTGAAAACTTTCCTCCAAAAACTCCTGGAGTTGCCTTTTGCAGAGGAGTTAAAACTTATCACGATTTTTTCCAAAAGCAGCTTCCCAGTTCATAACTGATAATTGATAAATAGAGATGTAAACATTTTAATATACATTTGTTGAAATGCATGCTCAGATTAGTATTATTCCAGTAACAATTCCAATATTATTTCTGATCAATTAGTGAAACGTTGAGAACTTCATAATGGGGGATATAAGGATGGAAAAAGCTTTTTTTTTTTTCCCTGATGAAGTAAGGCAAAGGTGCCTTAATCTACAGAATTTTTAAGTGCATACCCTGTATTTCTTAGCATCTGCCTAAGCTTGTCAGAATATTCTGATGAGAAAACTCTCTGATGTTAGTCATCTCATCTACTATGATATAGCATGTGTCAATTAGATTGATGTGAAATTTATGTTGTTCTGCTAGATGACTAATAAAAAGTACAGGGTAGAGGTGGGAAAGCTGATTATTGCAAGCCATCTTTTCATACTCCTTCCCATTTTGAAGTTACACAATAAAAATAGCTGCAGTCTGTACCTCACCTTTTAACTCACCTCTCCCACAGTTTACTCATGTGGTAGTTCTTTGATCCAGGCAGAAGTATTCTAGGTTCCCCATAGCTGAGTATAGTGCTGTCAGGCAAAGTTGTGTGAAATTAAAGCAAATTCTGCTATACTGCTTCAGTTCTGCCAGCCTGCAATTAGAGTTAACGCATTAGGCTTAGTGAATCCACTGTGTTTCATGACCTTGAAAATAAGTAACAATTCACATTGCCTGGTTTGGCATAGCAGTTTGTAGAAATAAACTCAAGGGTTATTTGTAGGAAGTCAGTCTCCATATATGTAGAAACCGGTTTCATAATTCTTGCAAACTCTTTTCCTTGTTTATGGTGGGAAAGTAAGGTATTCTCCAGTATCTTTTTACGTAGTACAGAGCTGCAAACAACTCCAGATGTGATCTCAACAAGGCTATATAGTCAAGAGCAGTATTAGCTGTGAGCTCTGCAGTGGTTTGTACACTGCATTTTGCTACATGGGGTATTCCACTCCAAAGTATGTCTTGAACAGCTTTTTCCACTGTGCTACTTCTGCATGGCTCTCCTCAGCAACTATTTGCATTTGAGACTGTTATTTCCACAAAGTATTTCAAGTGGTATCTCCTTTTATCTTGCCTCAGCCTTGTTAATCTCTTAGTCCTAGAGCAATATTTCTTTCTCCTTCGCAGCATTTGTATCTCATCTTGGTGTTTATAATCTGTGCATTTCATTATCATGCTGCTTACCTCCTTCCCCTGGATTATTAATGAAACAAGATGGGACCTGCTGCTGGTCCCTTTGGCATCCCAGCATGTGCTATGTGACAAGGGTTTTGAACAAAAGAACTACCATTTGAGGGCTGACCTTTGTAAACCCAAGTCAGCTCTTAGCATGGTATTTTTAATTGATATTTTAAAAGAAAAAAAGATAGATTCTCCTGTAAGGGGAGCTTCTTAGCCCCTTGGGAGCCTTGGGCTTCCAGCTGTTGCTGAAACTTTACTGCTTTAGTCTTTTGTGTCTTGAGGATTTTATCCTTGATCTCCTGCTCTGTTAGCTTCACTGATGCTTTCCTTCAATCTCAATGTTTGAGAAAAAATTGTTTAGTTTGGTACCATTAGCCATGAAAACCATTGTAAATATGGAAATCCCCATGCACCAAACAATATTGATAGCATGGAATAAAAACTGAAAAATAAGTCTAGATTTTTTTGTTTACGTGGAATTGCATGGCTATAAATGAAGGCACGTTCTTTTAAAATTATATAGATTGTTGGTGCTAGATTTTGTGTGAACATGATTATGAAGGCAGTCGGGCTTACAGGTGACCAGTGGTTTAGGTTGGTCAGGCTTTATTCTGCTGATGTGCTGGATAATTTCACTTCACTGACTGTGTGCTTGTAAAGGAAAAAAAAAAAGACCAACAAACAGAAAAAAAAATCCACAAACCCTTTCCCCACCAAAACCAGTAAAAGCTGTGTGTTGTTTATATTATTATTCATAAATTATTTGGAGATGGTGCTAATTTATTTTGGATTGCTTTGCATTCATTAGAAAAGGATTTAAGTTAAGTAATTTTCAACTTAAACTGAGAGTGGACATATAAGAAACTTCAGGGTTAAATAGTCACTTTAAGTCATGCAAGTACCTGCATATACAAATTTGTGTGATTATCCACTCTTCTTTTTCTCCCTAGGTATCCCAAGCAACTTTTAAAAGTTTTTACACACTTTTCCAATTCTGTCAGCTTCATTACTGCAAAAATTAATATCCAATCCAAGATGGATTCACCTCTTGAACTGATATATGAAAACAGGAGACTTATGCTCCTGGTAGAACTTTATCTTCAATACAGGGGTTAGTCTTACATAAAAAATGAAATAAACTCCTTGTTAATGAGGTTTTGGAGCTTGATTCTTCTATTGTTTTGCTATTTGTTCTACCTAGAAAAAGAAGCAGGCCAAATGCAAGTAGATTGGAGTTACTGTGTCTCAAATCATATGCTCAGTTCTTTTCTGTCATTTTTTCTGATGTAAAAGTAGTCCGTGATTTTATAACTTAGACTATATCATCCATCATATGCATAACAGAGCTGATGTGAAATGCCCTTATTGCCTTATTTTTTTATATTTTCTAAACTTGTGAGTACTTGAATTTGCAAGTTATGTGTTTTTATCATGTTTTGCATGTAATAAATTCTTTCCTCCAGCTATAAGCAAAGCTTTTACAAATGGATAGAATCAACAATATACTACATGTAGTTGCCAAGTACACTGAATTTTTAAGAATCTTTTTTTCTGCTTTGTAGGTTTGTCTGAGGATGTAGCAGAGGAAGCAGAAAAACCATGAAAGCTGAAGACGACCCTCAGGAGGAATTTCTATCTGATGTCAAATGCATTTATAATGCAGCAGTACCATAACATTTTACTCTGTACTGATTACAGATTCTGGAAGGAAAGGACTGAGCTAATAGATACAAAAATGTTCTATTCTAATAATTTTGGTTGGGTCTTCCTGCCAACTTCTAGCATCTTTTCTGTGAGCAAAGTTTAAGCACTTACCCAACTGTGGTAGTGGTATTGTGTTATGTTTTGCAATATATCAGCCCTTTCTAAGGATTCAGTTGATTGATCAAAGACTGTTTACACATAGTTAAAAGCAACCTTTATTTCAGGATATGTTTTATCTTTTTTAAAAAAAAGGTATTCTGAACTGTACCTCCCTTTGAGATTATATTAACATTTGTTATATCACAGTTTTGACAACAGATAACTATCTCGTTTCCTCCTGTACTAACAGTCTTAATTCCAGACAGCTGAATTCGCCACTAGAATTAAAACTGGTAATCCATCAACCCTTTTCCTCTCCTCTCATTGCTTATAGAGACTCCTGCTCTTTAGAGATAGAGTAAAATATGGTTACTGGACATAAAGGGCAAAACCTTTTGCCATTAAATATGTCACTATGGATGTGAATAAAGTTTACCCTGCAGGTACCTTGTGCACAGCAACACATGGATCTTTTTATGGTTATCTGTGATTTCTGTTTTTCTTGCCAGTTTGTTCTAGTTATGGGTAAGATCTTCAAAAATAACTAGCAGGTTTTGAGTGCCTTAATTTTTATCAATCCACTTGGAGAATGCTTTGATGATTGGGTTTTTAGAAAGTGCTGAGTGTTTGCCTTCTAAAAGTTGAGTCCATGCAAGGTGCCTGAAGTGCAACACCCAGCAACTGAGGTGACCTTTGAAAGGACTTGGCCTAGGGTTTGGAAGCCCCAGGATCATGTCTGGGTTCCTGAGAGTGAGTTGAGATATCGGTAAAAGATACTAAGAACTAAAAATAACCGAGTCAAGTGTAAAAACCAGTATTCCAGAAAGGCATCCCCTGGCTATTGCTTGTTCATACTGAAATGCAATTTGCAGTCTTTCGGATGGCAGATACATAAATCGCTAGTGGTTTCGGCTTAATTTCCAGTGGATGCAATTACAAAAGTAATCTCTGCATCCCATGTACCTATTGGTCTCCTCAACAGGGCTTCACCAACTCCTGTTCTAGCTGTAGAAGAGGTCCCTCCAACTCACCTTTGTGCTGTTTCAGTAGAGGTTGTGTCAGTTGCTATAGTCTGTGCTAGATTTGATTTGTGGATGAAAAGCAGATGACATTTTTCAAGATGTCATAAGCCATCAACCTGCATTGTTACCATATCTACTTTCAACCACTTTGCATCCACCTCCAAAACCAAACCAGCTTTGTATCACCTGTGCATCTGCTACTCAATATACCTCTGTCTCCATAAACATGGTATAAACATTTTTCATGGAGCCTTTTTCAACATGTTAGCTATTAATACATCTAAGTGACCAGGGAACTGGGTAAGGCTTCTGATACCTCTAGGACTGAAGTGGGTAGAACTCTGAATAAAAATGAATCTGTCCCCTAGGAAATCTCAGGTATCTACAGACAATTGAGCCAGAAATCTTACTGCTTTCCCAGGATTGAAAAATCCTACCCCCTGCTTGTTATGGAGTGATTCTGCTGTCTGAGTTTTCTTCACTCTGATCCCTCCCCTGTGGTTTTTGCCAGGAGGGTAGTATCCAACCCATTGTCAAGGTACCCTGCTGCGCCGCAAAAACTGCACAATAAAATAATCTCCTGTAGTCTCTGTACACACCTCAATGACCAAAGAAAATCCATGGAGAACTAATCAATTACTGTAGCTATTAGGCTTAAACTTTAACTATAGATCTCAAATCTTCTTTTGTTCTCTTGTCAGCAGCTACTAGGTAATCTAAAAAACCCAACCACAATTACTACTGAAAGTCCATCCCATAAAGGTGTAGAATCCTGGACCAAAGAAGTCTAAGCTTAAAGGCGTGTAATATACATGGAAAGTACACTACTGTGATACTTCTATGAAAAATATTACTTTGTCATAATTACCATTATTGAATGTGATCCCATTGCTCAGAGTTTCATTGGGAATTTAGGGTAAATAACAAGTAGGCACTCAGGTCAATTATATCATCCACTCTTACTTAAGTTCTTTTCTATCATTTTGAGAGGAGAGGCACAGAAGCCCTCTCATTTGCCTTTTCTGCTCCATGCTTTGCAAAATGAAGTCTCATGAGAACGGTTTTACAGAAAGGAGAAACCACACTGGTAATAAAGAGAAAAAGAAAAAGTAGAACTGTCTATAGCAATAATATATGACCTCTTTGTATATTACACTAAATTGCAATATTTGATAGTATCATCAGGATTTAAAAGAGAAATACAGTTACATTGAGTAAAAATTACTTAGTTTTCTCCAATGCCAAATAGTTCGTCTAATTCAGAGGAAGGAAGTGATTGGAATGTAGTCATTTATGCAGCAGTTTAAGAGTAAATATTCTAGAGTAATTCTTAGCAGTTCTCAAATGTAGTTTGGATTTTTAAGAAAGATCTTTTTGGCTGGGAAAAAAACTAGGCCGATTACAGGAAATTTTGAAGTTAAGAGAGTTAGCCAACTTAAAAATGAAAGGAAACATTGCTAGTTTAGGGGGGACCAAATGTTGTTTCTCATTGACAATGTTTCTAAAGGCAAGACAGACATTGCTGGACTGTCAAACTATTCTGAACAGAATTTTAGGCTACTGCCTGGTCAGCTGTTCTGTTAAACAGGTAAGTAATTCTAGAGTTTATTTGCTTGGTAGATTTCATTTTCTGAGTATTATTGTTCAAGGGCTTTCCTTTCATTTTGTTTCTGTACTGTTGCAGTTTAGAAAAACAGATTAAAACAATTACTACTCTGATGACCAAAATCTGGAGGTCTGGGCTCTGTTGATCTTTTGGACTTTGAACAAATGCTGAGTTCAAACTAGAACTGTGGTTTCCAGCCCCAGATTGATTCTTCTGTCCAACTATTATTAAACTATGACACAGAAAAGAACATTACTTTCAAGGGCCTGAGTTTCATTTCATAATGTCTTGGTTTTTTCTCTTCTTCAGCCTCTGCTGTAGAGCAAGCATTAGAGATAAATTTCAATTCTTGTATTGCTTATAAAGAGTAATTTACTGCTATAAACTGAGGTTTGCTGAGCAGAGATTATATTTCTATGTAGAGTCCTTTCAGCTTAAAAAAAATACAGGGTATGCATCATATTAAATAAGTATCTTTCCTTCTTATCAGAATATCCTGTTTGTGAATAATCTATTTAAAAACTACTGCGAAGGTGCTGTAAAATATATAACGTACTCCTGAAACCAAGCTTCTGTATTGCTTCTTTATTTGAAATCAATCTTGATTTTCCCACAGCCTTCTTTGTTGTCACCCCTTGACAGCATGCTGCTTTGTTCATTTACTCCCTTATAGCGCAAGGTTCCTCCAGCATTTATGTGGTACCTTCACATGCTATTTGCAGGTCACATAATTCTTTTGCAGCTTAAAGGTAAAGTTTGCATAGGTTTCTGATCGTTTGTGAGCCTTGATCCTCTTGAAGGAGTGGAATGCCCTCAGGTCCTATTGAAACAACTGGCAGGCCTAGGCACTAGCTGCCTGTCTGTAGGGTTGGGCTTATAATTAGCAAAAGTCATCCAGACTAGAAATGGGTTTAAACGTCTTGTTTCTGTGAGGATTTATTCTAATATTGCAATAGCCCATTCAACACAAGTTTGATACTCGTATAAAGACTGAATCGCTTGGTGTAGAATCTGAAAATCCTTTCTACTTTTCTGAACCCTGTCCTGTAAGTTCTTAAAATGGATAATAGCATCAGGGATGATTATTTCTGTTGTTCTCCTTTGCGGGATAGTTAGGTGTTTGCTGTATAGAAGCTGTTAATTTTGGGGAATATGCTTTATCTGAGAGACCAGCAGTTCACAGCAGAAACACTTAGCACTTCTGTTAGTGTTGAGTGATTTAGCTAATTATGGGATAGGAGAAAAAAACCAGTTAATTGATTTGACCAGGTGTTCTCTGACAATGTGTACTGATCTCTCTGTCTTTACATCTGCTATAGCAAAGAGTACAGACAAATGCAACACAAGCATATTTAAAAAAGTATAATTGTTTTCAGATACTGTGGTATTTTCCAAGAGTTCCATGTTGTTGGAAGTAGGAATGGGAGTAAAATACCATTATATTTTCATATGCGCCCATTGTAGGTTAATGTGACCTTTGCATGCATTGTCTTGTCCACTAGTTTTGCTGTGTGAATATGAAGCATCCATGCTTGCAGATGAACTTGCTGTATTGAACAGTATCTGTCAACATGCCTAAAAATGAAAGAATTGAGCAAAATCTCATTTTTATAGCAGGAAAATATCGTAAAATTAACCAGGAACCCTAGAGGACGTCCACACCCTCAGGCTACAGCATGTGAATTGATGTTAACTCTAATGGGAGTATTTTCCATTTGATATAGCATAAACATGTTGTATTGTTCACTTGTTTGCAAGCATCACTTTAACACTACACTCTCTTGGTAAAAAAAATGTTTATTTTGGAAATTATTTTTGGCAATAGCGTTAAAGACTTCAGATGGAAATGATGACAGCGTTTGATAAGATACTTTGATTCATCTTTATAAGAAGAATAGAGACTTGGAATTCTTCCTAAGCAGGAATGGTCATTGCAGATCATAGCTCACCCTCTACCAAAGCTCCAGCTGGATGCAGGCTGACAGCGTATTCAGCTGCAGAAACAAGATAAAAGCTGTTCCAATTATGTAAGATGTTGCCTGATCAGAAATCTTGAAGGGAGGTCAGTCATCCTGAGTCATTACTGTAACCTGATTAGAGGCCCAAATCTACTTTTGCTGAATTTAACTGAGTATTTCACCATTGATTTTGACAGGAGAATGTCCATACTCTTCTTCTTATGGCTGCATGTCATATGAAATATAAGCACAATTTAACTCCTAGCTAGATGATATAATAAATTATGAGGATTGTTCCAAAAGGTACTATTTGCAAAACACAATATGAATGAGATGTCGCTAGTTAGTATTAATTAAGTAGCTGCTGCATTCCACTCCAGATGTGGTTGCTAATCTATGGGGAGCGATGCTACATGTGAAACGGGACCTTGTGAAAAAAAAAAACCAACCTACAAACCCAGAGCATGTTGTACAAGTTACTTCAACCACTTAATGAGATGAAGTCACTCTCAGGATGATGTATAGCAGCTTTTCATGAACAAAGCAGCACTATTAAATAGTTTAGGAAATCAAGCAATGAACAGTGTGCTCCCCTTCTGCTCCCCAACCAAGAGAGGAGGGTATAGGAGGGAAGTACCTCCAGCACATGTTCTGTTAAGAAGAATGCACTTACTTAATCTGGCATTTGATCAACAGAAAGTTTGGCTCTCTATCTATCTTTTTTAGAAGTTGCCATGGTTGCTCTACATTGACATCATTATTGTTATTCCTATTTCCTCAATTTCATGTACAACTCAAAAATTGGCACCTCCAGTCGCAATATACTGAGACATTTTATCATTGTTAATGAATGTAGCATAGGTGCTATTCTTAGATGATCGTTAGGAAACAAGGGTTTTGATCCAAGGATGACTTGGACCAGTCCTTACTTTGCTAAATCTGATGAGACCATATTGCAAAGTCTACAGT